>CAWUFW010015645.1:0-350720 GCA_963921515.1 Calotriton arnoldi | reverse complement strand
TAGGGCCCACCTCTGTTCCTCTTGCAAAAGCACCTAACTTTTTGGGTGCACTACTCCCAACTGGAGGATTACTACTGGTAGTACCAGGAGGGGTGGTAGTAGTTGTTGGAGGAACATTTTCTTTATTGCCAATCCTGGGACAACTGGGATCAGATTTCCAGTGCCCAGGCTTTTACAGACATGGCAATAGGGTTTCTTTTCAGGAGAGGAAGGAGTTTGGGACCCACCCCCAGAAGAGGACTTTTGGGGCCCTGTAGTGGACTTATCCTTAGATTTATCCCCACCTTTCTCTTGGGACTTGGTAGAATCTTTCTTGTGGTCACCACCCTGATTCTTAGGCCTTACTCTGGTTCTGACCCATTTGTCTGCCTTCTTTCCCAATTCTTGGGGAGAGGTCAGATCAGAGTCCACCAGGTACTGGTGTAAAAGCTGGTTTTGACAATTATTAAGGATCTGTTCTCTCATCATTAGATTATAAAATCCTTTGAAATCAGTAACCCTACTGCCAACCAGCCAACCCTCCAGAGCCTTGGATGCACAATCTACAAAGTCTGTCCAGTCCTGAGTCTGTGCCTTCTGGGTATCTCTGAACTTCA
This sequence comes from Calotriton arnoldi, assembly GCA_963921515.1. NCBI lineage: Eukaryota > Metazoa > Chordata > Amphibia > Caudata > Salamandridae > Calotriton > Calotriton arnoldi. The sequence goes on along the minus strand of CAWUFW010015645.1, from coordinate 350,124 downwards.
ACCTGTACTGCTCAGTGGTTAAGCCAAACCCATCTATCAGTGCACTCTTCAGGACCTCATAATCATCAGCATCCTCCTCTCTAACAGTGAGGAGCTTGTCTCTTCCTTTATCTGAAAAGGAGAGCCACAAGATTGCTGCCCACTGCTTTTGGGGGACCTGCTGTACTCTACAGGCCCTCTCCATAGCAGTTATCCACTTGTGGATATCATCCCCACTCTGGTAGGGAGGAACAACCTTGCTCAGGTTCCTATGGTCAGGAATATATTCTCTGCCTCTAGGGACACTGTTGCTGCCACCAGGGGGTTCTAACCCCTCTTTTCTAGAAGCTCTCTGGATCTCCAGGGCTTCCCTATCCAGTGCCAACTGCTTGGTTCTGAGGGCCACTTTGGCTTCCTCATACTGGAGCAGTTTGCACCTTCTCTCAGAGGAGGTCTCTCTTAAGGAAAAGTATGAGCTCCTCTGCTGGACAAATTCTCTGCCAGAGTGATAAGAGTGGTCAGATTCCCTGGAAGGGGATCTGTGCCTCTCCTCCTCTCTGTCAGTTCTCTTAGGGAGAATTCCTCTGTCCTTTTCAGGCCCCTTGAAGCCTGGCCCTTCAATCACAGAGTCTTGGTCATTCTGATTTTCATCATCTGACCCAGATACTATGACTGACCCACCCACTGATTCAGACCCTTTAGCTCCTAGAGCCAATCTAAGGTCATCTGCTGTCAGCAGATCTATCAGGTGTAGTGTTGAGGGACTCTGTCCTAGCCTCAGGTGTCTGTCAACACACATGGCTCTCAAGTCAGAGAAAGCCATGTCCTTATACTGAGGCTGAGTGGATCCACTGGGTCCACCCTTTAAGGACATTCTAGTGTTGTGCAGTGTTGTACTACCTACACTAGTTTGTGGCCTACTGATCCTAGCTTGAGCTGTGGAAAGGGTGTGCTATCCCTTGGCACACAGCTCTAAGTTCAGTAGAACTTATTGATACTAAGCTTGACTTTATATGTACCTTGAGTACCTATAATGGTTTTCAGTTAGTAATTCAAATAGAGATTTTCTGGTAAAACAATGGCAAGCTGGAATCCCACACGCTGCCCACCAATGTGAGAAGTTGGCCTGGTATATGCTGTTCACTAATTAAAGTGGACACCTTGCACCAGGGCAAATCGACTCTTATGGTAGATAGGTTTAAGACAACCTTTTAAAGAAAGCTATCCTAGTGGTAGCTGTGGAGAGCAGCCTTCAGGCTAAGTCTCGGAGGAATGTAAAGCAGCTTGTTTTACCATATAATCTCTTGAATCACCAAATGAAAAGACACCACACAGGTATATATATCAAATATATATGTATTTATTTCTAAATAACTCTCTACTAATCTCTTTATGAGATTAGAAGACAAACATATGCACAAATCAACGTTTCACAATAAGTTAAGCACAAAATATGGCTGGGGCCCTAGGGGCGTACCAGACCATATACTAAATAAGAGACTTAGCAACAACGACTTGCAGGGAGACAAGGCCTAGGGCCTTCAGAAGTGCTGGGGCCTCACGAAACCACCCAAGGCAGGTAAGTAAAGGACCCACGGGGGACGCGTGCAGTGTGGATACACAGGCGCGGATCGCCGTTAACTTCAATGGGGCAAGTCGCGGTTGGAAATTAAGAGTTTTAGGATACTTCGGGAGAACCTACAAGCAAGTCACTTACAGGGTAAGTAGTTCTAGGGCCCACACCCACAGGAGCACCGTAGTGCTGGAGTTACCTCACCCAGGGAAGCCGGGTGCATAGGTGTCCTTTGGTGTCGGGTCGCGGCGTCGTTTTCAATGGCGAACAAAGAAGACTTGCTGCTTGCGGGAGCTGAAGAAGTGTCCGGTGGAATCCAAGCCTGGATTCTGAAGAAGGATGACCTGAAAGCAGAGGGGACAGTGTTCAAAGTCACTTGGCAGTGACCCGGGGCAAGGAAGATGGATGCCCACCGTCGTCGGTTGATTCAGGTCGGTTGCGGGTGCCTTGACTCTTCAGCCACGTGGTCCAGGAGGTGTCGACGACGACCAGGAGCTGGATTCGGTGTGTCCCTCGACGTCTGCAGCTGACTGCGGTGTCGGCAACTCGATTGGAGCCAACAAGCCTTGGCAGCAGCAAGTCTCGGGGAGATGAAGAAAAGTCGATGGCACAGACCAGCAAGGTCTGAGGGACTCACCCAGCGAGGGTAAGTCAGGGCAGGCCTGGAGCAACCAGGGGAGCCCTTTGGTTTCTTTAAGAAGTCTTCTGGGGACCCACAAGCCGGCGGGCAAGGGATCGCAAAGACACCTCGGGCGGAATCACTCAACAGGGGCCCACGGTCACTCGGGACGGTGTAGGCCTCTGATCTTCGGAGGGATTCCTGCTGGAGGTCGGGACCACACGTGGTCCAAAGCACAAGTTCGTAGAACGTTGTGAAGGGGTTGCACTCGACAATAGTGCACGGTACCCAGGGGTCGCGGTTCCTCGTCACTCGTGGGGTCCACTTGCCTCAGCTTCGCTGGGGACTCACGATGGCCTTGGAGAAGTCAGGAAATCCACTTCTTGGGCTGCAGGGACTTCGGACTCCGGCGGGAGCGGCGTAGTTTGCGACCGTCGTTGTCGTTTTTGGTGCCTGCCAAGCAGGGGAGTCACTCCTTGACTCCAAGGGAGATTCTTCTGTCTTCCAAAGGTAGTGGAACGTCGAAGGGCCAGGATTCTTCTGTAGAGCGTCGTCCAGGGGTTATCTGCTTTGCAATGGCAAGGTTCCCCCTCTTATACTGAAAAGAGGGGATGGACTAGCTCTATGACCCCACCTATGGGAGGGTCAAGGGAGGGGTGGCTACACCCACTTCCCTTTGTCCAGTTTCGCGCCAGAGCAGGGGCAGGTAGCCCCTGAGCTGGTTTGAACTGGCATATGCACAGAGGAGCCTTCTGCTCCCCCAGTGCAGGACTTCAAAGCACTCTAAGAGTGCACCCACCCAGCCCCAATACACTAAACCCTGTCTGGGAGGTGGTTACACCTCCCTGTGACAGGATGCCTATTGTTGGGCTTCCTCCACTGCGAGTTTCGGTCATCAGCAGGAGGGCAGCCCAGTGTCTGTGACTGGTGGCATCCATTTTGTGATGCCAGGGCTCTTTAGGATTCTACCGCGTTTCCACAGCAGGTACATGTCTTATCCCTCTAGAAGGGTGGAATGCTACCCCCGCCGCCAAGATTGGCGGGGGGGTAGTATTCCAAGATGTTTGACACCAAACACGACATGTTTTGATGCAGCCATTCCAAAGTTAGCATTTACCGCGAGGATATAATGCACTTAATAGTATATGGTTTAACCGCATCCACAAACAGCACCAGAGAATAGACTCTGAGAGCTGCAGAGGGGCCCTGCTCAGGCAGAGGCACCCCCTCACATAGAAGCCAAGCACCCTGCCCTCAGGATTGATAGGGCCTGCCTTAGGGGTGACTGATAGGTTTATATGTGTGTGCAGGAGAGATATAGGAAACCTATATCTCAGTGAGGGGTGCTAGCACCACCTCACCCAGGCTGCAGTAGCAGGCCTGTGGTGTCAGATTTAGACTGCTTCCCAGGGGTGGCATAATACATGCTGCAGCCCCTGGTAGGCCTGTGAAGTACCTATGCCCTTGGCACCTAAGGTACCATATACTAGGGACTCATAAGGCACCACAGTATCCAATCACTAGTGCACCTAGAGTGCACTCCATGTCGTTTAGAGAGAGCAGATAGACTGGGGCCCTGAATAGCAGGGTCCCAGTCCAACTAAGTCATAAACCAGCAAAACACCAGGAAAAAAGTGGGGGCAACCATATAGTCAGATTCCACCTTCCTACATAACCCCCCCCAAACGAAAGGAGATAAGGCTAACCTTGACCAGTTGAGCCTTTATTGATTAAGTGGCCATATAAGGAAGCACCTGCACTAGCATGGTTGCCCCCTGTCTTATGGTCCCCTAAGCAATCCCTCACCCTAAGGGTATGAGAGGGTCTCCACCATGGGGAATCACTACCTCTGGTGTGCTTTGGTAAAGTACAAGGCTGGTGGGGTGTCTGAGTAGGGAAGTGAGGCCCTAGGAAGGTTGGCCTCAGCTTCCTCAGATCACTGGTCACCATGTATGCCTGTCTTTCCATGACTGAGTTGCACTTTGCTCTAAGGGTCAACCTTTGACTGCCTACAGCTGGGGGTTGGGTCCCTTTGGATGGAACACTGGAGGGACATGGCATGTTTGGAACCTTTTGGTTCCAGGTTTGCCCTTGCCTAACAGAGTCCTTCTGGGGGTGGTCCCTACATAAAGGTATGGGGGATCCCTCAGTGGGTTGAGGAATTTTCACCTGGCTAGGGCTACTAGACTGGGTGCCCCTAATCTGCTGATGGGGGGTTCCTCTGGACAGGGGGCCCTGGGGGGTCCACTGACCTCCCTGACCTCTGCAGCCCTGGGCTGACTGAGGCAGGGTAGAGAGGGGCAGTTTACCTGCTCCAGACTGGGTACCACCTTGGAAGGGTCCTCTGCCATCAGGGGTGGGGCCAGGCCAGGCCTGACTACCTCTGTGGCAGTTCCTTCACTAGGGGTAGGGTCAGTTCCCTGAGGAGGCTGACCCTTACCTACTGTCTGGAGGGAAGAAGACTTTTCTTCAACCCTTGTGCTCTCTTCTGGGGGAGAGTGGGCCATTCTTCCAGGCTCCATCTCTCCAAAATCTTGGGCTGGGGCTGTGGCCATCACAGCCCCACTAACCTTTACAGGGACACCCAACATCCTCAGATGGGTTTGGTGTTCAATTTCAGCCCAGGCTGAAATTTCCAGATCATTGCCCATCAGGCAATCTACAGGTAAGGTTGGGGACACTGCCACTCTTTTTGGGCCTGTGACCCCCTCCCAGCTGAGATTGACTATGGCCATGGGGTGCTCTGTTCTGACACCATCAATGTTGGTCACCTGGTATTTAAACTCAGGTAAAAGCTGGTGAGGGGGGACTAGTTTCCCTGCCACCATGGTGACACTAGCCCCTGTGTCCCTAAATGCCACAGCTTTCTGACCATTAATTATTGGCTCCAGTCTGTACCTGCCCAATGCTGTGGGACCCACGGTAAAGGTGGCAAATCCTATACCACCATCAGAATCTGAGGAGTCTGTTGAGGGGGTCCTGTCTGAACTAGGGCCCACCTCTGTTCCTCTTGCAAAAGCACCTAACTTTTTGGGTGCACTACTCCCAACTGGAGGATTACTACTGGTAGTACCAGGAGGGGTGGTAGTAGTTGTTGGAGGAACATTTTCTTTATTGCCAATCCTGGGACAACTGGGATCAGATTTCCAGTGCCCAGGCTTTTTACAGACATGGCAATAGGGTTTCTTTTCAGGAGAGGAAGGAGTTTGGGACCCACCCCCAGAAGAGGACTTTTGGGGCCCTGTAGTGGACTTATCCTTAGATTTATCCCCACCTTTCTCTTGGGACTTGGTAGAATCTTTCTTGTGGTCACCACCCTGATTCTTAGGCCTTACTCTGGTTCTGACCCATTTGTCTGCCTTCTTTCCCAATTCTTGGGGAGAGGTCAGATCAGAGTCCACCAGGTACTGGTGTAAAAGCTGGTTTTGACAATTATTAAGGATCTGTTCTCTCATCATTAGATTATAAAATCCTTTGAAATCAGTAACCCTACTGCCAACCAGCCAACCCTCCAGAGCCTTGGATGCACAATCTACAAAGTCTGTCCAGTCCTGAGTCTGTGCCTTCTGGGTATCTCTGAACTTCAACCTGTACTGCTCAGTGGTTAAGCCAAACCCATCTATCAGTGCACTCTTCAGGACCTCATAATCATCAGCATCCTCCTCTCTAACAGTGAGGAGCTTGTCTCTTCCTTTATCTGAAAAGGAGAGCCACAAGATTGCTGCCCACTGCTTTTGGGGGACCTGCTGTACTCTACAGGCCCTCTCCATAGCAGTTATCCACTTGTGGATATCATCCCCACTCTGGTAGGGAGGAACAACCTTGCTCAGGTTCCTATGGTCAGGAATATATTCTCTGCCTCTAGGGACACTGTTGCTGCCACCAGGGGGTTCTAACCCCTCTTTTCTAGAAGCTCTCTGGATCTCCAGGGCTTCCCTATCCAGTGCCAACTGCTTGGTTCTGAGGGCCACTTTGGCTTCCTCATACTGGAGCAGTTTGCACCTTCTCTCAGAGGAGGTCTCTCTTAAGGAAAAGTATGAGCTCCTCTGCTGGACAAATTCTCTGCCAGAGTGATAAGAGTGGTCAGATTCCCTGGAAGGGGATCTGTGCCTCTCCTCCTCTCTGTCAGTTCTCTTAGGGAGAATTCCTCTGTCCTTTTCAGGCCCCTTGAAGCCTGGCCCTTCAATCACAGAGTCTTGGTCATTCTGATTTTCATCATCTGACCCAGATACTATGACTGACCCACCCACTGATTCAGACCCTTTAGCTCCTAGAGCCAATCTAAGGTCATCTGCTGTCAGCAGATCTATCAGGTGTAGTGTTGAGGGACTCTGTCCTAGCCTCAGGTGTCTGTCAACACACATGGCTCTCAAGTCAGAGAAAGCCATGTCCTTATACTGAGGCTGAGTGGATCCACTGGGTCCACCCTTTAAGGACATTCTAGTGTTGTGCAGTGTTGTACTACCTACACTAGTTTGTGGCCTACTGATCCTAGCTTGAGCTGTGGAAAGGGTGTGCTATCCCTTGGCACACAGCTCTAAGTTCAGTAGAACTTATTGATACTAAGCTTGACTTTATATGTACCTTGAGTACCTATAATGGTTTTCAGTTAGTAATTCAAATAGAGATTTTCTGGTAAAACAATGGCAAGCTGGAATCCCACACGCTGCCCACCAATGTGAGAAGTTGGCCTGGTATATGCTGTTCACTAATTAAAGTGGACACCTTGCACCAGGGCAAATCGACTCTTATGGTAGATAGGTTTAAGACAACCTTTTAAAGAAAGCTATCCTAGTGGTAGCTGTGGAGAGCAGCCTTCAGGCTAAGTCTCGGAGGAATGTAAAGCAGCTTGTTTTACCATATAATCTCTTGAATCACCAAATGAAAAGACACCACACAGGTATATATATCAAATATATATGTATTTATTTCTAAATAACTCTCTACTAATCTCTTTATGAGATTAGAAGACAAACATATGCACAAATCAACGTTTCACAATAAGTTAAGCACAAAATATGGCTGGGGCCCTAGGGGCGTACCAGACCATATACTAAAAAAGGGACTTAGCAACAACGACTTGCAGGGAGACAAGGCCTAGGGCCTTCAGAAGTGCTGGGGCCTCACGAAACCACCCAAGGCAGGTAAGTAAAGGACCCACGGGGGACGCGTGCAGTGTGGATACACAGGCGCGGATCGCCGTTAACTTCAATGGGGCAAGTCGCGGTTGGAAATAAAGAGTTCTAGGATACTTCGGGAGAACCTACAAGCAAGTCACTTACAGGGTAAGTAGTTCTAGGGCCCACACCCACAGGAGCACCGTAGTGCTGGAGTTACCTCACCCAGGGAAGCCGGGTGCATAGGTGTCCTTTGGTGTCGGGTCGCGGCGTCGTTTTCAATGGCGAACAAAGAAGACTTGCTGCTTGCGGGAGCTGAAGAAGTGTCCGGTGGAATCCAAGCCTGGATTCTGAAGAAGGATGACCTGAAAGCAGAGGGGACAGTGTTCAAAGTCACTTGGCAGTGACTCGGGGCAAGGAAGATGGATGCCCACCGTCGTCGGTTGATTCAGGTCGGTTGCGGGTGCCTTGACTCTTCAGCCACGAGGTCCAGGAGGTGTCGACGACGACCAGGAGCTGGATTCTGTGTGTCCCACGACGTCTGCAGCTGACTGCGGTGTCGGCAACTCGATTGGAGCCAACAAGCCTTGGCAACAGCAAGTCTCGGGGAGATGAAGAAAAGTCGATGGCACAGACCAGCAAGGTCTGAGGGACTCACCCAGCGAGGGTAAGTCAGGGCAGGCCTGGAGCAACCAGGGGAGCCCTTTGGTTTCTTTAAGAAGTCTTCTGGGGACCCACGAGCCGGCTGGCAAGGGATCGCAAAGACACCTCGGGCGGAATCACTCAACAGGGGCCCACGGTCACTCGGGACGGTGTAGGCCTCTGATCTTCGGAGGGATTCCTGCTGGAGGTCGGGACCACACGTGGTCCAAAGCACAAGTTCGTAGAACGTTGTGAAGGGGTTGCACTCGACAATAGTGCACGGTACCCAGGGGTCGCGGTTCCTCGTCACTCGTGGGGTCCACTTGCCTCAGCTTCGCTGGGGACTCACGATGGCCTTGGAGAAGTCAGGAAATCCACTTCTTGGGCTGCAGGGACTTCGGACTCCGGCGGGAGCGGCGTAGTTTGCGACCGTCGTTGTCGTTTTTGGTGCCTGCCAAGCAGGGGAGTCACTCCTTGACTCCAAGGGAGATTCTTCTGTCTTCCAAAGGTAGTGGAACGTCGAAGGGCCAGGATTCTTCTGTAGAGCGTCGTCCAGGGGTTATCTGCTTTGCAATGGCAAGGTTCCCCCTCTTATACTAAAAAGAGGGGATGGACTAGCTCTATGACCCCACCTATGGGAGGGTCAAGGGAGGGGGTGGCTACACCCACTTCCCTTTGTCCAGTTTCGCGCCAGAGCAGGGGCAGGTAGCCCCTGAGCTGGTTTGAACTGGCATATGCACAGAGGAGCCTTCTGCTCCCCCAGTGCAGGACTTCAAAGCACTCTAAGAGTGCACCCACCCAGCCCCAATACACTAAACCCTGTCTGGGAGGTGGTTACACCTCCCTGTGACAGGATGCCTATTGTTGGGCTTCCTCCACTGCGAGTTTCGGTCATCAGCAGGAGGGCAGCCCAGTGTCTGTGACTGGTGGCATCCATTTTGTGATGCCAGGGCTCTTTAGGATTCTACCGCGTTTCCACAGCAGGTACATGTCTTATCCCTCTAGAAGGGTGGAATGCTACCCCCGCCGCCAAGATTGGCGGGGGGGTAGTATTCCAAGATGTTTGACACCAAACACGACATGTTTTGATGCAGCCATTCCAAAGTTAGCATTTACCGCGAGGATATAATGCACTTAATAGTATATGGTTTAACCGCATCCACAAACAGCACCAGAGAATAGACTCTGAGAGCTGCAGAGGGGCCCTGCTCAGGCAGAGGCACCCCCTCACATAGAAGCCAAGCACCCTGCCCTCAGGATTGATAGGGCCTGCCTTAGGGGTGACTGATAGGTTTATATGTGTGTGCAGGAGAGATATAGGAAACCTATATCTCAGTGAGGGGTGCTAGCACCACCTCACCCAGGCTGCAGTAGCAGGCCTGTGGTGTCAGATTTAGACTGCTTCCCAGGGGTGGCATAATACATGCTGCAGCCCCTGGTAGGCCTGTGAAGTACCTATGCCCTTGGCACCTAAGGTACCATATACTAGGGACTCATAAGGCACCACAGTATCCAATCACTAGTGCACCTAGAGTGCACTCCATGTCGTTTAGAGAGAGCAGATAGACTGGGGCCCTGAATAGCAGGGTCCCAGTCCAACTAAGTCATAAACCAGCAAAACACCAGGAAAAAAGTGGGGGCAACCATATAGTCAGATTCCACCTTCCTACATAACCCCCCCCAAACGAAAGGAGATAAGGCTAACCTTGACCAGTTGAGCCTTTATTGATTAAGTGGCCATATAAGGAAGCACCTGCACTAGCATGGTTGCCCCCTGTCTTATGGTCCCCTAAGCAATCCCTCACCCTAAGGGTATGAGAGGGTCTCCACCATGGGGAATCACTACCTCTGGTGTGCTTTGGTAAAGTACAAGGCTGGTGGGGTGTCTGAGTAGGGAAGTGAGGCCCTAGGAAGGTTGGCCTCAGCTTCCTCAGATCACTGGTCACCATGTATGCCTGTCTTTCCATGACTGAGTTGCACTTTGCTCTAAGGGTCAACCTTTGACTGCCTACAGCTGGGGGTTGGGTCCCTTTGGGTGGAACACTGGAGGGACATGGCATGTTTGGAACCTTTTGGTTCCAGGTTTGCCCTTGCCTAACAGAGTCCTTCTGGGGGTGGTCCCTACATAAAGGTATGGGGGATCCCTCAGTGGGTTGAGGAATTTTCACCTGGCTAGGGCTACTAGACTGGGTGCCCCTAATCTGCTGATGGGGGGTTCCTCTGGACAGGGGGCCCTGGGGGGTCCACTGACCTCCCTGACCTCTGCAGCCCTGGGCTGACTGAGGCAGGGTAGAGAGGGGCAGTTTACCTGCTCCAGACTGGGTACCACCTTGGAAGGGTCCTCTGCCATCAGGGGTGGGGCCAGGCCAGGCCTGACTACCTCTGTGGCAGTTCCTTCACTAGGGGTAGGGTCAGTTCCCTGAGGAGGCTGACCCTTACCTACTGTCTGGAGGGAAGAAGACTTTTCTTCAACCCTTGTGCTCTCTTCTGGGGGAGAGTGGGCCATTCTTCCAGGCTCCATCTCTCCAAAATCTTGGGCTGGGGCTGTGGCCATCACAGCCCCACTAACCTTTACAGGGACACCCAACATCCTCAGATGGGTTTGGTGTTCAATTTCAGCCCAGGCTGAAATTTCCAGATCATTGCCCATCAGGCAATCTACAGGTAAGGTTGGGGACACTGCCACTCTTTTTGGGCCTGTGACCCCCTCCCAGCTGAGATTGACTATGGCCATGGGGTGCTCTGTTCTGACACCATCAATGTTGGTCACCTGGTATTTAAACTCAGGTAAAAGCTGGTGAGGGGGGACTAGTTTCCCTGCCACCATGGTGACACTAGCCCCTGTGTCCCTAAATGCCACAGCTTTCTGACCATTAATTATTGGCTCCAGTCTGTACCTGCCCAATGCTGTGGGACCCACGGTAAAGGTGGCAAATCCTATACCACCATCAGAATCTGAGGAGTCTGTTGAGGGGGTCCTGTCTGAACTAGGGCCCACCTCTGTTCCTCTTGCAAAAGCACCTAACTTTTTGGGTGCACTACTCCCAACTGGAGGATTACTACTGGTAGTACCAGGAGGGGTGGTAGTAGTTGTTGGAGGAACATTTTCTTTATTGCCAATCCTGGGACAACTGGGATCAGATTTCCAGTGCCCAGGCTTTTTACAGACATGGCAATAGGGTTTCTTTTCAGGAGAGGAAGGAGTTTGGGACCCACCCCCAGAAGAGGACTTTTGGGGCCCTGTAGTGGACTTATCCTTAGATTTATCCCCACCTTTCTCTTGGGACTTGGTAGAATCTTTCTTGTGGTCACCACCCTGATTCTTAGGCCTTACTCTGGTTCTGACCCATTTGTCTGCCTTCTTTCCCAATTCTTGGGGAGAGGTCAGATCAGAGTCCACCAGGTACTGGTGTAAAAGCTGGTTTTGACAATTATTAAGGATCTGTTCTCTCATCATTAGATTATAAAATCCTTTGAAATCAGTAACCCTACTGCCAACCAGCCAACCCTCCAGAGCCTTGGATGCACAATCTACAAAGTCTGTCCAGTCCTGAGTCTGTGCCTTCTGGGTATCTCTGAACTTCAACCTGTACTCCTCAGTGGTTAAGCCAAACCCATCTATCAGTGCACTCTTCAGGACCTCATAATCATCAGCATCCTCCTCTCTAACAGTGAGGAGCTTGTCTCTTCCTTTATCTGAAAAGGAGAGCCACAAGATTGCTGCCCACTGCTTTTGGGGGACCTGCTGTACTCTACAGGCCCTCTCCATAGCAGTTATCCACTTGTGGATATCATCCCCACTCTGGTAGGGAGGAACAACCTTGCTCAGGTTCCTATGGTCAGGAATATATTCTCTGCCTCTAGGGACACTGTTGCTGCCACCAGGGGGTTCTAACCCCTCTTTTCTAGAAGCTCTCTGGATCTCCAGGGCTTCCCTATCCAGTGCCAACTGCTTGGTTCTGAGGGCCACTTTGGCTTCCTCATACTGGAGCAGTTTGCACCTTCTCTCAGAGGAGGTCTCTCTTAAGGAAAAGTATGAGCTCCTCTGCTGGACAAATTCTCTGCCAGAGTGATAAGAGTGGTCAGATTCCCTGGAAGGGGATCTGTGCCTCTCCTCCTCTCTGTCAGTTCTCTTAGGGAGAATTCCTCTGTCCTTTTCAGGCCCCTTGAAGCCTGGCCCTTCAATCACAGAGTCTTGGTCATTCTGATTTTCATCATCTGACCCAGATACTATGACTGACCCACCCACTGATTCAGACCCTTTAGCTCCTAGAGCCAATCTAAGGTCATCTGCTGTCAGCAGATCTATCAGGTGTAGTGTTGAGGGACTCTGTCCTAGCCTCAGGTGTCTGTCAACACACATGGCTCTCAAGTCAGAGAAAGCCATGTCCTTATACTGAGGCTGAGTGGATCCACTGGGTCCACCCTTTAAGGACATTCTAGTGTTGTGCAGTGTTGTACTACCTACACTAGTTTGTGGCCTACTGATCCTAGCTTGAGCTGTGGAAAGGGTGTGCTATCCCTTGGCACACAGCTCTAAGTTCAGTAGAACTTATTGATACTAAGCTTGACTTTATATGTACCTTGAGTACCTATAATGGTTTTCAGTTAGTAATTCAAATAGAGATTTTCTGGTAAAACAATGGCAAGCTGGAATCCCACACGCTGCCCACCAATGTGAGAAGTTGGCCTGGTATATGCTGTTCACTAATTAAAGTGGACACCTTGCACCAGGGCAAATCGACTCTTATGGTAGATAGGTTTAAGACAACCTTTTAAAGAAAGCTATCCTAGTGGTAGCTGTGGAGAGCAGCCTTCAGGCTAAGTCTCGGAGGAATGTAAAGCAGCTTGTTTTACCATATAATCTCTTGAATCACCAAATGAAAAGACACCACACAGGTATATATATCAAATATATATGTATTTATTTCTAAATAACTCTCTACTAATCTCTTTATGAGATTAGAAGACAAACATATGCACAAATCAACGTTTCACAATAAGTTAAGCACAAAATATGGCTGGGGCCCTAGGGGCGTACCAGACCATATACTAAAAAAGGGACTTAGCAACAACGACTTGCAGGGAGACAAGGCCTAGGGCCTTCAGAAGTGCTGGGGCCTCACGAAACCACCCAAGGCAGGTAAGTAAAGGACCCACGGGGGACGCGTGCAGTGTGGATACACAGGCGCGGATCGCCGTTAACTTCAATGGGGCAAGTCGCGGTTGGAAATTAAGAGTTCTAGGATACTTCGGGAGAACCTACAAGCAAGTCACTTACAGGGTAAGTAGTTCTAGGGCCCACACCCACAGGAGCACCGTAGTGCTGGAGTTACCTCACCCAGGGAAGCCGGGTGCATAGGTGTCCTTTGGTGTCGGGTCGCGGCGTCGTTTTCAATGGCGAACAAAGAAGACTTGCTGCTTGCGGGAGCTGAAGAAGTGTCCGGTGGAATCCAAGCCTGGATTCTGAAGAAGGATGACCTGAAAGCAGAGGGGACAGTGTTCAAAGTCACTTGGCAGTGACTCGGGGCAAGGAAGATGGATGCCCACCGTCGTCGGTTGATTCAGGTCGGTTGCGGGTGCCTTGACTCTTCAGCCACGAGGTCCAGGAGGTGTCGACGACGACCAGGAGCTGGATTCTGGTGTGTCCCTCGAAGTCTGCAGCTGACTGCGGTGTCGGCAACTCGATTGGAGCCAACAAGCCTTGGCAACAGCAAGTCTCGGGGAGATGAAGAAAAGTCGATGGCACAGACCAGCAAGGTCTGAGGGACTCACCCAGCGAGGGTAAGTCAGGGCAGGCCTGGAGCAACCAGGGGAGCCCTTTGGTTTCTTTAAGAAGTCTTCTGGGGACCCACGAGCCGGCTGGCAAGGGATCGCAAAGACACCTCGGGCGGAATCACTCAACAGGGGCCCACGGTCACTCGGGACGGTGTAGGCCTCTGATCTTCGGAGGGATTCCTGCTGGAGGTCGGGACCACACGTGGTCCAAAGCACAAGTTCGTGGAACGTTGTGAAGGGGTTGCACTCGACAATAGTGCACGGTACCCAGGGGTCGCGGTTCCTCGTCACTCGTGGGGTCCACTTGCCTCAGCTTCGCTGGGGACTCACGATGGCCTTGGAGAAGTCAGGAAATCCACTTCTTGGGCTGCAGGGACTTCGGACTCCGGCGGGAGCGGCGTAGTTTGCGACCGTCGTTGTCGTTTTTGGTGCCTGCCAAGCAGGGGAGTCACTCCTTGACTCCAAGGGAGATTCTTCTGTCTTCCAAAGGTAGTGGAACGTCGAAGGGCCAGGATTCTTCTGTAGAGCGTCGTCCAGGGGTTATCTGCCTTGCAATGGCAAGGTTCCCCCTCTTATACTAAAAAGAGGGGATGGACTAGCTCTATGACCCCACCTATGGGAGGGTCAAGGGAGGGGGTGGCTACACCCACTTCCCTTTGTCCAGTTTCGCGCCAGAGCAGGGGCAGGTAGCCCCTGAGCTGGTTTGAACTGGCATATGCACAGAGGAGCCTTCTGCTCCCCCAGTGCAGGACTTCAAAGCACTCTAAGAGTGCACCCACCCAGCCCCAATACACTAAACCCTGTCTGGGAGGTGGTTACACCTCCCTGTGACAGGATGCCTATTGTTGGGCTTCCTCCACTGCGAGTTTCGGTCATCAGCAGGAGGGCAGCCCAGTGTCTGTGACTGGTGGCATCCATTTTGTGATGCCAGGGCTCTTTAGGATTCTACCGCGTTTCCACAGCAGGTACATGTCTTATCCCTCTAGAAGGGTGGAATGCTACCCCCGCCGCCAAGATTGGCGGGGGGGTAGTATTCCAAGATGTTTGACACCAAACACGACATGTTTTGATGCAGCCATTCCAAAGTTAGCATTTACCGCGAGGATATAATGCACTTAATAGTATATGGTTTAACCGCATCCACAAACAGCACCAGAGAATAGACTCTGAGAGCTGCAGAGGGGCCCTGCTCAGGCAGAGGCACCCCCTCACATAGAAGCCAAGCACCCTGCCCTCAGGATTGATAGGGCCTGCCTTAGGGGTGACTGATAGGTTTATATGTGTGTGCAGGAGAGATATAGGAAACCTATATCTCAGTGAGGGGTGCTAGCACCACCTCACCCAGGCTGCAGTAGCAGGCCTGTGGTGTCAGATTTAGACTGCTTCCCAGGGGTGGCATAATACATGCTGCAGCCCCTGGTAGGCCTGTGAAGTACCTATGCCCTTGGCACCTAAGGTACCATATACTAGGGACTCATAAGGCACCACAGTATCCAATCACTAGTGCACCTAGAGTGCACTCCATGTCGTTTAGAGAGAGCAGATAGACTGGGGCCCTGAATAGCAGGGTCCCAGTCCAACTAAGTCATAAACCAGCAAAACACCAGGAAAAAAGTGGGGGCAACCATATAGTCAGATTCCACCTTCCTACAGTTAGCAATAGTGATTCGAACACATTCTCAATCCTGCTCACTGATGTCGTCCCATAAGCCCTCTTTACAATTTTCCAAACAATTTCTCTACACTTTTTTAAACTTTATTTTTCAAATTTTTCCTTTTTCAGGAAACAAACGGACAAAACATTGCAGCAGCAGAAGTAGTTCTGTTATCTTGCGTACATTGGCAGGAACCCTGCGGTCCGCACTCCTCTCATTGTAGAGTTACAAAAGACAATGAGGAAAGATGAAAGGATTACAACAGACACATATGGTTAAACAAAGTCACACAACTATTCCCAATACAATTAGTGGTCTCCGTACTCAATTATCCACCCCAGCCAGGTCACTCTCGCCTGATTCTGGGTCTGGTTGGTCATTCTCATGACCAACGGGGTCGAGGGCGGAGTAGCACAATTCACGTCACTCCGTTAGGTCTGTCTGCAACTTGTCATCTCTACGATTTAATTTCATATGAGCCTCTTCAGCTAAAGCCCACTCTCGTACAGCCCTAAGCCATGCTAACATGTCTGTGCCTCTCTGTCACATCCAGGTAATGGCAACTCTACGCCTGGCCTGGACCAGCAAAAGCTGCAGCAGTTATATGCCATTTTTCACTTCTTGGGTTTTCGTATATGACCCAGCAGGCACTGCAGTGGCACCTCCAATAGGTGGAGGCCTGTGCATTCGCGCACCTTCGCCACAACTTGGGGCCAGAATCGCTGCAGCTCAGGGTATGTCCAAGACAAATGTAAGAAATCCGCCCGTTTCGCGTCGAACTTGGGGCATGTATCTGCATGGGTCTGAGATATGCGTTTCAACTTCAGCGGTGTGAGGTAGGTACGGTGTCAGTTTGAACCGCTCATTGCAGGAAACTGTGGGCGTGAGCGTGCCAATGGCCGTCCAGGTCTTGTCTTCTATTTGTACGTTTAGATCCCTCTGCCACGCTGCTCTTGCCCGAGGAGGCGAACGGATGAGTCCAACCTCATGGCTTTGTATAGGAGCGATATCAACCCACGTCCAGATCCACATGTGAGTAATTTGTTCAGTGTGTGGGTCGGTCGTGGAATGCTGGGGTACTCGGGCCATGTAGTTTAAGTGATCTCCAGTATTCCCATGTAGTGCAGGTAGTGTCCCCGCCCCAGTGTGAAACCGTCACAGGCTTGTTCATATGATAAGAACGTTTTGTTCGGGTAGAGGTCCGCCAGGACGTCACAGCCCCCATCCTTCCATGCCTGGAAGGACATGTGTGCGCTCATAGCTCGTATAGGAGCTAATATCCATATGAGAAGCTCCCTGTGGAATGGTGCATGTCTTAGCAATTTTTCCACATACTGTTGCCATATATTTGCTGTATGACAGACTACATATGGCAAGTCTTTGCCAGTCCCCCTACCCTGCATCAGATCTATCGGGAGCGTGTCTGAGTGTGTTCGACCGGCCAATAGACGTTTTTCCCAATTCTCCCCGTCTTCTAGCCAGCGGGACGCGTGCTGAAGCTGTGCGGCATAATAGTATAAGTCGAAACGTGGAGCCTCCAACCCCCCCTCCTCATATCTACAAGTCAGTGTGTGCAGCACCACTCTGCTACATCGTCCCGCCCATAGCAAGGAGACAAGGATCGCATTCAGCTGCTTGAAGGTCCGAGTAGGAATTGGGCCAAGTGAATCCTGGAGCGCTTATAGGCAGCGCAGCAGCATCACCATTTTAGCCACTGCAAGCCTGCCCATTATTGAGAGTTGCAGTGTATTCCAGAAGGCCACAGAGCGTCGCAGAGCGTTTATGACCCTGTCCATATTTAGGGATAATAGCTGAGCATTGACAAGTGCCACCTGCACTCCATGGTACCGGAAGTGCACTCGCTCCCACCTAAGTCCCAGGTCCGAAAGACTTTGTAGGGGCAGTGTGGCAATGCGGGCCAAAGGAAAAATCAGAGATTTATGTTGGTTAAGCCGCAGACCAGAGACCTCACCAAACTGCTCCATAAGCTGCAAGAGCCTGGGCAGGGCCTCCCGGGGAGCAGCCACATAGAAGAGAGCATCGTCCGCGTATAGGGAGATCACATGAGTTGTATCTCCCACCTGAAAACCCCACCTCCCCATCTCCTCCCGCACCTTCACCGCTAGGGGTTCTATGGCCAGTGCAAATAGGAGGGGGGAGAGCGGGCAGCCCTGTCGCGTGCCCCTCTCCAGTGCCCACTCCTCTGAGCGGGCTCCACCCACTCACGCATGTGGTTCTGTGTACAGTATCCTAACCCAGTGGCAAAACTGGGGCCCGAACCCTACGGTCTTAAGGACCTCAAGCAGGTAACCCCTGTCAACCGTGTCAAAGGCCTTTTCTAGGTCTATTGACACAAGAGCGAGCTCTGCGTCCCGGTGTTTCACTTTCTGCATAATGGGGGTTAGCCGGCGTAAGTTCATGCCAGTGTAGCGTCCAGTTATGAAGCCTCATTGATCTTCATGTATAAGGTATGTCATATGCTGGGCAAGGCGAGTGGCAAGGAGTTTGCACAGGATTTTAACATCCGTATTGATCATGGTGAGTGGGCGATAGGAGGCGGGGTCACTGCTGTCTCCGCCCGGTTTTAATATCATACAGATTTCACCCTGCCTCATGGTGGGGGGCAAGATTCCACGTACAAAGGCCTCCGAGTAGACCTGCAGGAGAGCCTTTGTCACAGTGGCTGAGTATGTGCGGTAAAATTCAGGTGGGAACCCATCCCCCCGAAGCCTTAGCCCCTGGGAGCATTAGTAATGCGTCTTGTATTTCCTCAATGGTCAGCTGTGCTTCGTGCTCATCAGACGCCTGTGGAGGGAGGTGCGTCAGGGCCAAGGACATATGGGACATACCGGTCCTCCCTCACTGCTGGGTCTGCAGCATATACTGTCTGCAGGTGTCTTTGAAGCACCTGCAGGATAGCAGATCTGGTATATACTATCCAAGAAGGCCCCATCACGGGTGCCGATCGGGTATTGCAGTGCCGACCCGATAAGGAGCAGACCCGATGATGAAGCATGACACCTAGCACGCTGGGTGTGTGAGGGTCTTTTTCCGAAAGGAGGAAACTTTCTCCTGCTTTTCTTATATATCCACCTATTAGTCTAACCTTGTGATCACTTATCATTATCTGCATTATGTGTTAGGAACGGCATACTATTTTTGTTTTCTGGTATATACTATCTCACCCGTCGGTGCTTGGAGAGAAATAATTGGCGCTGGGGTCTGTTCTGTGCGGAGGATCCACGCCACTAGCCGTCCCGACCTGTCCCCCTTTCTATGCAAGCGCTGTCGATACTGCTGGAGCGTGTATTTGTGTAATCTATCACATATGTCGCTTCTACGCGCACAGATATCCCACTCTCGGGCCATGTCAGTCGGATCAGCACGGTCTGAGGCCCATGCCTCCTCCAATGACAGCTCGGCTGCGTCGAGATCCTGTTGCAATTGCCTGCGAACTCCGCACGTCAGCCCCCTCGCACCACAGCTTTCAAGGCCGCCCATTCTGTGGCTCTGGTGGTGGTTGCCCCTCCAAATTTATTGGCATATATTCAGTCAAGACAATGGATATAGTCTCCTTTCCAACCGGATCTTCTAGGATATCGTCCGGCATTCACCATGTTCTAGGAATGTGTGCGGGGAGGGCCCAATGGACCATGCAGTTAATTGGGGAGTGATCTGAAAGGAAACGGGCCAGATGGGCCACTTCAACATTTAGGTCAGTCTCAGTCTCTGAGACTAAGACCCTGTCCAGCCTACTGTGTGTGCCATGGGTGGCAGAGTAGCAAGTGTACAACCTCTGAGTCGGGTGTCTATCTCTCCATTTGTTCCGTATTGCTAGGTTTCCCATCACCTCCCGGTGCCCTGTCGAGGGGGGTGTCTGTCTAGATCAGGGTCTAGGACGCAATTGAAGTCCCCCATCCAGAGAAGAGGGGCGTCCAGGTCTGAGATTAGTGCGTCTTGTATGGAGTGATAAAAGTCGGGGTCATCCACGTTCAGTGTGTAGATGTTTATCCCGTCCGTCCAATTTTACCCTGAGCAGAATGTATCTGCCATTTATGTCAGCCTCCATATACTGTAAGATGAACTGCGTGCCCGGGGCCACCCATATCAACACGTCCCACGCATATGTAGAGTATGATGAATGAAAAATCTGACCTCTCCATTTTTTCGCTAACTTATTGGCTCCCGCGTCTTCTAGGTGGGTTTCCTGTAAGCAAGCCACCAAGACATGATGCCTCCAGAGATAGGAGAGTACCCTGTGGCATTTTGTACATGTGCCCAGTCCCCTCACATTCAAAGCTAATGAGTTTAACCCCCATTGTCCCAGTGGTACCTCATTGTCCTGCTCCCGGGTCCCGGCCTGCGCACACCTCTTACATTCAACATATGCTGCATACCATAACTGATAACATTCAATGTAAATGGAACCAGAGACCCTCCACCCACGGACAAATGACGTGCAACAGTGCATTCGACTATGCCCTCCCCATGCTTGTGCCAGGACATGCACAGCTCCCCTTGCAGCCCAACAGGGGCCACCAAACTTTCCAGAAAGTTCAGTACACCGGTGTAGCCCAGAGTTCAGCAATTTGCAGTAGCCCAGCAAGTCACCCCGTGTACGTGGGCCGTGCACAAAGAAAAGTGTACCTCCCTACCCGGTACATCCCCCCCACACCCACCAGGTCGGGTGTCTCAAGCGCAATCCCCCTGGTCCCTATACGCCCATATGCATTTGCATACCCCTCTCCCCTCACTCAGCAATACCCCAACAGTAACCTTATGTCTCAGTAATGTTGTATTCTGCAGAGGCATACATGGGGGGCACCAAACGACAATACGATGTTTGCACATATTCTGGTATTATTCAGCGTCCCCAGTGATCGGGTCTGAGTCCAGGATAGTGTCAGGGACCACATCTGTCGTAGGACTGAGTGTCTCGGGGACCACCCGCTGGTCGGACCCAAGACCAATAGCCGGTAGGGAGAGAGCATCCAAATGCACGGGCTCTACTTACATGGTGCCATCCTACCCCACCGTGATCCTTTGTTTATCTGGTGGGTTTCTGTCTGGGCTCCGGTCGAGGGGCTTTGGATTTCGAGGCCCTCGGGCTGGCAGGGAACCCCAGTTCCTCCGTCTCTCTTGCCGCCCCTGGGGGAGAAGCGCCTCTCTTCGGATTTCTAGCCATTCCCAGGCCTCCTCCGGAGACTCGAAAAAATGGGCCCTCCTTGGGCGATCACCTTCAGCTTAGCGGGGTACAGCAACATGTACTGTAGGTGCATATCGTGGTGCTTCTGTTTGTCTCCTATGAAGGTTTTTCTTTGCTCCTGGACCAACCTGGTGTAGTCAGGATATATGGCAATTTTATTATTTTCATAGCTCAGGTTCAGTGTTTCCCGAGCAGCCTGTAGGATGCAGTCTCTGTCTTGGTAATTTAATATTTTGGCAATTTTAGCTCGGGGGGGGCCCGGGGATGGGGGGGTAACCAAGGCCCTGTGTGCTCTCTCCACTGCAAATAGGTCTGAGAGACCTTTTTGGGCACAGCTGAGTTTGTATCCAGTGCTCCAGGAAGTGTTGGGCCCTACCCTGTTCAGCCCGTTTAGGAATCCCCAGGACTCTGCTGTTGCTGCGCCTCCGCGACCTCAGCCCGACTCTCAAGGGCCCTCGTGGCCGCGGACATCTGTGTAACCTGCTGTTTTAGTGATGCCACTTCACCTTGTAAGGTCCGTATGTCCCCCTCGGCTGTGGTCACTTTATCAGCCACTTTGCGTAAGTCGGCCCTTAAACAGTCTCGATCTGCTTCTCAAGGGTGCTTCTAGACCCCTGGTTGGCCGCAAGGATATCCACACAAGACCTTGATCTGCATCTCAAGGGTGCTTCTAGACCCCTGGTTGGCCGCAAGGATATCCGCACAAGACAGTTCGCCCCCGCCATCTTCGCTTTCTTCGCCAGCACCCGTCTGCCTAGTGATGCGCTGCGGCGGAAGTCAAGGGGTGGTGTACTGAGTTATTGTATTAGAACTAGTGGTGTGGGGTGGCTTGTCGTTTCCCATCTCTGGGCAGCTGAGTGTCTCTGTGCACGTTAGGAGCAGGGTGTTACCACACCACAGTTGCTTCCACCCAGTAGTTACTTAGGAATTGCATACCATCTGGCAATGGCGGGGTGGGGGGGGAATCGACCAGCCCGGCTGGAGGCAATGTGTCTGTCCCGTTGACTTCTCCTATTCCCCCCGCGGCCAATTCTCCTCACCTTTGTCGCCGCAGAAAGATCCTCGTCTCGGGCTCAGGGCTATAGATTTCTCCTCAGGTGCGCCGGTGAAACTCGCGTCGGGCTGGCTCCAGAAGTCATGGACCCAGAGCAGTCGTCACCACGGCAAGGTCACCAGCAGTCAGGATTTTCGCTGGGTCCTAATGCAGTCTCCACTCAGCCCCTGCACCAGGACAGGCACAGCGCCAAAAGTGGGCCCAGGCGGGCCCCAGCGCAGCGTCAGCGTGACCCACCCCAGGTCGGGCCAGAGGACAATGATCTGCCCCCAAGTGGGCAGAGGAGGTACAGCTAAGTACAGTCCAATCCTCTTCTCCCCCAAGGCAGGGGTGCATGGGACCCCTGCATCAATAATTAGGCTGCCTGTGCCTCCGCAGTCCCCCAGCAGGCACCAGCCGCTAATAGGACCTCCTCTACTCAGAACAGTCCAGGTTGAATCTTCGTGTGGGGACCAGAGAACCTCTTTGGCCCAGGAACACCAACAGGAGGCTCAGACAGCAGGCTTGGGGCTAGTTTTTACCTCCAGTGTAGGCCGCAGGACCGTCAAGGGACCAGGAAAGGTCAGGCGGGCCTCCACGGGCCCACCCTCGTGTTTGGCCAAGGTTCTTAGCATCAGGGGGCCAGGATCACTGCCAAATGGCCCAGATGGCAGAGTTCAGGGCTGGGCCCTACCCCCACCCCCGCAACAGACCGCTGCACCGCCCATAGGGACAGGCGGGCTTGCGCAGTGCTCTGGGGCGGCCCGCCCCCGCACGCAGGCAAAGATCAAAGGGTTCGCCCCTCAGCAGGGCGGATGGTCAGGGGCCCATCCTCCGCACGGACGGGGAGCAAAAGGCCTCTCCAGTAGCAGGCAAGCCGCCCCAGCGCACACGGATCCCCAGGGGCGACGGGCCCACCCAAGGCCGTCCTCCCAGTGTCAGGCCAGGCCCCGGATCCAGCTCAGCGACCAGAAGGCATCCGGGTCGTAGCGTCTCCGTCAGCTAGTCCGGCCAGTGGAGCCCAGGGCCGGGCCCACGCACCACAAAGAGCCCACCCTATGGCCACCGGGACCTCGTCACTCATGTTGATGCCAGGCAGGGCGCTCTCCACACCCCCGGGCCATACTTTGAGTATAACTGATATAGATCTATCTCTCCAGCTTGCAATATTGTTTCCATGATTGGGTTCAATTTCATGTATTTCCAGATCTTTGACTTCTCCAGAGCAACTTCTTTATGCAGTTTTTAGAAAGAAGATTTTATTGTACAACCTTGAAGCAGATCAGCTATTCAAACAGCACCGTTCTCTATCCAGGACTTAAAGTCTCCTTCACTCAGTTCTGTTTTATTTTCTGGGTTATATCGTGTCGGCCATAGGCCTTCGTCCTTGGTATTCCTCCATTTTAAAAGCTTAGTCTGCTATTTTTCATGTCAGTTAAGCTTTTTTTTTAACTTCTTTAATAAGTTTTCCTAAGACAACAACCAAAAAGGGTACCAATAATAATTTGACATTCATCGGTTTTACATATTTGACATAACAAAGCATTGGATTCAGATGTTTCAGACTCACCTTCGTCAAATAGAATACACATATACACAATAAGATGGGGAAAGAATAAAACAACTTTACACGTGATGGAGCGTAAATGTTATCTTACGTCTACCTTTATCAATTTTCTCCTGTAAAAGATCATTGTGACAATAAATGTTTGCTGAAGACATGTTAACCGGTTAAGTAAAAAAACGTGAGAGGTACATGATGCATCGTAAAAGCATGCAGATTGTTCTAACACGATGATGTGAAAATGTAAAATATGAGAGAAACAATGAGAACTACATATAACTGCATATACGTGTTGAGAGAAAATACAATATTAGTTAACTTGGAGAGTTTCGTGATAATAACATTTAAATGTGCATCAAAATATGAGAACATATGTACCTGCCTTATGAGAATATTGTAATGAGAGTTGCTTATTTAGAAAGATTTGACACAGTGCAAACGTGAGTGTCTGTAACGTTTATGAAAAAATACATGCATCTCAGAGTGACACGTTAATGATTTGTTTTGATAATGGTAATGTGCAAGTAATGCTTATAATGAATATTTTAACCATATTTAATAAGGATGCATAGTTTTTAAAGGAAACTAATAACTGAAATAATGCACAAAATCGAAATGCTTTTATGAAATGTGTGATTAATAATGATGTTGAACAGTAGTAATTTAGCTAATTTTCATGTAGGCCTCAAATGCGATTCCTGTCCTGTGCAAATGTAAAATCATACGAAGCAGTCACTTTAGCCACTGTGAGAGCTTTCTGTGAAGTTTCTTTCTGTATTCGTTAACAATGAGCTCACATCTTGCTAAGAAACATACTCAATAGAAATGTAACAATATTATTATCAACCAAGGGAAAGACATCTGGGAACAGACGGGCTGTGAGCAAAGTACAGTTTCTCCTACTTCCGTGGAAGTGACGGTAAAGTAATAAAATTGAACTTAATGAATCTAATAAAATTTGCAACAGGATTACTTAATTCTTCCAGATTTTTGTGATTCACCGATCACCCCACAAATGGCCCACTGTGAGTGACCAATGAGAACCCCATGGACTGATGGAACTGATACATTAAGGGGTGTAATCAAGGAACTTTTGAGGTGTAATTGGCCCTTCGGAGGAGGAGTGGGGGCTGGCAGTTATTGGGAAACAGCCTTTACAACGAGGTTTTTACCTCGTTGTAACCTTTACAGCGCATTTTTTAGTGCAGATATTTTTACTGCGAATATGCATCTAAAACGCATGCCAATACAACGCATTTAAGGTAAATTGGGAGGGGTGGGGGTCTCCCCACAAATACATTGTTTTTAAATATAAAAACAATGCGTGGTATTGGCATGCGTTTTAAATGCATTTTCGCGGTAAAAACATGCACGCTAAAAAATGCGTGTAAAAGGCATGCGAAGTAATTGCATGCGAGGTACCGTCGTACAACCGCAGTCCTTTCCATTTGCCTTGCCTGGCATGCTGTCGGACTGACTTTTGATTCCTATTGACTCCCTTATGCTATTCCCAGCTATACTGGGTGTCGAAGTCCTGAAATGAACTGAACTATTCCTAACTGCGACCCTGGAAACCTGTACTTTGCCAGCTGGTAAATTTGGACAGGAAATAACCTTTTGGCTGAAGGGTTAGCTGACTCCTTCTGTGGCATGAGATTCTGCAGTTCAGACTTGGCCAGATCTATTTGAAGACGAACTGACTCGACCAGCCTTGCTTTGGTTTGTATGATTTATAACTGAATCTCGAAGCTCATTTTGTTTTCTCTCCGCAGATGAACTTTCAGCTGTTTTTTTATGCTTAGTACTGTATTGTGAGGCTACATGTACTAGTAAATTTGTCATTAAATCTGATTTGAAATGCAAATTCTTGATCTGTCCATCCAAACTGTGGTTTTTAGATAAATGTTTTACATGAGTTATGATTGATTCCGTTTCTTTCTTTTAGACATATATTTTAGTCAAGGTGTGTAACAGTGTCTGAGAAAAGCTATGAAATAGGTTTTGAGATAACAATTATTTATTCCAGGTCCTCATAGACTAATTGTTCACGTTCTCCAAGTATTCTAGTCCCTGTTAGCTCAACAAAAAGATCCATTGGAGCACCATGGTTTGCGGTATCCAGTTAGACAATTGAGAATTCTCTGTGCTCCTGAAATAGGATGAAATGAGCCTGATGATTCAAAGTTTGGTTTGATGAGAAGGAGAAAAATGTAGTAAGCTTCACGCTGCATCACACAGAAATTCAGTCCTTTTGTTTTCTGCTCACTCATATTGTCCTGTCACATCTATATTACTGACTTGTCTTAAATTCGTTTCGGAGAGAGTGTACTGCACGTTCTTTATGCAATTCTTGTCATGAATTAATTACCTAGTTTAGTATTTGCTACCACACAATATCATCGTCTGGGTGTTTAACTCATTTGCATCAAGAATTGTCATCATTTGTGTTGCTTGGTTGTCTTATTTTCTTCTTGCCTAACCAATTGTAAAGCTCTCTGATACTCTAATAGGGTCAAGTCCACGCTATATAAACTTTATAAATAAATAAATCAATATAATTCAGTATACAAATTCTCTATACCCATGCTTCACATATTATTTTATACTGAAGCTGTAAGAAGTGATATATATGAAGAGCCTCCCATAATGATTCATATGTATGCATGATTTGTTTTGACTTACACATTAGAAAGATCTGTTGTCTATCTTCCCCGCTAAAGCTAGTAGGATCGTCCCATTGTACCACATCACATTCACTTGTGCCGCTCCAGGCCAACAATGGTGAAACGATTGGAGTGCATAGCTAAGCTATGCAGCATTTAGCCAGCAGGAATGCCAGCTCTGTAAATCTACATGTCATCTTCAAATGCTAAGTCCTTGACAATAGACCAAATAAGCATATCTTTAGCGGAAACAAGCCCTATAGGTCTGTAAAAGCCACGGTCTGTGTAGTGATCTCCTGCCACAAACTTTAAATGACTGGGCAAGGCCACAACATATGCATGAAATCTGCATATTCAGCTCTACATCTTTGGTACACAATTGATGCATTTGGGTATAATTTATGTTTCTAATGGCTACTTCTAACAGCAGACTCCTCACCTTGTGAATAATCCTCAGCATCAGACTAGATCCGGAAACTCAAAAAGCAGTGCTTCTGCACAACGGTAGGTAGTACCGTGTGGCTCCGCACCAACATTGTGCCACTCCAAAAGTGACGAACAGAGGGGCATATTTATTAAGAAATTTCGGAGCGCGGTGCTACGCCAAATTTGGCAACGCCATGCTCCAACATTTTTAAAACACAGGGATGCGCCGTATTCACAAGAATATGACGCACCCTGTGTTTCCCCTAGCACTGGCGCAAAAAAAGCTGCCTAGCGCGCGCTGGCACCCTGACGCCATGTTGCAGGGACGATTGTTTATGTGCATGAAAGGAACACCTTCCTGCACATAAACAATCAATAATGGCAATTTGCTCTTTCTATGTGTGTTGCAGAATGCAGAATGAAAGAGCAAAAAACGATGAGAAACTAATAATTCCTCCTCGTTTCGCCATCCTAAGACCAGGTATTCTGGGGCAGAGTCAAAAAGCAATGTCTGTTGCGTTGGAATGCCCACTGCCACACCCATTGCATGCCTCTTTGCCGCAGAGGACTTCGGCGGAAAGGGGCATATTTACAAGGTGCCGATAAGCCAAGTTAAGTGTCTTAGTGCCATCTTGTAAATATGGGAAATGCCGCTATGCCACCGGGGCGTCACAAAAAGTGACATTCTGGTGGTGATAGGGGCTTGTAAATATGTCCCATAGTTGCATATAAGTCCCACCCATGCACGGTCAGTTCCTTTCTTGCCATGACTTCAGATGCAGATCCGGAGCTCTGCTCTTCCGTTTCTTCACTCTGTGAAGTGGTTTTTCCTCAATTTTCCAGTGTGCAAAGGAACAAGTTACCTCCTAAGACTACAGGGTTTAAACCTTGTATAGTTTGTCACAAACAGATGCGTGTGACAGATACCCACAAGGTGTGCCTGGTGTTTAGGTTGGGCGCATGCCTCAAAGACTTGCACTGACTGCACCCAGATAAAACCGAAGGCCATTGATGAACACGAAATGAAGCTCTACATGGCAAAACACTGCACAACTCCACTAAGGTTTCGCTCCAGGTCGAAGTCAAGAGGGTAGACCCACTCCTGAAGTCATTCTCGTAATTTTCCAAGAAGGTGCAAGCGCGGTGCTCTGCCAAATTTGGCAACGCCATTCTCCAACATTTTTAAAACACAGGGATGCGCCGTATTCACAAGAATATGACGCACCCTGTGTTTCCCCTAGCACTGGCGCAAAAAAAGCTGCCTAGCGCGCGCTGGCACCCTGACACCATGTTGCAGGGACGATTGTTTATGTGCATGAAGGGACACCTTCCTGCACATAAACAATCAATAATGGCAATTTGCTCTTTCTATGTGTGCTGCAGAATGCAGAATGAAAGAGCAAAAAACGATGAGAAACTAATAATTTCTCCTCGTATCGCCATCCTAAGACCAGGTATTCTGGGGCAGAGTCAAAAAGCAATGTCTGTTGCGTTGGAATGCCCACTGCCACACCCATTGCATGCCTCTTTGCCGCAGAGGACTTCGGCGGAAAGGGCATATTTACAAGGTGCCGTTAAGCCACGTTAAGTGGCTTAGCGCCATCTTGCAAATATGGGAAATGCCGCTATGCCACCGGGGCGTCACAAAAAGTGACATTCTGGTGGTGATAGGGGCTTGTAAATATGTCCCATAGTTGCATATAAGTCCCACCCATGCACGGTCAGTTCCTTTCTTGCCATGACTTCAGATGCAGATCGGAGCTCCGCTCTTCCCTTTCCTCACTCTGTGAAGTGGATTTTCTTCAATTTTCCAGTGTGCAAAGGAACAAGTTACCTCCTAAGACTACAGGGTTTAAACCTTGTATAGTTTGTCACAAACAGATGCTTGTGACAGATACCTACAAGGTGTGTCTGGTGTTGAGGTTGGGCTCATGCCTCAAAGACTTGCACTGCCTGCACCCAGATAAAACCGAAGGCCATTGATGAACACGAAATGAAGCTCTACATGGCAAAACACTGCACAACTCCACTAAGGTTTCGCTCCAGGTCGAAGTCAAGAGGATAGACCCACTCCTGAAGTCATTCTCGTAATTTTCCAGAGAAGGTGCAAGCGCGGTGCTACGCCAAATTTGGCAACGCCATGATCCAACATTTTTAAAACACAGGGATGCGCCGTATTCACAAGAATATGACGCACCCTGTGTTTCCCCTAGCACTGGCGCAAAAAAAGCTGCCTAGCGCGCGCTGGCACCCTGACACCATGTTGCAGGGACGATTGTTTATGTGCATGAAGGGACACCTTCCTGCACATAAACAATCAATAATGGCAATTTGCTCTTTCTATGTGTGCTGCAGAATGCAGCACACATAGAAAGAGCAAAAAACGATGAGAAACTAATAATTTCTCCTCGTATCGCCATCCTAAGACCAGGTATTCTGGGGCAGAGCCAAAAAGCAATGTCTGTTGCGTTGGAATGCCCACTGCCACACCCATTCCATGCCTCTTTGCCACAGAGGACTTCGGCGGAAAGGGGCATATTTACAAGGTGCCGTTAAGCCACGTTAAGTGGCTTAGCGCCATCTTGTAAATATGGGAAATGCCGCTATGCCACCGGGGCGTCACAAAAAGTGACATTCTGGTGGTGATAGGGGCTTGTAAATATGTCCCATAGTTGCATATAAGTCCCACCCATGCACGGTCAGTTCCTTTCTTGCCATGACTTCAGATGCAGATCCGGAGCTCCGCTCTTCCCTTTCCTCACTCTGTGAAGTGGTTTTTCCTCAATTTTCCAGTGTGCAAAGGAACAAGTTACCTCCTAAGACTACAGGGTTTAAACCTTGTATAGTTTGTCACAAACAGATGCTTGTGACAGATACCCACAAGGTGAGTCTGGTGTTGAGGTTGGGCGCATGCCTCAAAGACTTGCACTGACTGCACCCAGATAAAACCGAAGGCCATTAATGAACACGAAATGAAGCTCTACATGGCAAAACACTACAGAACTCCGCTAAGGTTTCGCTCCAGGTCGAAGTCAAGAGGGTAGACCCACTCCTGAACTCATTCTCGTAATTTTCCAGAGAAGGTGCAAGGGCGTCACCGTACCTCCAGGTCTCGATTCCATTCTACTGAAGAGCTGATTACTCTTTGGTCCTGATGCACCTCAAGTTTCCATTTCCGCCGGTGACGTTACTTATAGCAAAGCTTTTTCTGGTGGATACTGTACCGAACCACAGATTCCTCACCACCCTTTCACCTCCCCTTTCATTAGAATGGTCTCCTTCGCCATCTAAAAATGTCAAAAGGGGGCGTGTCCAAGATGGCGCCCGTGCGGTAGCAAAGTTACGGAGCTCCGCCGTGCTGGAGTGTATTTTAGCGGTCCCCAGGGAGTGTCCGCCCCAAACTAACGGCAGTGCGGGTGGAAAGTGAGCGGAGCAGTCTCGGCACAACTGGTGACATCGGCGGCCCCTGCTGGGGCCACCTTGAGCCGTTACAGTGGTCAAGCGGCCGGCGGGAAGGCGACAAAATGGCGCCCGCATAAGCGCCCGAGTCGCGCCGAACAGGAGTGACCCCACAGGTGAAAGGCAGCCCGCGCGGACCGGGTAGGGCTCGCGGAGGTGACCAGGATCGAGAGAGTGGGCCTCATATCCCTGGGCAAGTCTGCCTCAGCAGAACGGAGGCCAGATAGAAGACCTGGCGAGCTCGAGAGCAAAGGGCTCCACAGGGTTAGCGGCGACTGGTGAAGGCAAAGGGAGTGCGCTGAGTGACTTCGCGACTGTGGGCAGCGAGCCGACCTCTGTCCATCGGCACTACAACCCAGCGAAGCGGCACACACCATGATAGAAGTTGAGCAGAGGCGCCTGGGGCCATCCGGGGATGTTGGCGGGCCCTGCCGGAGCCCATCGGCGGAGTGGGGGAAGACAGACAGCCAGCCAGTGAAGAGCCAAGATGGCGGCCCTTTGATCTTCAAGGCCGCGCCGATCAGGAGTGGTATAGGACTGCCCACCTAGGTCCTGTGGAGCTACTCAGCGGCGGCCCCGCGGTAGGCCCCTGAAGAGTGAGGGTCTGACAAGCAGGGGCACGGAAGGCGCAGCGGGGCTGAAGGCGGCCGGCGCGAATTAGAGCAACAACCTCGGCGGTTCTTACCCTTCAAACTTGCAGCCTAGTGACATTCGCCCACAGCGTCTGAGGAGAGAAGCGCCCTGGTGGGGGGCCCACACAACCAAACCGTGATGAGCCACATCGAGTGAGGCAGCAGAGGGCAATTGTACAGGGCGCTCGGGGCCTACAGAGACACTGGTAACATACCCGAGTATTGACATACAGGCATTGCCGAGTCCTGTAAGGTTGGAGTCGCGTGGGGGTCCCCGAGCACCTGAGACAGCGGTATTTGTATTCAGCGTGGGAAGGCCGACACTAAGGGACCGGAACTTCACCTTTGGGAGGCTGCCAGGCATTACCAACTCGGTTCACATCCACTGAGCTGGGATCTCTCAGAGCAGGGTCTCCACGGTAAAACCCTCTGCGCCACCATGACCACCTCTAGGTCAAAGAAGGACGTTGCTACTATCAAGGACCATCTGGTTAAGGGCACCGCCAAAAAAGCTGGGACAGTCTCGAACTCTCTGGATGCGGGTGGGGCGAACCCACCAGCGTGACAGGAGGTGAACGAGGAGGCCCCGATCACACGGGGCTTCATGGAAGCGCTCTTCAGCACGCTGCGGGACGATATAGCAGCCCTCCGAGCAGAAGTGGCCACCGAAATTAAAGATCTGCGTCATGACATGGGGGAATTAGACCAGAGGGTGGACTCTGTAGAGCGTGCTGGGGACTCTAGAGAAGAAGAGATGGAGGAATGCCGCAGACAGATCTTGGAACTTAGGGACCGTAACGCTGACCTCAACCTGCACCTGGAGGACTTGGAAAACAGGTCACGCAGATCAAATATCCGAATTAAAGGGGTGCCTTTGCAAGCAGATGCAGGTTGCCTGGAGGACTACGTTCTGCGCCTCTTCCGGCACATAGTCCCGGCCTTGGACGGGAAGGAACTCCTACTGGACCAGACCCATAGGGCGGGTTGCCCCTCCACCTCGCCAGGTGCGCTGCAAGACATCCTGACATGTCTTCACAACTATAAACAAAAAGAGCTAATTATGGCAGCTGTGCGGGACCAACCACATGTCCTCTTTGAGGGCACCAAAGTTCGCTTGTACCAGGACTTGTCGGTCATTACACTCCAGAGACGACGGGCAATGAAACCTGTGACGGCATTTCTGAAGGACAAAGGAGTGCGGTACAGGTGGGGCCACCCATTCCAGCTGGTCTTTGTGTGGCAGGGAGAGACACGAGCGACACGCACACCCTCGGAGGCAGCGGACATTCTGGGAATAGAACTCGATTAGGACTTTTCCCCCAACGATCAAGCACTCAAATATCAGCTCCAGAGTCACGAAGACGTCGACGCATAAGGAATCTTCCACTGTCGCAAAATACAAGGCCCACGAAAACCGAAAGCATTAAGGAACGCTCAGCTTTGTTGCGGCAGCTTTCCGAGCACCACCAATCTCCGGAACGGGACGACGACTAATGGCAAACTGAACAGACCTCAACTTCAGTGGAAGGGGGCGGGTGGCTCCTCCCGGGGCCTACGTGTATTCTCATCATATCTGACCAGTTGCGGCGGGGGCCGTGACCCTCTACTCCTCTTCACACCTCCCGCGGCCGACCAACGACATGGACCCTCACTACAGAATTTCAAATTGTGCACCAATTGGTGCTTTTGTTTTATTTCCTGTTCTTGTTCTCATGTTCACTCAATGTTTCTGTGCTCTAGACTTAATCGGACTGTCACACTCCATACACGGGTTGGGGGTGGGGGTAATGAAGGAGTTGCCGGGGGCTCTCATAGTCGCTCTACCCTCTATGAACCATGGTGCGAGTAATTAGCCTAAATGTAAGGGGTCTCAATTCACCGGCCAAAAGAATAGCAATCCTTAACCAGCTTAGGGTGGCCCGATGTGATCTCTGTCTCCTACAGGAGACACATCTTTTGAAACAAGGTTGCGACAGGATGCGGTCGAGATGGTTTGATCATCAGTACTGGTCCTCTGGCCAAGGGAAAAAGGCGGGGGTTGTGATCCTGGTGGCCACACACTTCCAAGGGAAAGTTGATGGGGTACAATCTGAAATTCTGAGGCGGTTGTTGTCCCTGAGGGTATCTCTTGCTCAGCATTCACTCACTATGGCTTCCATTTATGCCCCCAATGAACGGCAGGAACCTTTTATCCGTCAGGCGCTAGGTGCGGTACTTGCTTCCCCAGACTCCAACTTGATAATAGGGGGTGATTTTAATCTGGTTATGGACACCACCATAGGTAGGTCTCCTCCATGTCCAGGGCCCACAGGGATGTTTTCTCCACAAGGGGTGAGCTGGCTTGCGGAGGCTGGACTTGCCGATATTTGGCAGGCACTAAATCCGATCTCACGGTCTTACTCTTTCTTTTCTGCTGCCCACCAATCTCATGCTAGAATCGACTATTTTTTGGTCTCAGCGCCTTTATTCCCGAGAGTAGTCCAGGCCACGATTGAGGTGGCAGCCATATCTGACCATGCCCTGGTCCAGTTAGACTTACACCTCCCGACAACACATCGGAGCAACAAAACGTGGCGTCTCAATCCTAAACTGTTATCTTATGCCGCCACGGTAAAGGAAGTGGAGAAGGCCATAGTAGACTATCTACCTGTCAATGACACACCAGATACCGCGATAGCGACGCTTTGGGAGGCTCTCAAGGCAGTCGTTAGAGGCACATATATAGCAATAGCGGCCAAACTTAATAATGAACGAGCTTCGAAGCGCGCTGCGCTAGAAGCTAGTGTGAAAGAACTGGAAGACGCGCATCGACGTGTAGGCTCACATAAAAATAGACGGCACCTAAATATAGCGCGAAAACAGCTTAGAGCGCTAGATATGGACACGGCTGCGTATGCTTTGCTGCGAACGCGACAGAAGTCTTATGCGGGGGAAACAGCTGCTGGCACACAGGTTGAGGGCAAATATGCACTCCAGGCGTGTACAAGGCATCATAGATAGCAGCGGACACCATCTTGCGAGAGATGAGGATATAGCGGCGGAGTTCGGCCGCTTTTACGCACAATTATACAGGGCGGAAGGGACACCCCCAGACATTTGCTCACCATACATTGAGCAGGCCCCAATAACAAAGCTGCTGACCCCCCACGCTGAGCAGTTGGAGAAAGACATAACTGAAAGGGAGGTACTGGACGCAATAGGTCGACTGCAATTGGAAAAAGCGCCAGAGCAGGATGGGTTCATAGCAGCCTTTTACAAGCAGTATGCTTCGCTTTTATCCCCAATTCTAGTTCGACTATATAACTCATTTAGCGATTCTGGGGAGCTCACGGAATCAATGCGCTTGGCAATAATCACGGTGCTACCAAAGCCATGGAAAGATCCCCAGCACTGCTCATCGTACCGCCCCAAATCACTCCTGAAAGTAGATGCCAAGATTTTTACAGGGATTCTGGCGGGTAGATTGGGTAGACATATGCCGGGGTTGATAGAGCCTGATCAATCTGGCTTTATACTAGGTCGCACTTGCGGTGATAATACTAAACGGCTTTTTCACCTATTGGACAAGACTAGGCGTTCAAAAGTTCCGACACTGTTCTTGTCAATAGACGCCGAAAAGGCCTTTCACCGCGTGCATTGGCCTTTCTTGCACGAGGTACTGGAGGTGGTGGGCTTTGGATCCAGGTTCCGGCGTTGGGTCGGGGCTGGCTATGCGGATCCAAAAGCGCTGGTCAGGGTGAATAATACTCAGTCTCCGATCTTTCCGGTCGAGAGAGGGACACGCCAAGGCTGCCCTCTTTCCCCACTATTATTTGCGCTCTATATGGAGCCGCTAGCGGAGCGCATCTGACACCATCCACAGATAGAGGGAGTCTGGATGGGGGGCCAATCCCATAAAATAGCTCTGTATGCTGATGACGTCTTATTGACTATCACTAACCCGCGTCACTCACTGCCTCCTCTCTTAGAGGAACTTGCACGGTTCGGGGAGGTCTCCAGTTTTAAAGTAAACACAGCCAAGACACAAGCCATGAATATCACCATTCCTCATGAGGAACAAATCCGCTTGGAGTCAGAGTTCCCCTTTCAATGGACACAGCATGGTATCCAATACCTGGGCATTCAAATATTTCCCACAATAGAAAGCTCGATCACACATAACTACACGGACCTGTTGCATACAGTGAGATCGCTTATTCAATCATGGCATGGGGGTCCCCTTTCCTGGGTGGGCCGCATCGCGGCGGTAAAAATGACCCTGCTGCCGAAAATTCTCTATCTTATGCAGGTAATACCGTTGCCGCCCCACGCACCCATTATGAAGAAGTTACAGGTTGCTCTTGAAGCCTTCATATGGGAGGGTAAACGGGCCCGGATGGCAAAAGAGCAAGCATATCTGCCACTTGCCAAGGGGGGACTGGGAATACCAAACCTGGCAAAATATTATCAGGCTGCTCAGTTACGCTATATAGTCGAATGGCAGTGCCGGATGACTGAAAAACACTGGTGTTTCCTGGATCAAGCGGTCGCGGGAATCCATATTTGGAAGATCCCGTGGTTACAGCGCAAACATCGCCCGCCAGGTGTATACATCTCGCCAGTGGTCAGAGCAACTGTTGGGATTCGGGATAAGGTATACTCCACTCATCAGCTATCCACGCGGATCTCCCCACTTACACCAATCATAGGAAATCCAGATTTCCCTCAGGCTACGCAAGAGAAAGCGTTCGCATGCTGGCAGGAGGCGCAGTGCAAGAGGATTGGAGACCTATTTGATGTGCGAGGCTTGTTAGACTTTGATGCTCTCCAACAAGACTTTGGGCTCCCGGACTCGGAGTACTGGCATTATCTAGCGGTCCGACACTGGGTGTCTCTTCCTGCAATCAAGCCACATGCTAGTAGATGACTAACGTTGTTTGAACGCTGGCTTTTATCCAGGAAAGATGATTCCCGCATTTTGTCAGACATATATTCCTTTTTAAATACTCAGACTTCACCTTTACAGACTCCAGCTAGGAAGAGATGGGAGCGGGAGTGCAAACGCAATTTTACAGATAAGGAACGGTTAGATATATTGCACCGTGCGCGCACCTCCGCCACTAGCGCTGCGGGCAAAGAAATACTACTAACATTAGCACACTACTGGTATTATACCCTGGCCCGCCTGGCTCAATGGCAGAGGGGAAGGGTGGACACTTGTTGGAGACACTGCGCTCACTCGGGCACACTCACCCACCTACTGTGGCACTGCCCCAAACTTCATAGGTATTCAAAGGAGGTCCTGGCCGACATTGACAAGATGTTCAATACCAAAATACCCCGCTTTCCTAGCTATGTATTGTTGGGGTTACCCAATGTTCAAACTTACCCACTACACTCCGAAAGGGGTAAGACCATTACATAAGCGCTGTGCGCAGCGAAGCAAGTCCTGCTATCAAAGTGGGGTGCCGATGTAGTCCCAACCCACACGGACTGGCTTCATAAGCTCTGGATTTACTGGGGATGGAGAAATTGACAGCCACCATTAGCCACACTTTACCCAAGTTCGAAAAAAGATGGGGAACATGCATTACACACCTTTCGGGAGAATTTCAACAACTCACATGCCCGATATATTTGCGCATACTGCAAATTACACCCTCTACCCCCTCAGTGGACCCAGGGCAAAAGAAGGAGTGACGACTATAACACTTGCTACAAGAGCACGTATTGTTTTCTTTATCCACTGTTTGCTGTTGATTTGGATTATGTTTCCCCATTCACCTCCACCCTCTCTCCCCCTCCTCTCCCCCTGGCCTCATAACTACGGCGCCGGCCAATGGATGTAGGCGCAGGGTGATGTAAATTGAACCAATACCTAAATGTTTATTCCTCGCCGGCCGATGGATGTAGGCGACAGCTGTTGTTCCCTATCCTTTCCCTTTATGGAAATAAATAAAATGTTACAATCCTAAAAATGTCCCAATTTATGAATCTGCACAGCGCTTCGGCCAATTTACAGTTGTGTCTTCTTTCCTGCAGCACAATCTTTCATAAAATGTTCATAAAATCTGGACACATTTCTCTATTTTTAACTCAAGACACATTAACAGATCCACATCAAGTAATTACCCTGAATGCAATCAATTCTTGGCAATCAAGAGCGGTCCAACAAAAAGTGTAGTTCTTCACATGGGTGAGATAATCTGCAGCTCGTAATTAGTCCAAGCATGTTCATCTTTCTATTAAGGCATGTTCTGCTTCTTGTATGTTCATTCTTTGACCTGCATAAGCATCTGTCTAGAATCGACTCTAAAACCACGTCGAAATCTCTTGTGGTCACTAGTTTTTTTTTTTATGTACACTTTACTTCTTCCTTGAATTTAAGCCTGTTTGAGTGGATTTTGTTGCAAGAATAAAATATATTCACAGAAGTTACAAGTGGCTGCAATTAATTCAAATGTTTCATCCCTCACATTTTTGTTTTCTCATGAAATGCGATAAGTGTAACCTGTATACCAAGATATAGGCTCCAGAGCTCACCGTGGCAAAGGATATGAGCAGGACCTCTCTTATGAGAAGTCTTGTTAAGTGGCAGAACATACAGAATAAGCTAAATTTCATTTCCATACAACTCAGAGGCAAACTATGTACCTCATTTCCAGTCTAGCTGCCTTTAACTGATGTTTCATGCTATTGCCATGATGACAGTATTCATTTACAAATAATGTATACTTGTATGCACATAAACTGTTTCCCTAAGAAACACTAGCTTTCACTTTTATGACCCTTGTCATAGTCTTTGTATTGTCGGGATTGCTTCAAGCTGTACCTGTACTCCTGATTTCACAATTTCTGACAGACCTAGTATATATAAACATCATGACGGGCAACACCTCCTATCTGACTGACGAGAGCATCTCCACCTGTGGCACTCGGCAGACCTGCAGTCAGAACACCATCAGCCTGGAGCCAAAGTGCAAAAAAGCAACAAAAACAAAACAAGACAACAGGCCTTCTCCATATGTTCACCTAGAATCTGAAACAGCATAACTGTATCCAACAGGACTTTTCCAACCCTGCTCCATATTAGGGAAGAGCTGAAGAAACACTACCTTAAGGAACACTAAATCATGATGTAATAGCAACCCACTTTTGCTGTCAGAAAGCAGCAACTTTCTCCGGTCACACAGTGTTTCTTTGCCTGTGACCCTGTGCAACCTTCCAGTGTCTTCTGTCTAGGTTCACACTCTACAAGACAATATTACATACATATCTACGTACACAAATACGTTCTTCGGCTCAGAAGAGCAGTGTCATGAATACCCTGAGACGTGTTCCACAATAATTGTGAAATTAACTCCCCAGAAGAGAACTGATCTCTGCTGCTGATGAAGATGCTCACTAGTTCCACCTTATTTTTATAAGGCAGACTACTGCCCCCTTACCAGACTCTGCCATGGAGGATGGTTAGTGGCAGCTAACTGTTGGTCAGTGACTTATGTGTTTTTGCCTGCAGCCTTTTTGAGGAGAAGAGCTACCCAGTCTGTTTCTTAAATCTGCAGTTATTTTTTATATAAGTAGAACTAATCACCCCTACTCCTTCAATGTGGCTAGGATGTCATAAGTACCGGCATGGGGTTCCCTTTCAGTGTAGCCCACAGCTGGTGATTTTACTGGTGGCAGCTCCCCTCTTACTACTGCATGTCCCTCTTGCTGCCCATTTCACACCACTTTCTGCCTAGGCCAGTGTAGCTTAGGTTGTTATATATAGGGGGTGCGCCCACAAGAGCTAGAATAGAGCAGAGATGAGCTTATTTATTCCATAGCCAGATATTAACAAGTTCCAGAAGTCAGTAGCCTGCAAAAAGCTGATATTTGTAAAGGGATAGTCCAGGGGCATGGACTCTTATTTACACCTGTGGCAAAGTGATGTGGTCTGCATTCCTCCCTCATGCACTGAGCTGTAGCTTAAGCAGCTTCCATTTTAAATATTACTGGATAGCACATCACCACGACACTGGAGACTGCACAAACATGATGCTCTTGAGTTTGGTTTGGTCTCTCCAGTTGTTCGGATTTAGCTTTGCATCCGAGTCTGTAATTGCTTTGGCACCAACTACTCTAACTTCAGATGTAAACTGGCCACAGGGACCTGCTGATCAGTTCACCTTTAATATCTTGGAATTCCTGTGCACTGTTACAGAGGATGGATACGAATGGAAACAGGACTCCATTTAGTTGTTCTTCTTGAGCACAAGAGTTTGGCTTTTGGGCTGAGGCAGAAGCCTGGAGTTCTTGCAACTTGGAGAGTTCTTTGAGTCACTGAACTCTACTGGTCACTTAAGGACAACAAGTGGTGACTAGATTTTGCTGTGACAAATAATAAAATTAGGGGGAAATTGAATGGAGTTGCATGTACCTGAGATGTTTGTACCTGAAAGATTATTTCTGTGGATCTTTGGTAACAATGTTGTTTTCAGATTTATTTCCTAATAGGTGTAATGGTCAAATGGGCCAAAGATGTTTTTCTGAGTGGACTATATTAACAGTGTATGATTCAGTAACTGTTAGCAAACGCCGCTATTTAGTAGGTGGGAGTATATGTCTACCATTATGTGTTGTTTATTAGAGTCACTTCTATAGTTATGGTATGTGTTAGGCCTGGCATCTTTTGGCATTGTTTCCCCAGTCTTTTTGCCTCTGACCTCCTATTTTTGACTATGTGCTGGATTTCGTTTTTGCTGGCTGAAGGGCTCTGGGCACTTTACCACTGCTGACCAGTGCTAAAGTGCAAGTCCTCGCTGTCTAAATTGCAATGATATTTGGTTTCTCCATGATTGGCCAATTTGATTTACTAGTAAGTCCCTAGTACAGTGTACCAGGTGTGCCCAGGGCCTGCAAGTCAAATGCTACTACTGGGCCTGCAGCACTGATTGTACCACCCATAAGAGTAGCCCTGCAAACATGCCACTGCAGAGCCTGTGTGCATGGTTTTTAACTGCTATTTTGACCTGGCAAGTGCACCCACTAGTCAGGCCCAAACCTTCCCTTTTATTACATGTAAGGCACCCCTAGGCTAGGCCCTAGGTATTCCCATGGGCAGGGTGCAGTGTCTTTAAAAGGTAGGACATGTACTGGTGAGTTTCACATGTCCAGGTAGTGGAAAACTACTAATTTCCTTTTTTTCACTACCGCAAGGCCTACCCATAGGAGCTGCCTTGTAACATCTTACAGGTGTATCTTCCAATTGGGAGCTGATAGAAAATTGGAGTTTGGTGTCTCTGGACTCACTATTTAAAAATACATCTTTTAGTGAAGTTGTTTTTCAAATTGCAGGTCTGAAAATGCCACTTTTAGAAAGTTGGCATTTTCTTACTTTAGCATTCTGTGCCTTTGCCTATCTCTGAATACATGTCTGGGTTGGATTACAAGTTTGGCTTTATGAATTCACTCTTAACAGTCACACACAAATGGAGCTGAAGTGTGTCTAGCATATCCTGATGGCCCATCGCCAGGCTGATGGGTCTTCCTGAGCTAGAGTGGTGAGAGGAGTGACACTTGCACCTGAATAGGGCTGGGTCTGTCCCCTCATAAAGCAGTCTTGACCCCCTTGTAGTGTGTCTGGAGCCAGGACCAGGAATGGCAGGGTCTTGTGCACTACAATGA
Organism: Calotriton arnoldi; assembly: GCA_963921515.1. NCBI lineage: Eukaryota > Metazoa > Chordata > Amphibia > Caudata > Salamandridae > Calotriton > Calotriton arnoldi. The sequence goes on along the minus strand of CAWUFW010015645.1, from coordinate 310,130 downwards.
CTTTCGTTTGAAGTTTGCCTACTTCAAAGTCTGAAATGGGTATAAGTAGTGGGCCTCGCACACCATATACTCGGAACACTTCTGGACTGAGGAAATTTTGCCAAGACGAAAGGATGTTGTGCTGCCAGGAGGGACTGCCACTTTACTGCTTGCTTTGCTGTGTTGGCCTGCTACTTCTGTCTTGGGAGTGAGAGGACTGGACTTTGCCCTCCGCATCTTGCTTTCTAAGGTTCACCAAGGGCTTGAGTTGAGCTTGCCTCCTGTGGGAAGTCTCAGGGCTATCAAAGACTTCACCTGCAGCTCCTGGGCTTTCCTACTGAGAGCCCTAGTCTGCCAAGTGGTGCCAAATCCAGTTCCTGGGCCCTTGGAACTGAGTCTGCTGTGTTCAACAAGAGAAACCAGTCTATCGCCTTCGAGTGTAACTTCTGAGCCGGCGCTGCAGGCCCCTGCGCCACAGAGGGAGTCCCGAGTACCGCAACACCGAAGTCTGTGGTGCCCAACTCCGCACCAGTGGCCGTGTGGTGTGAGATTGACACTGCAAAATCGATGCTGTGTGGCTTGACTCTCGACACGTCATTGACCCCACACCGTTAGCAGAACCAATGCCTCACCGCCAACACTGCATCACCTCCCCTGGGCCTTGCAATGTCCCGAGCACTGACGTGGCAATGACCTGCACCGACAGTAAGGAACCGACTCTGCACCAGCCCCAGCGAAGCCTCACCTCCCTGGCGCCTCGTAAAGTCTTTGTGCTGTCATCGTTTCCAAGGTACTGCAACCGGGGTCTGTACGACTCCATATCCAGCCTCCGCTCCATCGCAGTCAGCCCCGCACGTCGTTATAGCCCCAGTGGGAGCTATTGTGTTTCTAAGCACTATAACTGCAATTAATCTTTGAGGATTCATAATTTGATTTGTGTATGTTGGATTCTTGTTGTTTTGGTCGTTTTATGCAGATCTGGCCGGGCGGGGTCTTGTGACCGGATAATTTGGTCCGAGAGCCAAAGGAGAATCCCTTCGGGGAATGCGCCGAAGAAAACAGTGCTCTGTGCAAACTCAAGGAGTTCGTAATGATGCACCCAGCACCTTCTGGACTCTAATTTTAATTTCACCTCGGACTGGCTTATTCTGAGCATATATAGATCCCGGCTACCATTGTGAATTGATTCACTATCATAGCCAGCCGATCAGGTATCCTTTCAAGGATCTAATTTTTATCTCACATCGGACTCACTCATTCTGAGTAGATACGTATCCCGGCAACCACTGCGAATTGAGTCACTATCACAGCCAGCTGACTAGGTATCATTTCCACCTTAAAGATTATAGATTACAGGTTGCCACAAGAAGACTGTTCCTTCTTGGACATCCACCCTGATATCAATCGATATACAGGTCCTTCCCTTGCCAATAAGCAAGATGGTAAACATTGATCCTACACCAGACACATTAACTGATTGTCTTGAGTCCCCAGGAATCCTTTGTCCTGAAAAGACCCGATTATCCTCAACTGGGTCGAAACGTCGTCGACAATAAATAAGGATAGTCTTTAAGCACTAGAAAACGAATCTGGTCCTTGATCAGGAAGCTGAATCAGTATCTAAAGACATCCTTTCTTTCCAATAACCCTTTGCAAATAAAGTTACCTTGTTTGAATAACAAGTTGGTTATGGTCACCTCACTGGGGTCACATATGTCACAAATATATGAAAAATGTATGTACTGTATATATACATGGTGTGCGTACTTCCATTTTGCAAAAAGGTTCTTTGTTCATATATGAATAAATAGGTCACTCATTTCGGCTGAAGTGAGTGAAACCAGTTAAACTTCGCGGGCTACCACTGTTCTGATTTTGTGAATATTGAATGAAACTGCATGTTCAGAATTAATTTGCTTATCCTATGCTTATCTCTTCAGTTTAGGATTGAATCCTTGCAACAATATACACTTGCTCAAGTTAAATTTTCTTAAGAATGAGTTCCTTGTGAACAATTGCTACAAGCTATATAGCTAATACCCAGTTCACAGGGACATATGGGTTGCTCTTGTGTTTTGAAATATTGATTGCTTTGGTTTCTTCAGCGGCACGAGGGCGATGTGTGTAAATTCTTCCTGCACGGTGGTGATGCGTCGGTAACAGGTGCGGATGCGTCGTGCTTCTTGTAGTTGCTTGTCTTATCCAGCTCCCAACAGTAGGAACAACCTCCAGAGGCCCAACTCAGCAAAAGGCACCTCTTGGCAGGTCAGAACTCCCGGCAAGGAAGTTCAGAAGAGCTGGTGGTGAGGTCTTTGTGTCCCTGAGACTTCAGAACAGGAGGCAAGCTCTACTTCAAGCCCTTGGAGATTTTCCTCAAGCAGGGGAAACAGCACACAGCAAAGTCCTTGTCCTTTCCTTGGCAGAAACAGCCACTGCAGGGCAACCCCAGACAGCACACAGGAAAGGGGAAGACCTTCCAACCCAGTGTCTACACCCTTAGTCTGAACCTGTGCCTGGCAACCCAGGACTTCCGGGGGAGTTCACCAGCCCCCCCAAGGAGAACACACTCCTCAGGAGTTGTGCAAGAGTCTGCCTGGCGCAGGTCTCCAGCCTCCTGTCCAACTGACAGAGCATGAAGACCCCCCAGGCCAGACGTGGCCTCACCAGGGTCAGTCCTGGGGGGCTCTGACCTCAGAGCTGGCAACCCCTGACCCACTGGTCCTTCCACTGGGGATTGCATCCCCCCTCACCCCTCTCTCTGGACTCATGCACACTCCCCACTGGAAAGGTGCTGCCAGACACCAGAACTGGTGGGACGCTTGTTACAGCAGCCCCCCCACCCCAGCTCACCTGACCTCTTGGGATCACCCTCAGGGGATGGCCTCCTGTTACAGACCAGGCCCCTCTCCTGGTGTTCCTTCATGGAACCAACCAGGCTTGAGACTGGGTTTCGGGCACCTCGGGACACAGCCCCCTCCCACTCATTCTCCTCTGAGACAGGATATGGGACCCTACACCCCTCCCACTACTCTGGGACCAATCTGGGCTACCACAACCCGCCCCTACCTTACTTGGTTGGGGAAAACCTGAGCCACCTCCTTCAGGATCACCCCCAGATGCTTCTTCAGACCCTCTGGAATACACCAAAATGTCTGCCTCCGGTGCGAGCTCCCTGGGGTCAGAGAACTAACACTCCACCATGTGTTGGCATAGCTCTGGAAAACATGGACTTAAAATATGCTCTCAAACAATTGAATCACACAGACCCACACAGGTGTTAACCAAACTACCCTTTGACTCACCATTCAGTGCCTCGCACAAGTACCCCACATCACCCTCCTGAGGCTGGCAAGACAGTGTCTGACTGTCTCTGTCACTCAGCCCACACTCTTCTGGGCGGTCTCCACACTCACATACCAGGACTTCTACCATGGGGGGACCCCTCTGCCTGTCCCTCTCATCTAGAGTCAGTAGAGTTTCCCTCCCACCACTAGGAATATGATCCCCGGTACCAGTTCCCCAATCCACTTCAGGAACCCTGAGCACCACTGGAGCTACATCATAAACCTGAAACCCCTGGTGTATGTTAACCCCGTCCTTCAAGTCAGGCGCCACATCTCTGGGTGTGTGCACTTCTTCCTCAGCATTAGATAACACCTTTTTGCTGCCACCATCTGAGCTGGACTCCACCTCCAGCCCAGCCAAGCTCACTTCCTGAGCTACAAACTTTTCTTTTTCAGCTAAGGCTCGCTCTATCTCCTTGCACTCCCGGTCTAGCTGCCTCAGCCTCCGGTCACAAGCACAAATCCGATTCCTCTCCTCACAAGCCAATCTTTCCCATAATGTTTCCTCCTCAGGGCCACTGCCCTCTTGGTATTCTGGCTGGGGATCCTCCCCCTCAGATTCCTCCTCAGAGTCATCTGATAATGTTGCCTCCCAGCGTAGCACCTCATAGCTATGCAGGGCTGCCTCAAGATCCTGCCTTGTGGATCTCCTCCTCACAGGTAGCCCCTTTCCTTGCAAAAGACTTTTAGTTCCTCCTCTTGAAGATGTGCAGGTGCCTCAAAGTTATTTCTCCATTTTCACAAGGCCTCACAGGTGCAACAACTAACCAGAGTTCCAACAACCAAATTCCGAAGGGAAACAGGGAAAATAGTACGTGGTTGCGTAATGGTCTGCACTATTCTAGTAGTGTACACTAATCACTGTATGTTAGGCACAAATGTAAGTCCTAATCCTCACCGCTGACCACCAATGTTAGAAATGGGGTCTCTAGTTGGCAATAGTTTGCACTGTTGTCCAAGTAGGGACCCTTCTTCCTAGTTAGGATAAGTGGGATATACTTCTAAAATAACCTCTGCTCACCACTTTGATAGCTTGGCACGAGCAGACAGACAGGCTTATCTAAGAGGCAGTGTGTAAATCATTTGTGCACACATACAGTAGTACATTAAAAACACTACAAATGGACACCACACCAGTTTAGAAAAATAAGTAATGTTTATCTAAACCAAACAAGACCACAATGACAAAAATCCAACATACAATAATCAAAAAGTACTTATTAGAAGGAAAAAACAGTTCTGTCCATAGCAAACTCCTATAGATGTGACACTTTCAACACAAAATACCTTGGATGCGTCAAAATCATAAACAAAAACAGCCGCAGGGAAGGTGATCTCGGACTTCGTCGGTTTCTTCAGCGGCACAAGGGCGATGCGTGGAAATTCTTCCTGCACGGCGGTGATGCGTCGGAAACAGGTGCGGATACGTCGCGCTTCTTGTAGTTGCGTGTCTTTTCCAGCTCCCAACAGCAGGAACAACCTCCAGAGGCCCAACTCAGCAGCAGGCACCTGTTGGCAGGTCAGAACTCCCAGCAAGGAAGTTCAGGGGAGCAGGTGGGGAAGTCTTTGTGTCCCTAAGACTTCAGAACAGGAGGCAAGCTCTACTTCAAGCCCTTGGAGATCTTCCTCAAGCAGGGGACACAGCACACAGCAAAGTCCTTTGCCTTTTCTTGGCAGAAACAGCCACTGCAGGCCAACCCCAGACAGCACACAGGAAAGGGGCAGTACTTCTCCTTCAGTTTCTCCAGCTCTTCTCCTTGGCAATGGTTCCTCCTCAATTCCAGAAATGATCTAAAGTTCTGGGGTCTGGGCCCTAATATTTATACAGCATTTCTCTATGTTCTCTCGGGCAGAGAGGCTCTGTGCTCAGTCAAAACCAGTTCTGTCCTCTCTGGTCCAGCTTCCCGGAAGGAGGTGGAGACAGCATTGTGTAAGGCAGACCAGGCCCATTCAGGTGCAAGGAAATCTCCTCCCCCTACTCTAAATGCAGCCCAGGTCTATTCAGCCCAGCCCTGACTCATCCAGGAAAGGTAGGACACCCCTCAACCCCCCCAGTGGCTGTCTACAGTGAATGCACATCCTCAGCTCCTGCCACTCCAAAGCCAGACAGTCAATCCACAAACCAGCAGAGGCACACAGGATGGCTAAGCAAGAAAATACCCATTTTCTAAAAGTGGTATTTTCAAACACACAATATAAAAATCATCTTTACTAAAAGATGCATCTTTATATTCTGAGTTCAGGCATACTAAACTCCATCTTTCGATCTTGTCCCAATGGAAAGCTATACTTATAAGATGTTATAAATAAACTCCCATTCTATTCTATGGGACAGATAGCCTTTCAATAGTGAAAACGAAATTCACTGTAGTTCACTATAAAGACATGTTACACACATCAGGACATGTCCTACCTTTCAAATACACTGCACCCTGCCCACAGGGGTACCTTGGACCTACCTTAGGGGTGACTCACATGTAATAAAAGGGAAGGTTAGGGACTGGCAAGTGGGGGCACTTGCCAGGCCGAAATGGCAGTACCAGACTGCGCACATACACTGCAGTGACAGGTCTGAGAACCTTTTGCAAGGCTGCTTGTGTGGGTGGCACAATCAGTGCTGCAGGCCCACTAGCATCATTTGACTTACAGGCCCTGGGCACACACAGTGCACTGTACTAGGGACTTAGTAGTAGGTCAAACAATCCAATCAGGGAAACACCAATCCATAATAACAATTTACACAGAGAGCATATGCACTTTAGCACTGATCAGCAGTGGTAAAGTGCCCAGAGTCATAAATCCAACAAAAACAGGGACTAAAACAGGAGGCCAAAAAGCAAAAAAGTCTGGGGATAAACCCGCTGGAAAAGCCAGGTCTAACAATGATCCTATGTGTTGCATTTTAGTACCTTTAAGATATATCTGCATCTATTGTACCATTTTGAAAATGTTTTATTAAGTGAATGCTAGTGATTAACCAGAGCTATGTTGCGCACTGAAAGGAGTTGTCTAGTCTGAGTAAGTAATCTTTACAGGTCTGTTTAGTAGAAGGAATGGTAAATACAATATTGTTTTCCTGAACATGTAAAGCTTCCGTTATTGTCCGTTAACTTGGTACATGTTAAGCTGCATCCTATAAATGTGATGCTGTGTGGATATCGTACCACTGTACATTTGTTTTTGTGACTGTCCATTCATTGTTTTAAATATATATTGTTTGGTGCGGTTGTGTATTCATAGGTTCAGACATACTTTGTTGGTTTAATTGTGAATTTGCTACAGCGAATCTACATCTGTTTGTGCTAATGTACAATCATCAGTTGCACTTTGGATAAGGCTCAGTGTCATGTGCTCCTATGGCTAGATTTATAATATATTTATAGCTTTATTTTGACAGGATAGTAATTGAAATCGAAAAATTTGCATTGATAATGGCACTCTAGAGTCCAGCCCATCCCACATAATGCTTTTAAGAAACTCACTGAATATATATTGGTTCTTTCAGTGCACACCCAAACAATATACAAGTCTTGAACACATAGAAGGTGCTTTTTAATCATGCTGATGAGGCATTTTTGACTATTTATTAAAGTACATAAGTTGTCAAGAAAGAAACATCTTTGAGAAATGTGTGCTTTAAACGGACCTTTGAGTGAATCTGATTAACGTAAATTTATTCAGCACATTGCTCTCCGTCCGTATGTCTCCACACCTAAGCCCCTTATGTGTGGAGTCCCCCAGGGTTCAGCTCTGAGCCCGATTCTTTTTAACGTATATCTGACCCCCCTTGCATCGCTAGTCGAACAACAGGGAGTGAAAGTAGTTTCCTATGCTGACGATACTCAGCTGGTGTTCTCTTTTAGAGAACACTCTAAGGCAGCTTTCGTCAATTTTAAGCAATGTTTGATTAATATCTCAACTTGAATGACGAATAGCTGCTTTGATATTGAATGCCGATAAAACAGAGGTATTATTTTTCAATCAAGCCTCTCCTCTGCATTCCGATCTCTGGTGGCCGACGGAGCTAAACCCTCCTCCGCTCCCAGTTGACTCAGCTAGGAACCTTGGGTTTAAGTTCGACACTCGCCTCTCTTGCAAGGCCCAGATTTGCCAAGTCTCATCGTCTTGCATCTGGAAACTAAAAGCCTTATGGAGATTTCTGCATCTCATGCCCATGGACGGCAGAAAGACCATGGTTCATGCACTGGTCACATCACAGCTAGACTATGCTAACAGCCTCTATATAGGTCTCCCAGCTTATTTGATTCGTAGACTACAAATCATCTAAAACGCTGTGGCTAGACTTATTAGGAATGTGCCACTTCGCCACCACATTTCTCCCCACTTGCAGAGCCTTCACTGGCTGCTGGTCTAAAGAAGAATCGAGTTCAAGGCGCTGTCCTTGGCTTTTAGAGCCACCAGGGACAGAGGCCCGGTTTACCTTAGACAAAGACTCCAGAAATATCGCCAGACCAGGGACTTGAGATCGAATCATCAAGAACTACTTAGGACTCCCCGCTTCTCTAAAGCTAGGTTGGGCGGCCGTGCTTTCTCAGTGAGAACCGCGTCTCTTTGGAACTCTATGCCTGTACACCTTCGTAAGGCCGAGACAGAACCAGCATTCAGGAAGGCTCTGAAGACCTGGCTTTTTAGCCGTCCTTAAGGCCCCCTCTCTTCACTGCTGTGTCCGCTGCTAGCGCCGGGACACCTCCGTTGGAGGTAGCTGTGCGCTAATAAATGCCCATTGATTGATTGATTGCTACTACTGGTGTCCTGGCATGGGAGCTCATCCTCTAACAGTGAAGCCTTTAAATTCTGAACACATGGGTTTCAGGTTACTTGCAATTTGAGGGCAGATCTTGGTTTAGGCACATTGCTGCCCCTGCATAATAGAAGGAGCACCATCTAAACTGAAATGTCTGAAACACAGGCCCGCTAATAGGCATATCTGAAAGCTCTAAGTCTGTGTGGGTACAGAAGAAAACAATTTCATCTACAGAAACTTTGGGCCAGCCGCATTAGTGAACAAGTGAACCGTATATATGGCTCTAAATGAGGTTTTCTTGGCAACTGGGAGTCAATTGAGTTTTGCTAGATAAGAAGATATTAATTCAATTTTTCTCAGGCACAGCAGTCTCTGAGCAGCCAGGCTTTCGAATATCTAAAACCTGCTTATTTGGAATTCGGTGTAACAAAATGAGAAATGTTCCTCAACCTTCTCAGAACAAGGAAAATAAGTCCAGGGATGCTTATTTCAGTGGTCATTAAGAGTTAAATGTAATGTCCAGGTTTCAGACAGTGCTCACCCTCATGGGAACTGCTGCAAAGTAGGGGGCATCACTTAAAGGTCTTTAGAAGGGGGGGTCCCCTAAGGCAAGCACTCCATTCTTCTCAGAGAGCAATGTGCTAACTGATATCCAGTCTGCTATTGCGGTGAGACATGCATGGAAGTTAGAGGCCTTGGCTGAGGAATCATCCTGACACACCCCTTGATGGAGCAAGGACTCATAAATGAGACTTGCTCGGAGGCAATCTCCTCACAGTATTAATATATTAAACTTTGTATTGTTATACTAACTTTTACATACACGACATAAATAGTTATGAAGCTTGCCTATGTGTTCTAACTAACAAATAACGCTTGTTTGTTCTAAAATGGCCGCTAAAACGCGGGAAACTCTTCTGCGCATGTCTCAACCATATCACATGGTGTGACGTCTTACTTTGCTTGGTGGGAAAATCCTGCTTCTGCGCAGTGTGTTCTAAAATGGCTGCTCAATGTTTTCACATGCTACAGCTTGCTCTCATGTTATAATTAAATTGTCGTTTCCTTAACGCTACTAATGCGGGATAGAATTTATAAAATAAATGGGAATAGAGTAGAGAGAGTGGGTATACAGTGAAACATTTTATTTGTGATTTTAATATTTTCTTCTTGTACTTTTATTAGTTCGTAAACTTGGGCCTGGGGTTGATGAACTGAAACTCGAGAGACAATGATTCTGCGCATGCGTCTTGCATGTCTGCCAAGAAAGAAGGATGAAGTCAATCTGGACGTCGTCCAAGGCCATGACCTGATGGCCGAAATTGCTGTACCCATGTCTTTCCTGTTGAAAATTGAAACATTGTACATGGAGAATGTATAATTTTGTCGTGAGACGGGTGGGAAATAAAGCCAATGTATTAAATTTGATGGGCGGTATTTTAAAAACAATGGTCTTCAGAATTCGAACTAAAATCATTTGGTGTGAGAATCAACCCCCTGTCCCTGTCCAATCAGAAGTAGTGGTCCCATATTTTTGCAACATTAATGGGAGGTACATGGGCGTAGAAGGGTATAATAGATATAGAATTAGCTAATTAGTTAGCGCGCACAGGAGACTAGAGCTTACTCTCAGAACGCACAGAAGAGCTCCAGACCGCCAAGCTGATCGATTGCAGACTGAATCCCTGTCCAGAAGAGGTCCTGAGGAGGGGGGGCGGCGGAGTCCATTAGAAGGGCGACACGGGAGAATCGAGGAGAAGCGGAGTATCAGAGAGGGGAACGACGCAGGCGTCGTAGGTAGAGAGGTCACCGGTCCTGTCCTGATCCTGGAGGAGGTCTTTGCTCTTCATCCTTCCTGGGTCCCATCTTTTCCAACTCCTTGGCCAAGGGGTTTGGTTCTCGCACTTTAGGTAAATATATGCAACCTTTAGTTGCGCTGCTGTCTCTATCTTCTCCTTTTCTGAGGGACCGTCATTAATCGATAAATTGATTTCTTGTGCTTCATCCTTGATATGCGATTAAGTATCATGCAGCTCTGTAATTTACTCTGCTAAATCTTTAGATAAACATTTTAAAACTTCCTGACTCAGTGATTATTTCAGGATTTATGAACCGTAATGAATGTCACTCATTTTAAACTTCCTAATTAACAGAGGATCCATTGGTAAGTCATTACTCTTCAATCAGAAGGTAATTGGTAGCAGGGATTTTGATAAAGAGTAACAACTGACACCACCAGCGTGAAACACTAGCGTAGTATGAATGTATGGGCCCAAGTGAGTATCTGTTGTATGAATGCTCGTTGCTAGTATCGCGCTGGATCAGTTTTCTGGCTAGCAGAGGATGGTTAGGATTCTACTTTGTTAATCGGGTAATGAGAATTGTATTTTTATGAATTAACACCTGTTATTGTTTAAAAGTTTTGTTTTATGTTGTCCAGAATTCCCCGGGGAGGAAAATTGAATAGCGGGTGGTAAGTGGAAGCCATACTGCAGTGAGGTTATCTGTCAAGCAGAAATAGTACTGAAAAGTTAGGTAGGGGTATCAGTACTTGTTAGGGACTCTATGCGTGTGAGTAATAGCAAAAGGAATATGCTGGTGAAAATTTGATGTTATATCACCTAGAAAGGGTAACATTGAAGAAGTAACAGGTATTTTTGATGCTCAAGTGAAGAGTAAACGGAAGGGTTTTACTCGTAGTGTATGTTTAGTAAACGGAAAGGGTTTACTAGTGTGGACGAAAAACTATCTTTTCAAATTAGAGAAACTGACACGATAGCGAATGTTTTATGTTGTTACTAAATTTTAATTAAAGTTGTAGAGAAAATAAGGGTTTGCGTACGATTTTGTAAAGGGAGGGTCAGCTGCCGGAGAGGGAGTTGACTTCACAAAGCGCCGCGCTGGGATTGGTTGAAAGCGCGGGCGTGGAAGACTCTTGTAAAGGAGGGGTCAGTAGTCAGGAGTAATACTGACGTCAGAGATGCCGCGCTGGGATTGGTCGAAACAGCGAGGTACAGAAAAGCACAGATTGTAAAGGAGGGGTTGACAGACTAACGTCACAGAAAGGCCGCGCTAGGATTGGTTCAGAGACAAAAGTAAACTGGAATTTGATTGGTTGCTAATATAGAAACAGAAATCCTAGTGGATAGTGGAGATTGCATGTTAAAACGCGATCCAACTTTAATAGGAACTCGTCCGGATAGGAGATTCCTAGGTTTTGCAGAATATAACTTTATACACCGAAGATTAGATAAAATGTACGGAGAGAAGAGGAAAATGACATTTCTACAACAGATTAAGAATTATTTTAAAAAGGACAAACCAATCAAAACTAGAGAAGGAATTATCATTCCACCAGCTAAAACGCCCGCTTCATTCATGATGATGGAAAGAGGTTATCATACTTGCGTATGGTTAGAGAATTGGATAGAATATACCAAAAATGATGGAATATTAAAATTTCCCGAGAATGGTACCTTTAATGGAAGGATTCTTCAAAATCTGAGATTGAGGATGAATGATTTAGAACCCAGACCTAGATTAACTCAATACGAAGCCTTAGAGGAATGGGAAACCGAGGCATTTGAGCGTGATCGATCCAGGAGTAATAGGGGTTACCGAGGATTTTTCCCTAGGTACCAAAATGAGTCAAGGGACGGTCAGATGAAACAGTGGAGAAGAGCAATGCTTACAGAGGGACTGTATCCAATATTGACAGAAGAAGAACTGTTAGGGAGCAAATGCACAGAAAAGACAAAACACTTAAATAGGTGTGGAGATTCTGAAGATGAATTTATGGAAGAGTTGTTAAAGAACCCACCACCATATCAGGAAGGGACAAAGGGATGTACCCCAAGTGCACCACCGTTAAAAACCCCCTTGGTACCGCAGGTATTGCATGATTTCACACCTAGTAGGGTACTTCATGATAAAGAAAAAGAAGCCCTAGAGAAGACCAGAGCAGAATTAATACAGAAAATAACACAGATAAAAGTACATCCTGACTCTTTGACCATACCTGTAACAATTGGTCCAGTAGTCCCAATATATAGTGACAAAGGAAACTATCCTCCACCGTTAGTTACGCCTACTCCTGTGAATGTTCCTAAACCTGAAGCAGTAGTAATGGTTGAGGATCATTTTAGTGATTGTGAATCTGTGATTTCATTAATGGACTTGCCCATTCGAGATTCTGTAAATAGTACTCCCAGAAGGGCTACACCTGGTTGTTCGAAAGATATAAACCTAATAACCTCATCAGGAACAAAAAGTGTCACTGTAGTAACACCAGAAGACTTAGAAAGGTGGGCACAAGGATCAGATCAACAGTGTACACCTCCAAAAATTTTGGATATTTATAAATTAAAAGTTGAATTAGAAGAAATAATAGCAGGAAATGTGGGGTTAGATCGCCTAAATGCTTACGATGAAGAAGAATTATTGTTCGTATGCAGAAGTATCACCAGAAATGTAAAATTATTCCATGAGAAATTATCAGATTTAGCTTTGCAAATGGGAATTGAAATAGGGAGATCAAAAGTGTTGCAGAAACCCTATAGAGCAGATTTTTCAGACAAAGATTTAGAAAACATGAATGCCTCTGGAAGAAAATTACAAGTAAAAGAATTAATGACAGTCCTGCAAAAATGGGGAGACCTAGATAAATGGAGAGTTAGATGGGCCAAGAAGAAGGAAGAGGCACGATCAAGTAGGACAGCCTCTGAATATTTAATGAAGGAAACAGGGAAGACAGATCAAATGTATCCGATGCGAGAAGTTCCAGGAGGAGGATATGTACATGTCCCATGGAGCAGACAGGATATTTTATCATTTACGAATGATTTCCCGAAGTTAAGAGAGAAACCAATTGAATGGTACAAGCAGGTTGAAAGGTTTGTGAAAGTGTCAAAGGTATTGTTGAAGGACTTGGATGGTCTGTTTGACATAGTGGTACCTGCCGATTTATGGACAGATTGTAAAATTACAGTTGATTGGCCAAGTGAAGAGTATCCCAGAGATCCAAAGACAGGTGCCCCGTCAAGTGATGTGATGAAAAAGTATCAACAGGTAATAACTTACCTGAAAGGGAAAATACCACCAAAAGAAACAGATTGGGTGAAAATAGACAGAACTACCCAAGAAGCCAGTGAATCGGTACACGCGTACTATGAACGTTTATTGCAGGTATTCAAACAGTATAGTGGATTTGAGGATATTGGAGATAAGAACATGAGTCAGTTTGTTTACCGATTTGTTTATGGCCTGAAACCAGAGATTTGTCAGATGATTAAGCAGCACATGTTGTGTTGGCAGGGGAAACCGATCGACGAGATTTTGAAATATGCGAAATATTGTGGAGATGACATTGAGGATAGGCACAAGAAACTGCAAGAGAAAGTGATGTGGGCTCAGGTAAAAATGGCCGAGAAACAGGGGATTAATTTGGATAATCCAAGTGAAAGTCAGGGAAAAGATTCTGGATCAAATGTTGATGCTGGGAATGGTGGAAAAGTGAGAGGACGAATGAGCAGAGAAGAAGCTAAAAAGAAATTTCCTTGTCATGGATGCGGAAAGTTGGGGCATTGGAAGGATGAATGTAAAAAGATACGGAATAATAATGGCCCAAATCAAAATTTAAATCCACAGACGCAGAATGACTCACAGCAGGGTGTAAATCCTCAGAGTCAGTTACCACCTGCACCTGTACAGGGTAATGTAAGCAGAGCAAAGCACGGTACAGACATCGGATATCAAGGAGGAAGTGGTAAGAATGATTATGTAACCTCACAGTTTCTTTTACAGGACGATTTCTGTCAGTACAGTTCATGACGGTGCCTAGGAGAGGGGAAGAAGGAGTGAGTACTTGGCGCATCCTTACCGGTAGATCAGTCAGGTCCATATGTTGAAGGGAATGTGAAGGGTAATGATATTACTTTTCTTTTGGACACTGGTGCTACCCGGTCTACTGTGAGAACAGCAGACATTCCAGACCTTCCTCTCTCTGGAGAAGCTATCCAAGTAGTGGGAGTAGCTAATCGAAAGATTAGAACACCTCTTACCGAACCAATGGAAGTTAAAATTGGAAATTTTAGAGAAATGCATCAATTTGTAGTGTGTGATTCTAGTCCAGTAAATTTATTGGGCAGAGATTTGTTGTGTAAAATGAACTGCACAATATTCTGCACACCGGATGGTGTGGCAATTCAGACCCCTGATGAAGATCATGTATATAAATTCATGATTGCGAAACAAGGTACAGAGGTAGATGAGATGTTCTCTTTGATCACAAAAGACGAGTTGCCAGAAGAATTAAAAACTACAGTGAATCCCATAGTCTGGGATTTTACGGGAAAAGAAGTAGGACTTATGGCCAATATAGACCCAGTTAAAATTACTGTGAAAGAAGGTGCAATTTTCCCGAATACTAGGCAGTACAAAATGAGTGCAGAAGTAAAAGCAGGAGTTATTGAAGAAATCGACCGAATGGTAAAACAAAACATACTAAAAGAAGTAATGAGTAGCCCATGTAATTCACCGATAATGGGTTTAAAGAAGCCTAGTGGGAAATATAGGATTGTCCAAGACCTGAGAAAAATAAATAAGATTGTGGAACCTTGTTGTCCTATAGTGCCAAATCCAGCAGTAATTCTATACCAGATCCCTTGGAGTGCAGGATGGTTCACTGTGATTGATTTGTGCCAGGCGTTCTTTTCAATACCATTGCACCCAGATAGCCAGTATCTTTTCTCATTTAAATTCGAGAATAAGGTCTATGTATGGAATCGTGTTCCTCAGGGGTACACGGAAAGTCCTTCCATTTTCAATCAGATATTGAAAAAGTGCTTAGAAAAACTAATAATGCCAGGAAGTTCAGTTTTAGTTCAGTATATAGATGACTTGTTAGTGGCATCTAATACTAGAGAAGACTGTGTTGTGGACTCTATTGCATTACTGAATCTTTTGGCTGAAGAAGGGCATAAGGTCTCACCTGAAAAACTGCAGTTTTGTACAACAACAGTTAAGTATCTAGGACATCAAATTGAGAGGGGAAAAAGAAGAATAACCTCTGAAAGAGTAAAATTGATTAAGAAAATGCAAATGCCTAACACCCAACGGGAAGTGAGAATGTTTCTTGGGGTGGTGGGTTATTGTCGACAATGGATACTAGGATTTTCCCTGTTAGCAAAGCCCTTAATTCAAATGACAAAAAAGAAGGCAAAGGACCCAGTCGAATGGGATGATGAAAGTGTAGCAGCCTTTGTAAAATTGAGAAACGCTTTGTGTGCAGCACCTGCCTTAGGCATGCCCGATTATAAGAAAGAGTTTGCACTATTCTGTCATGAGAGAGAAAATTGTGCACTCTCAGTCCTAACTCAGAGACATGGTCTGGATAGACGTCCTATAGCATATTGTTCTGCTACATTGGACCCAGTGGCCGCCGCTTTGCCAGGCTGCTTAAAAACAGTAGCGGCTACCTGTTTGAGCATTGAACAAAGTGAGTCAATTGTAATGGGACACCCAGTCAAGGTGTTTGTTCCACATGCAGTTGTGATTCTATTGACAAGAACCCGAACTCAGCATCTTACTCCTAGTCGGATGACTAAATATGAAAGGATAATTTTAGGTGCTGAGAATGTGACCAAGGTAAGGTGCACAATAGTAAATCCAGCTACCTTACTTCCAGACCCATACCATGAAGAAGTTAAAGATGACGAAGAAGAACATGATTGCTTACAAGTCACAGAGTTGTGCACAAAACCACGTCCGGATATTGAGGAATTGCCCCTAAGAAAGCCAGACAGGGAGCTGTTTGTTGATGGTTCATGCCAGAGGCATGAAGATGGTAAACTGACTGCAGCATATGCAGTATGTGAATTAACTGGAATAGTCGAAGCATCCTATTTACCAGGAGTAAAATCTGCACAAGTAGCTGAATTGATTGCTTTGATAAAAGCTTGCAAAATTGGGAGGAATCAAAAAGTAACTATATTTACAGATAGCCAATATGGTTACGGGGTTGTGCATGATTTTGGCCAACTATGGATGCAGAGGGATTTCATGACTTCTTCAGGATCCCCCATTAAAAATGGACAGTTTGTAAGGGAATTGTTGGAAGCAATACAATCACCAAAAGAATTGGCTGTGGTGAAATGTGCCGCACACCAGTCAGGAGATGACTGGGTGGTAGTCGGCAACCGATATGCAGACCTTGTGGCTCAACATTGTGCCAAAAACAGAATGGCGGTGAATAAAAGGGTGGAAAGAATGGGAATCAGCTGCCAACTTTTGCTGTGTGCACCTCCTGAAACATGGAATGATGTAAAAAGATTGCAAGATGATGCTGATGAGAGTGAAAAGAATATATGGATTAAAGTGGGATGTTCTCAAAGACAGGATGACGAGGTGTGGATTTGTGCTGATGGCAGACCAGTCATGCCCGACTGTCTGCTCTCACAAATGGCCAGGATGTATCATGGAGACACACACATAGGGAGAGATGCAATGATTAGGCTCTTCAGACAAAATTGGTACAATCCCAAATTCAGGGCTGTAGCAGAGAGTCTTTGCCAGAGATGTTTAACCTGCCAAATGCATAATCCAGGGAGGAAGACAATAATCGGGTTTGGAAAGATTGGAAAGGCAGAGGGTCCATTTATAAGACTCCAATTTGATTTTATTCAGTTACCACCATGTAGAGGGCTAAAATATGTACTTGTCATAGTGTGTCTGTTTTCAAAGTGGGTGGAGGCTTACCCTACCAGGAGAAATGACAGTATTACAGTCGCAAAGTTGTTGCTACGAGAACTCATTCCTAGATTTGGTTTTCCAGTAACTTTGGAGTCGGATAGAGGGAAGCACTTTAACAGTGAAGTAATTAAGATAATCTGTGAAGCATTCCAAATTGAACAAAAATTGCACTGTGCATATCGTCCAGAGGCTTCTGGAGTGGTTGAACAATTGAATGGCACAATAAAATCCAGACTGGGAAAAATGTGTGCATCAACATCATTAAGTTGGCCGGATGCATTGCCACTTGTCTTAATAGGACTCAGAAGCATTCCTGATAGAAATTCCGGATTGAGTCCCCATGAGATAATGATGGGAAGAGCAATGAGACAAGCACATGTTCCCATAAACAAACTGGTGAATATATCTGTAGATATGGTTCTGGATTATTGCAAAGGATTGGCTGACCTAGTGCGTTCTGTCTCTCACCAGGTTGGAGAAGACGCAGTTTCCAGGCAGCCTGAATAAGAACATGATCTGAATCCTGGTGACTGGGTGGTAGTGAAGAATCACACCAGAGAAACGTGTCTATCACCCAGGTGGAGCGAACCTTGTCAGATCATATTGGTTACAAACACCGCTGTGAAGTGTGCAGGATTTCCTAATTGGATTCATGTAAGCCACACTAAAAGAGTACCAGACCCTGAAGAAGAAAATCCTCAGACAGTGACGATCACTGAGGAAGCTGAAGGTTGCCCAGCTGAAGAATCACAGGAGCAAGATTCGAGGGAAGCTGATGAAGAACAACCGAGCACAAGCCAGGACTGGATACCAGTGGTGGAAATTCCTGAAGTTTACTACAGAACAAGAAGTCAAGCAAATCTAAAAGAAGTTACAGAAGATCAGATAGGTGAAGAAGAAGCAGCTCAGGAAAGAGAAGAAGAAGAAACAATAAGAGAACCTGAGCAGGACCAGATAGGGAAAGAAAACTGGGCTCAAAATAGTGAAGAACGAAGAAATTTTGAGCAGGGACAGACAGGTTTAGAAGAATGCGGTCAGGCTGCAGAAGTACAAAGTGCAATAAGCCCTGATCAGGACCAGTTAGATCAAGGAAAACCCATTCAATCAGAAGATCTCGAAATTCTTGAACCTGAAGACGAAAATCCTGAACAAAGTCAGCTATCAGAAACTGAAAGTGGAGCTGCTGAAAAGAAACCGATCAGACCTGAAAAAGAACAGATAAAAGAAACTGTAATTGTCAAAAACAAGACTGTGACACAACCTGAAAATAAACGAACTAACGAAGAAGAAGAAAGCAAAAGGGCAGTGCAAACACAGAAAACAAGAAAAGGTGATCATTGGCCTAGTGTCATTAAAAGAGTGAAATACCACGTAAGAACCAGAAGTGAAAATCCTGAACAAGTAAACGAAGTGACAAGTCAAACAGGACAAGAAAGCAAAACTGAGAATCGGAGAAGTAAAAGACTGAAACTTATTAACAACAAGTTTAAAGGTCCTGACTGGACTTACATAATTCTTGAAGACTACGAGAGCTCAGAATCAAGTGAAAGTGGTGACGAAGGAACTAGTGCAGAACTGGTCTATGAAACAGAAACAAGACCACCTTGATAACGTGAAGAAGCTGCGCAAAGAAAAGTGAAGAAAAATAGATAAGAAGAGCAATCTTCCTTGTCAAAATGTCCGACGATAGAGTTACTGGGAGATCAAAACAGAAATGTTGTAAAAGATGCTGTGCAGTATGCATATGTAGTCTAGTAATGGTGCTTATAGTATGGTTAGTCCTGATTGTAGCAGTTCCTTACCTTATGATAATGGATAAAAAGATTAATAACGAAACTAAGGAAAGGACAGCAAACTTGAAGGGTAATAGAGTAGAACTAATGGCAGAAAATGAACCAGAATTTCATCATGAGATAACTGATAACGACACTAGTTTAAATGTTTTCACAAAGCTATTGTTTCAATATGTAGATACCATGGAAGTTAGTAATTGTTATGTCTGTATGAAGTTACCCGAATCAGTAGCAGAAGGGTTAACGTATCATCACTTGCCATTAACTTATGGCATCTCATGTAGTGTATTGGCTAGTTTATTTTATAGAACAGGGAGACTTCAGTATTATTATTCAAACATAAATGTGATATTTTCTGAGGTTCCGATTCGCAAGGGTATGAACCCAGTGCTTAGTAGTCAAGATGCACAGTTTATGGGAGAGTTTTTCTTAACAATGAAATCAATAGACATAACACATGCACATAGAAACAATCTAACATGTTCTTTACACGAAGAAGAAAAGATATTTTTGAATTTAGTAGAAGATAGAAGACAAGATTTTCAAAGGAAAGCTTCTGAGCATAAGACTCATTTGCCACCTTGGGCTGAGAAAGAGGGTAGTTACACACCTGGCAAGGCTCAAGCTGCTATGGCTCTGGATTTTGTAAAAACAGGGAAAATTTGTCTACATAGGTTAAGGACTGACTATAACAATGTTTTCATCGGTACCAGTGAATGTGAACACAATTTCTTAATTCTTGGAGGTTGGGGACTCAAAGGAGGAACAGATTCAGTTTTTCCTGGAATCTATTATGTGTGTGGGAATAAGGCTTACTTTAGGCTTCCTGCACGGTGGTATGGAAGTTGTTATTTTGGAATAGTATTTCCAAAAATATACCACATAAAAAGAAACACTGGGAGCAATGAAAATAATGGCGAATTAACACGTAGTAAAAGAGCTAGTTTTTCTGAAATAGTAGGTGATATATTTGGTGCATTGATACCTTCGGTGGGAATAATTCTGAACTCAAGGTATGTAAATTGTCTACAGTGGTTGATCGTTTATCAACGGATACTGCTGGAGGATTTCTAATGATTAATGCGGAGATGGTTGCGATTAGATCTATGGTTATGCAAAATCGACTTGCTCTTGACATTGTTTTGGCAAAAGAGGGCGGAGTCTGTAAATTATTGAAGACGAAACATTGTTGCACTTACATACCTGATAAAAGTGCAGAAATTGGAACATATATACAGAATATTACAAAACTTGAGGAGGAACTGAAACCACTGGAAGTTGATAGTGTATGGGAAAGATTGACAAATAGTATAGCGTCAATTGGTTCCTGGTTTTCTAATATAGGGAAAGGACTTATAGGTAAAGTATTAGTACCCTTAGCGGGAATAGCAATAATAGCATTGACAATAATAATATGGTGTAAATGTTGTAGAAAAGATGATTCGTATAATGTGACAAGAAAGGGAAAGAAAAGAAAATTCGATGAAATTGAACATGAAGATTTGAGAAGTGAATTATACAAAAAGCTGAAAGGAGATGTGAAAAATAGAAAAAGTAAAAATGAAAATGAAATTATAGTATGTTAAAAGTTGGCATCTGGTTGTGGGTAGTATTTGATGGCTCAGAAACGCCATCAGAGAGGGGATTGATGGAGCAAGGACTCATAAATGAGACTTGCTCGGAGGCAATCTCCTCACAGTATTAATATATTAAACTTTGTATTGTTATACTAACTTTTACATACACGACATAAATAGTTATGAAGCTTGCCTATGTGTTCTAACTAACAAATAACGCTTGTTTGTTCTAAAATGGCCGCTAAAACGCGGGAAACTCTTCTGCGCATGTCTCAACCATATCACATGGTGTGACGTCTTACTTTGCTTGGTGGGAAAATCCTGCTTCTGCGCAGTGTGTTCTAAAATGGCTGCTCAATGTTTTCACATGCTACAGCTTGCTCTCATGTTATAATTAAATTGTCGTTTCCTTAACGCTACTAATGCGGGATAGAATTTTATAAATAAATGGGAATAGAGTAGAGAGAGTGGGTATACAGTGAAACATTTTATTTGTGATTTTAATATTTTCTTCTTGTACTTTTATTAGTTCGTAAACTTGGGCCTGGGGTTGATGAACTGAAACTCGAGAGACAATGATTCTGCGCATGCGTCTTGCATGTCTGCCAAGAAAGAAGGATGAAGTCAATCTGGACGTCGTCCAAGGCCATGACCTGATGGCCGAAATTGCTGTACCCATGTCTTTCCTGTTGAAAATTGAAACATTGTACATGGAGAATGTATAATTTTGTCGTGAGACGGGTGGGAAATAAAGCCAATGTATTAAATTTGATGGGCGGTATTTTAAAAACAATGGTCTTCAGAATTCGAACTAAAATCATATGGTGTGAGAATCAACCCCCTGTCCCTGTCCAATCAGAAGTAGTGGTCCCATATTTTTGCAACATTAATGGGAGGTACATGGGCGTAGAAGGGTATAATAGATATAGAATTAGCTAATTAGCTTAGCGCGCACAGGAGACTAGAGCTTACTCTCAGAACGCACAGAAGAGCTCCAGACCGCCAAGCTGATCGATTGCAGACTGAATCCCTGTCCAGAAGAGGTCCTGAGGAGGGGGCGGCGGAGTCCATTAGAAGGAAGGCACGGGAGAATCGAGGAGAAGCGGAGTATCAGAGAGGGGAACGACGCAGGCGTCGTAGGTAGAGAGGTCACCGGTCCTGTCCTGATCCTGGAGGAGGTCTTTGCTCTTCATCCTTCCTGGGTCCCATCTTTTCCAACTCCTTGGCCAAGGGGTTTGGTTCTCGCACTTTAGGTAAATATATGCAACCTTTAGTTGCGCTGCTGTCTCTATCTTCTCCTTTTCTGAGGGACCGTCATTAATCGATAAATTGATTTATGGTGCTTCATCCTTGATATGCGATTAAGTATCATGCAGCTCTGTATTTTACTCTGCTAAATCTTTAGATAAACATTTTAAAACTTCCTGACTCAGTGATTATTTCAGGATTTATGAACCGTAATGAATGTCACTCATTTTAAACTTCCTAATTAACAGAGGATCCATTGGTAAGTCATTACTCTTCAATCAGAAGGTAATTGGTAGCAGGGATTTTGATAAAGAGTAACAACTGACACCACCAGCGTGAAACACTAGCGTAGTATGAATATATGGGCCCAAGTGAGTATCTGTTGTATGAATGCTCGTTGCTAGTATCGCGCTGGATCACCGCTCATCGACAGCGCATACACTTCAGACATGCCCTGCAGACAAACACCCCATCCTGCATAATAGCTATGCAGAGCTATACCTAGTGGGCACTTGTCACATTTAATGGCCTTAGTCCATGCCCTATGCCAATACCCTCCTCCCAATACCCATTAGGCATAGCCTGTAGCCCTTGGCAGTGAGCACAGGCTGTAGTCTGCACCCATGTCCATTGCAATCCCCCCCCCCCCGGATTCTTCACTTGCCCTTTGAAAAAAATGCAAGATGACACTGCTGTTTGGAAAGGGTCGGAGGATGGATGGATGATGTTAAAATTATGCCCCCCCCACTGAAAAAAAACCTGCGGACGCCCATACCCATGTCCTGTGGTGAGTAGCCCCACTTGTAGTACAAATTAGATACCGCGCACATCTAACCAGAAAACCAACCATAACTAAGATAAATAACTTCGTAGACAGGTCCTAATTGGACATGTGTCAGTGCCTTAAGCAGCTGATCTCCCGAAGCCCCATGCTGTGTTTTTTACCTGCTCTCCCACGCTTCCAGGCCCAGAATCCTCCATCTGACTTGAACATTCAGCTGCACTCGCTCCCTATTTTCATTAGAATCAAATCTGCCTTTCTTAAAATTGTGTTTGGAAGAACTTACAAATAAGTTTTTATGTTCTCCCCTATTATCTACATATTGCCTTCATCATAAGATAGGACGTCAACCATTTTTACAGTAAGCTTTTCAAATTAAATTCTGTTTCCATGCTTGTGTCACGAACATGATTTCCTCTCTCCTATTATTGTGCCTAAATGGTAATTATCCGGCTCTCCCCCTTAAATCCAAAGTCACTGCTCGTTTATTTTCCTCTCCTTCTTAGGCAGTCTCCTCTGGTGCCCTCAATCCCTTTCTCTGTTTTCTTAAACCGTGGTCTGAGACTGTACAAAAGCCTCGAGAACGCAGCTCTCTGCGAACATTTATAGAAAAAAACAGATTGAGGTATTTGACCTCAGAGGCTCGTGTTCAGCCGATCCTTGTATAGTAAATATTCAATGACTGCATGTCAGTCAGAGCCGCCTCAGGGCTCTTATGTCTGCCTCGAATTAATAAATGTTCATTTTGGCAGAGTGCTGTGGTTGCCTTTAACATCACAAGTGAATTGTAATGCGAAAATCCGTCACCTCCCCCTGCTCACAGAGCCAGCTGTTCATCCTACCTGTGAAAAGAAAATGTGACCACGAGTTCTCTTTTCTTCCACTGTAATCATCACTCCAGCATTAACTAGGATGTGAACCTCCTCCTTGTGGTATCATTCCATCACAATGCAGACAAAATACGGCTTCCGGTTTGCCTAATTCTAATAATTCAATTCGACCCTTGTATGGTCAAATCATCTACAGTGAGTTCAAGGTACTGATTAGACAAACAGTGATTGATTGTTGTGATTGCACATGTCCTGGTTTTCAGAAAGGGTGGACTGAACAGAGGAAGAAGGAAAGTCTTGGGGGCTTATTACAAGTCTACTCGTGGGGGGCACAGCGGTGGAGGTCTTTTGACCGCCCTATTAGGACCAGGGCGGTCGACTGCCCTGGGACCACAACAACTACCAGGGAGCAGCGGTCTTGGGGCCATGATATGCTTGGCGGGGCAGCTGCGGCCCCGTCAAACATATTACGAGTTTCCTCATTGCTGCACTTTTCATAGCGGTGCAATCGCCATAAAAAGTGTGGGGTGAGGAAACAAAGGAGGCCATACAGGGCCCCCTGGTTCCTCACGCCATGTGGATGCACACAGGGGGCACAAAATGTTCCCCCCCCCTGTGTGCATCCACACCAGTACCTGCATGACGTGGACTGCAGCAGTCTGTGCCGTATAGGTACTGTCTTTGATGTTCCCATTGTGGTGCCTATTTCAAAGGCACCGCACTGGGAATGCCAAAGAATCGCCTGCCAGATCAGGAGAAACTCCTGATCAGGCAGGCGATTCCTACATGGGTTTGGCGATGCGGGAGTAGGGCGGTCCCGCACCGCCAAACTCATAACAAGGTCCTTAATGCGTTCCACTGCAGAATTAGGTCACACCTCCTATCTGAAATAAATGTAATAAACACATTTATGGGTAAAAGTTGCATTTCTTTTCTTATTTATATTTGTTTTTTCTGTCTTGGCAAGCACTGTCAATTAAGTTATTCTGTGTTCCTTTCTCAAGAAATAACTGTAGACCTACTTCTGTGTTTGTGAAATATTCTGTTTTTTGGTTTCATCTATCTGGTCACCCTTCCTGGTAAACGTGGCACTTTAATGGAAGGATTTTCCTGATTAAATAAGTCTTTTGCGGTCTTTAAATAAAAGTAGATCTGGAACTTCTGTTAACAACTTCAAGAGAAAATTCCAAAGTCTCCATGCGCAAATTGAGAAAAATATGACCTTTTTCGGAAATTCACTTAAATCGAGATTTAGTTAGTTTTCACTGCCCTGTCCAGGGGATCTGATAGAGATATAAAATTGAACTTAGGGACTAAATTTGAGTTTGGTTGGCAGACGGTACTCTGTCGGGAAGGGAAAGAACATAGTCCTTGCCATCATGAGGGACCTCCACCTGCCAAATCTAGAATTGTCTGCAAGCCCCGTGGACAGCTATTACCACTGGGAGAAACTGCTGTCACAGTGATTCCTTTCAATGTTGTTAAAATTTGATAGACAGCTCGGTTAAACAAGGATGGCCATCCATCAAACTTTTACAACATTTTTCATTTTTCAAAAACAAACTCCCACACCCGGCCTTTGTTTCTGAGAAATGCTAAAACTAATGACTGCGCAACATGGGAGTTTTCTTCCATGGCGTGGGAGTTTTTTATTCTTCTGTCCCTCACCGGACAGCAAAAAGAAATCCATCTGATCGTCCACTCTAAATTGAATGGGCTAACCTCCAACAGCCCGTACTACGACAGGCTGTCAGAGGAGTATGTCAACAACAGAGACACAGTAGGCTCTGTCGTCGACATACTTAAAGTGTGCCTGCCTCTAAATTTGGCAGGCAGACCTTGAGTTTTGCAGAGAGGGTACTCTGTTGCTGTTGTGTCAGAGTACCAACTCCGATAAACCTTAAATCAACCCCTAAGAACTTTAGATATTCTGTTGTTTTACCTTGTTGCACAGAAAAGAAGAACTTAAAATGGCAGTGCTTTCGAATGAAGCAAACACAAGGAGATGATGGACGGAGCGCTGAAACTTTTCAGACACTCACCCCCAGTCACAGATCTGGGTTGAATCCATCATCATTCTTTAGCTCACTTCGCCACCTCAGTTCAGACCCAGCTATATGCAAATCAGTCTTGACCCTGTGCCTCATGGGAACAGTCCAGCCCGAACTGCCAAGCCAGGTCTTCCCTGAACCGGAAACAAGCATCCTGGGACCGGTTTCTGGGTAACACCCTTCATCAGCCAGGCTAGCTTGAATCCAGTGGCAAAGTGAGCAAGGGACCCACGTCTGTCTGGGCATACCCTGCCAACTTAGGGCGAACAAAGCAAACAAGAGGAGATGATGGACGGAGCGCTGAAACTTTTCAGACACTCACCCCCAGTCACAGATCTGGGTTGAATCCATCATCATTCTTTAGCTCACTTCGCCACCTCAGTTCAGACCCAGCTATATGCAAATCAGTCTTGACCCTGTGCCTCATGGAAACAGTCCAGCCCGAACTGCAAAGCCAGGTCTTCCCTGAACCGGAAACGAGCATCCTGGGACCGGTTTCTGGGTAACACCCTTCATCAGCCAGGCTAGCTTGAATCCAGTGGCAAAGTGAGCAAGGGACCCATGTCTGGGCATACCCTGCCAACTTAGGGCGAACAAAGCAAACACAAGGAGATGATGGACAGAGCGCTGAAACTTTTCAGACACTCACCCCCAGTCACAGATCTGGGTTGAATCCATCATCATTCTTTAGCTCACTTTGCCACCTCAGTTCAGACCCAGCTATATGCAAATCAGTCTTGACCCTGTGCCTCATGGGAACAGTCCAGCCCGCACTGCCAAGCCAGGTCTTCCCTGAACCGGAAACAAGCATCCTGGGACCGGTTTCTATGTAACACCCTTCATCAGCCAGGCTAGCTTGAATCCAGTGGCAAAGTGAGCAAGGGACCCACGTCTGGGCATACCCTGCCAACTTAGGGCGAACAAAGTAAACACAAGGAGATGATGGACGGAGCGCAGAAACTTTTCAGACACTCACCCCCAGTCACAGATCTGGGTTGAATCCATCATCATTCCTTAGCTCACTTCGCCACCTCAGTTCAGACCCAGCTATATGCAAATCAGTCTTGACCCTGTGCCTCATGGGAACAGTCCAGCTCGAACTGCCAAGCCAGGTCTTCCCTGAACCGGAAACAAGCATCCTGGGACCGGTTTCTGGGTAACACCCTTCATCAGCCAGGCTAGCTTGAATCCAGTGGCAAAGTGAGCAAGAGACCCACGTCTGAGCATACCCTGCTAACTTAGGGCAAACAAAGCAAACACAAGGAGATGATGGACGGAGCGCTGAAACTTTTCAGACACTCACCCCCAGTCACAGATCTGGGTTGAATCCATCATCATTCTTTAGCTCACTTCACCACCTCAGTTCAGATCCAACTATATGCAAATCAGTCTTGACCCTGTGCCTCATGGGAACAGTCCAGCCCGAACTGCCAAGCCAGGTCTTCCCTGAACCGGAAACAAGCATCCTGGGACTGGTTTCTGGGTAACACCATTCATCAGCCAGGCTAGCATGAATCCAGTGGCAAAGTGAGCAAGGGACCCACGTCTGGGCATACCCTGCCAACTTAGGGCGAACAAAACAAACTCAAGGGGATGATGGACGGAGCGCTGAAACTTTTCAGACACTCACCCCCAGTCACAGATCTGGGTTGAATTCATCATCATTCTTTAGCTCACTTCGCCACCTCAGTTCAGACCCAGCTATATGGAAATCAGTCTTGACCCTGTGCCTCATGGGAACAGTCCAGCCCAAAGTGCCAAGCCAGGTCTTCCCTGAACCGGAAACAAGCATCCTGGGACCGGTTTCTGGGTAACACCCTTCATCAGCCAGGCTAGCTTGAATCCAGTGGCAAAGTGAGCAAGGGACCCACGTCTGCGCATACCCTGCCAACTTAGGGCGAACAAAGCAAACACAAGGAGATGATGGATGGAGCGCTGAAACTTTTCAGACACTCACCCCCAGTCACAGATCTGGGTTGAATCCATCATCATTCTTTAGCTCACTTCGCCACCTCAGTTCAGACCCAGCTACATGCAAATCAGTCTTGACCCTGTGCCTCATGGGAACAGTCCAGCCCGAACTGCCAAGCCAGGTCTTCCCTGAACCGGAAACAAGCATCCTGGGACCGGTTTCTGGGTAACACCCTTCATCAGCCAGGCTAGCTTGAATCCAGTGGCAAAGGGAGCAAGGGACCCACGTCTGGGCATACCCTGCCAACTTAGGGCGAACAAAGCAAACACAAGGAGATGATGGACAGAGCGCTGAAACTTTTCAGACACTCACCCCCAGTCACAGATCTGGGTTGAATCCATCATCATTCTTTAGCTCACTTCGCCACCTCAGTTCAGACCCAGCTATATGCAAATCAGTCTTGACCCTGTGCCTCATGGGAACAGTCCAGCCCGAACTGCCAAGCCAGGTCTTCCCTGAACCGGAAACAAGCATCCTGGGACCGGTTTCTGGGTAACACCCTTCATCAGCCAGGCTAGCTTGAATCCAGTGGCAAAGTAAGCAAGGGAGCCACTTCTGGGCATACCCTGCCAACTTAGGGCGAGCAAAGCAAACACAAGGAGATGATGGACGGAGCGCTGAAACTTTCCAGACACTCACCCCCAGTCACAGATCTGGGTTGAATCCATCATCATTCTTTAGCTCACTTCGCCACCTCAGTTCAGACCCAGCTATATGCAAATCAGTCTTGACCCTGTGCCTCATGGGAACAGTCCAGTCCGAACTGCCAAGCCAGGTCTTCCCTGAACCGGAAACAAGCATCCTGGGACGGGTTTCTGGATAACACCCTTCATCAGCCAGGCTAGCTTGAATCCAGTGGCAAAGTGAGCAAGGGACCCACGTCTGGACATACCCTGCCAACTTAGGGCGAAGAAAGCAAACACAAGGAGATGATGGACGGAGCACTGAAACTTTTCAGACACTCACCCCCAGTCACAGATCTGGGTTGAATCCATCATCATTCTTTAGCTCACTTCGCCACCTCAGTTCAGACCCAGCTATATGCAAATCAGTCTTGACCCTGTGCCTCATGGGAACAGTCCAGCCCGAACTGCCAAGCCAGGTCTTCCCTGAACCGGAAACAAGCATCCTGGGACCTGTTTCTGGGTAACACCCTTCATCAGCCAGGCTTTCGAATGACCAGTCAGTACAATTTCTGAAGTACAGCTTGAAACAGTGAAATATTCTTGTCACCAAATACACTTTATTGTTCAGCAGGCTCTGATGCTCTGATGCAGGCTCTGATGCTTTCTTGCCAGATTTCCAGAAAGACTTGCAGAGAACATTGCAATGATTCAGTTCAGCTGCAGTGGGAATCTGCATAAATGCCTGGAGAGTTTACTCTGATGAAAAAAGGTTATCATTTTATTTGGATAGTTGAGAGAAAACATTTTAAATAAAACACTTTAAAATGAGGTTACAGTATTATGGCTCAGTCTGGAACCACAATCAGACTCTTCTCATTTGATACTGATCCAGCGCTACACTTTATCAGGGATCGATACTCATTAACATTTCATACAAATGGCCCATACACATTCACCAAACTCATGAAATCCCTGTTGCACTGGGGGTCAAGTTTTAATGACGTGAAAAATCACTTTCTTCACAGGTTCATGTCTAACATTTCTAAATACATAACTAAACCTGCATATCAACTCTCTTTCCTCTGGTCGATGGACCAATTGGTTGAGTAGTTGATGGTAATAATAGTACTATCTAACTATCTAGTCAGCTAAATAATCACAGACTCTCGGTAAGATTAATAAAGTTTATCTCAGATGTATGTGAAAAATTAATGCTCATCGCATACAGGTTACAATGCAAACAAAGAATCTCATAAGAGGTAGAAAAAAAAACATCAGCAAAATGCAAACAGTGTCATACTCATCATCAAATGAACGATATGCATATGAAGGAGTGGAAAGATGAAGAGACATAAGTTTCAGCAAAATAATGTGAAACAATATACATATGACGGAGGGGATAGATGAAGAGACATAAGTTTCAGAGACAAAAATACATTTGCAAATGATTATGCAAAGTACGAGTCATGAAGATAATACTAAACCAAAGGATCAGTGAAATACCACCCCTCTGGCCAAGGAGGTAGTGGGGGTCCCCTGAACTAGAGACAGGGAACAAAGATTTCAGGACTCAGGAACGGGGCAGGGACAGCTAGGCCTCTCTGCAAACTGACGGACAGCGACGAATCACCCTTTCTCCTCTCCAGACGACCTAACTCCTAACCACACCCCCAAAGGCACCCCAGTTATACCCTAAAACCTACATGTCCAACCCACATTAGTTGAAACAATTTATGAAACGGATTCTCCTATTGGAGGGTTTAGGGGGTGTTCAATCACACCACAATGATCACGTTCATAATTCTGCAGCTCATTGTTTGACATCCTTTCACATGACATAATTCTTGACTCGTTCATTCATTTTAATACTTGCAACTTTTTCATTATTTCACATGAGTCTTTCAGCTACGTCCGCGGAAGAAGTCTTGGGTCCCACGGCCAGTCTCATCTTTTGGCAGACAAACAATGTTCTCCGTAGCTGATTAACCTTGACTTTTTCAGGCACTTCTGCAGCGCTCAGCTTTTCTGTCTATTTGTCGGGTTATTCATGCTGTCTCCAGCCCCCATCTATCATGTAAATTTTAGGAAAAATGCAGGCCCATTCGGCTCACTATGACGAATAAAACATAAGCATTCATTAATTACATGGAAATGCACTTTTCACTGTTTACCACCCACCTTTGCACTATCCCATGTTAATATTTTTCTTATCTAAGCTTTAAGCAAAAGCGGTATTATTTATTATTATTTTTAAAGCGAGATGCAAGATGCGAAAATGCGGTCTAGTCATGCATTAATTTTATTTCTTTCGAAGCGCAATGTAAAATGCGGCCTAGTTCTTTCATGCATTAGTTCACATTAGTGCACGAATGGGCAAAGCGGTTTCCCTTGTATTTCATGTGATTTGGATGTTAGTTTCCACCGCACACTGTTAGTATGTATTACGGGGGTGTCAATTCGAGCAGGTTTCCTTTTGCAAAATCCTGCTCCATCACTACCTTAAAGTATATTGGGTCAGAAAATTGAGAGGCACCCACATCTATGGCTCTAGGATCATTTAGAGGTTAGCGCATGTATAGCACCTGCCAAAAATGGCAGAGCCATGTGCGGAAATCTTATGGTACCACTGTTCCATTTAGAATCAATTCTGTTTTATTGAGTTTGTAAAAATAATCTAAATTACAACATAACCCTGCCTACCTCTTAATAGCCGGCAGGTAGAAAACATAAAAAGTCCAACGTATCCCTCTTCCTCCACCCCCTTGCCACTCTCAGCTAAAGTTCATACATGAAAAACGATCAACCATTGTGTCGATTCTGAGGCATGAGGCAGCCTCCTATCACTTACTCCTATCCATAGGTTCAGCAGCTTAACTACTTGTCCATCGATGCTGTTTACCGGAGTATCTAAAGGTATGTGGGACAAGTTTGTTATTTAAACTCTTTGGACAGTAGTTTCAAACATGGTTCCCAGCATTTTTCAAAGTCTTTTCCCTTTTGTTGAAGGTTATGGCTTCCTGATCTTCTGTAACGGGGTAGGATTGGGTGTTCTGCCCGTGCCCCCTGCTCCCAATATCACTTGTTTGTCCGCACACCGTAACAGTGAGATTAGTTCCCCCTAGGGGATGTCAAAGGGTATGAAAGCCTGTCATTAACAAGAAGCCTCTTTTTCCAGTGTTTCTTCGCCCACTGCCCTAGCAGCTGCTATCCTTGCCCGTAGGAGAACTGCATTCCGCTCCTTAGTGTCTAACGTTCTACCCAATTCTTTCTCCCATCTCGTCCGTCCCAGCAGTTTATTCGTATGTCTGCCCCTGGATGCTTGTATATCTCAGAAAGTCTACGCTTAACTCCCAGCTTAGTAATGAGCCACTTCTCAAAGCTGTGTAATGGACGACTAGCAGCACACCTAATCATGGGGTGCGTGACCCCGCTTCTCTCCTGCTGGTAACGCTCTTGTTCCCCCTCCAGCAGCCATTAGTCTGCCTTAACTGGGAAGCCATAACATCTTCCATATGTGGGTGCCAGAGATAGATTGATCCAGAAAGCACCAGAACTTCTTGCTTCTGCCCCCAGCGCCGGACTGGCAATAGCAGGCATCGGGCGTTTCCCCGGTGGGCTGGAAGGGTGGGGCACGGTTTCGGAGGGGGGGGGGAGCAGTGCTGCAATATCGTCCCCCTGTAACAAAAGCAGCAGTGCCGGTTTAGTTAAGCAGCAGTGCTTCACACTAGCAACCCCCACCCGCAGGGGCCGGTTCAATAGTATTGCCAGGGCTGCTTTGTGTTCTCAGTCCAGCCCTGTCTGCCCCAATGCCATTCCATCATGTGGCAGAGCTGCACCGTGTAATAGTAGAGGGGAAGGTTCATGACACCCAAACTTCTGCTTCTATTGGGTGAAACACTTGCTTGGCCACTATTCTAGGCCTCTTCCCTGCCCAATACAAGTTAGTAAATAGTTGTTGGATAAGGGCCAGTGTGCCAGTAGGAGAAAGCAAAGGCATCAGCGGAATTGAAGCAAAGCTGTCCTCTTCGCCGCTGCAATGCGCCTCAACCAGCCTAGCCCGCGTTGTGCCAGCTTTGAAAACCTGCTTTCAGTTGGTGGGGCAGAGCAGTGTAATTGTTCTGAGATTTTTTTTTGCTGCAATAGGGTCATTGTCAGCTCGAGATATGTGAGGCTATCTTTTTCCCATTAAAGCAGGAGGTGGGACCGTATGCACCTTCTCACCTCTGAAGGGAGACACAAGCCCAGCAATTGTGATTGGTGGATGTTCATTCTGAAGCATGGTGCTTCTCTGAATTGCTGGAGTTCGGTCAGCACTGTTGGGAAGGATTGTTCTGGGTAGGACAAAGTCAGGAGTGCATCGTTGGCATACATACACAATTTGTGTTCTATGCAGCCACGTGTTACCGCCTTTATAGAGACGTTTTGCCAGATAGCTATGGCGAGGGGCTTTGTATGTAACCAGGGGCATAGCTTTGTCAGTGATATTGAGGGGGTATGAGCTTGAGATTTTCCAGCAATCATGCTGGCATATAATGTCAAAATACATTATACGTCAAGCAGGGCACATGAGAGCGGATAAAGGGGCAGTGGAAAGGAAATGTAAGTGGATTGGTAGGGGTAGTAAGTGAAAGAAAACATATTTTGCCAAATAACCAACATTTTCGAAGAGTTTCAAAGCAGAGAGGGAGAGAGTGTGTGTGCGTTTTTGTCTGTGTGTGTGTAAAAATTCCTTGTGAAATCTGACAGACACCTCACCATATCCGACTAAAAGCTTCTGTACCCAACTATTTTGCAGTAAATACATTTATTATGGGGGGTGTAACACCCCAAACACCCCCCCCTGAAGCTACACACCTGTAAATAACGCAAAGAAAAGAAGTGACAGCCGCCTTCCCAGCCTTGTCCCCCTCCTTATCCATATTGGTGATGCAAAGGACCGATTAACTCTTGGCTTGAGGGTTGCTGTAGCTGTTGAGGACCCACGAGATGAATTTAAGGCCCACCCCTATTTGCTCCAGTTCTATTTAGAGCAATGGCCAATGCACCCTTATGAGCGTCTCCTTAGCGTCCACTGCCAACAAGACCGCTCCCTTCCCCATCCACCCCACTTTATATTTGGAGAGCAATATCCGTTTGGTGTTGTCTGTGGAATTGTGCCTGGTATGAACCTGAACTAGCCCAGTTCCTCCAGTCCGCACATATGTGTGCCAGCCGGTTTGCCAAGATTCCCATCAGCAATTTGGCGTCAATGTTAAACAAGCATTGGCATAGCCAATAGGTCTCGCTTTTGGGACCTTATAAGTATTTAGTTATGCGACTGAGAGTACTAGTGGTGATGTGACTGCTTTACCCTCAGTGATGTGACTGAGAGTACCTGTGGCGATGTGACTGCTTTACCCTCGGTGATGTGACTGAGAGTACCTGTAGTGATGTGAGTGCTTTACCCTCAGTGATGCGACTGAGAGTACTAGTGGTGATGTGACTGCTTTGCCCTCAGTGATGTGACTGAGAGTACTGGTAGTGATGTGAGTGCTTTACCCTCAGTGATGCGACTGAGAGTACTAGTGGTGATGTGACTGCTTTACCCTCGGTGATGTGACTGAGAGTACCTGTAGTGATGTGAGTGCTTTACCCTCAGTGATGCGACTGAGAGTACTAGTGGTGATGTGACTGCTTTGCCCTCAGTGATGTGACTGAGAGTACCAGTGATGATGTGACTGCTTTGCCCTCAGTGATGTGACTGAGAGTACTGGTAGTGATGTGACTGCTTTACCCGCTGTGATGTGACATAGGGTACTGGTAGTGATGTGACTGGGGTACACGCTGTGATGTGACATAGAGTACTGGTAGTGATGGGACTGGGGTTACGGCAGTGATGTGACAGAGTGAGTGACATTCTGAAGGGGTCCCCATCTTTTAGCGATAAGCCACTAGATGTGATTGAGTACTCTCAGTAATGTGACTCGGAGTCTGGTAGGGGTGTGATTGGGGTACCCGCTGTGATGAGACTGAGAGTGGCGGTAGTGGTGTGACTGGGTACTGGCAGTGATGTGTCTAAGAGTACTGGTGGTGATGTGACTAAGTACCGGCAGTGATTCGAGTAAGCACTGACAGTAATGTGACTGGCAGTAAAGGTGACCCAGCCCAGGGTACTTGCGGAAGTGGTGACTGGGGTTACTGGCAGTGAAAAAAGAGTAGGGGTGCTGGTAGCGATGTGAATATAGGGGTACTGGTTGTGTCCTGACAGGGGGCACTGAGAACGTTCGTGAGTGAGCTACATGCAGCGATGCATTCTGGGGGTACTCGCAACAATGTGCCAGAGAGACTGGCAGTGATATACCATAGGTTTCGAAGAAAATGCGAAGGTGGTGAGTGGAATCGCTCGGGTCGCATTCCTGTCCGTCGTTTTTCGCCCAGTAGGCCTCTTTAAACAGAGACCAGCTGTATGCAAATAAGCCTATGTCGTGCTCCAATAGGAAGTGGCCCTGGGTGCTACCGGGGATGGTGACCT
Organism: Calotriton arnoldi; assembly: GCA_963921515.1. Taxonomy (NCBI): domain Eukaryota; kingdom Metazoa; phylum Chordata; class Amphibia; order Caudata; family Salamandridae; genus Calotriton; species Calotriton arnoldi. The sequence continues at coordinate 275,905 of CAWUFW010015645.1, read as the reverse complement.
GGGTACTCACGTTAATGGCGCCTGAGGGCAGTAGCAGGACTGGTCACTGTGCTAGTGTAGGTGACTCAGGTGCGAGCAATGAAGTGACTCTGGTCGCCAACAGTAGTAATGACCATGGTTCCCTGTAAACTGCGCGCCTGAGCGGGCGCGCACGCCTAGGTTTCCCTCCGCGCAAACACCTAAAATCGGCGCGCACTACAAAGGATTCCACTGCATTCATTCAATGCTTCATTGGAGCCTTTGAAGTGTGGCTGATGGTGATGACGCTGCGCTTCCAAATGCTTTTTTAAAGACATGTTTTTTGTCTTTAGAAATGCTAATGGGAGTCGTTTAAATACCTGCAGGGCAGGCATAAAACAGCAGGAGAGAATTCCCAAAGCTCTCCCGGCAGCCCGAGTCCAGTCTGCCACCTACACAGACCTCCGGCTCCCCCACCTTTTGTTTTCTCCTTCTCTGTCTTTGCACCTCGTGGTGTCGGTCACACATGCTTGTCTGAGGCGGTATGGTACAGGCTGGTTTCAGTTCAGCAGCACTGTCTGCTATTGTTCTGGCCATGCACCTCTGCAGTGACTCGTTAAACGCTATACATTGCATGCTGCACTTTACATCACTGCCTCTCACCAGACCACCTCTTGCTTTCTCCAGTTCTTCTCTTTTTTTGCACGTTGGCGTCGCTGGCTCCGGCTGTGGTTTCACACCTGTTTTTCCAAGATCTCAGTTTGAAATTGGTTTCATCCAGTACAGCACATTCAGCTGTTATTGTTGGTCAGTGACCTCTGCAGTGACTGTAAAACGCTCGCTACTACATGCTGCCATTCACATTGGTCTCCCCCCTCCAGAAACTGCTATGTTTTTCCAACCAGCACCTTTCTAAACAGCGATTACAGACACAAAAGCAGCGCTGTTTCTAGGGTTTGTGGGGCCCAGGTTAGACAAGGAACACGCAAGTGCACTTTTTCATTTCTTTTATTGGTGCAACAGGTTATTGCCAACAGTATACACTTAAAGAAAAAATATGAACAAATAATGCAAAAGTTTTGAGGCTTAGCAGAGAGTACACTTTAAGTGGCACCTGAAAATACATACCCAGGCACTTAGTACTTGAAAGGTCATCAGGCATTTAGGGGCATTTGGGGAGTGATTTCCTAATATGAATTACCTGATTATAAAAACAAAACTGCAAGTACTTTGGAACGTGAGCCTGAAAGCAAGGACTCACAGCGGCCTTCCCAAACAATAGGCCTTACTCACAAACCAGTTCCCCAAGTACTCCCACTCACCTCAGAGACAGTTCCAGAGAGCCCACAATGGAAACCTGAAGGCTATTCCTAGGGTTGGATTAGGGCCCCAATTAGGCCCGGGCAGCCAAAAAAAAAAGTGGCCCACATTCGCAGATTGCAACCTTTCGCAATACACTGCTTGGTTAGGATCATGGAACTAAATATTGTCAAACATTTACAGTAATGAAAGTAATTTAAGCCTTAAAGGTCCAATACTTAAATTGGAAATTAACATTCAAATGGAAAAAATATACCTTGGAAGCTCAGAGTTATGAAAAATACTAGGAACTCATGTTAAATAGATTTTTTAACCCGAAGTTTGCTGTGGGTGGTATGATTAATGTCTGCTGGGAAACATGACATGGCACAGACCTAGACTGCATTTTACACTCACCCTGGGATTTTTAGATATTCACTTTATTTTTACAGCACTTAAGAGAGGCCCTTCAATCCTCAGAGACTGATGAAGGGTGCATCCGTTTTTTTGTTTTACCTGCTGCTAGCATCACGCGTAAGTTCTGACAAATTCTGACAAATGGAATGATGCTAGTGTGTTAATGCAAAAATAAATTAAAAAACTACTGTCACTTTCCTCACATACATGCAGTTTTATATAGCACGAAAATGGCACAGAGGCATTGGAGCACTTTACATGAGCATCAGATAACATTACAGAAGGAGAGATAAAAAATGTTTGGCCCCTGTAGATTACATGATTTGCCCAGGATCACAGGATGTTGACCTGACGCTGGGATTCAAACCCAGTTTCCCAGTTTTAAAGCGGGTTAAGGCGACAACCTCTCCCTCTTGAATGCAGGAATTGATTTCTGGCAGGCAAAGGAGAACAGCAGAAACAAATGTATCTCTTCCTGCTCCATGCAGTGGAGGAAGACAAAAATAACCGAAGAGCCCCCTTGCTGGTCCACACCAACCCTCCACCGCCCGCTCCAGTCATCTCTCCTGCCCCAGTGCCCTGCAAAGCAAGTGCTAATGATTTCCCATCAGCAGCTCCTTGAGGCCACTGTCACACCTGGAGGGAATCACTGGGCAGACACACCTCATTTAGTGACGTCCGGAGCAGCCCATTGTCATTCTGCCTCTGACAGTGAGACAGCCTGACTTAATGTGCATAGTGTCAAGCTGCTTAGATGTATGCAAAGGCTTTCACTACAGCCTTTGATGTGCCCTTGCGGTGGAGACTGAGACAGCCACAAACAAAACGACCCACCAACAGGCCTCAACCACAGGCCCATCAGCCGATGGCCAATTGTCCGCCTTGCCAATCTGAGGCTGGCCATTCCAGACAAACCAGCCCCAGCGTGCTATCTGCCAGTTCATTCTAGAGATGTGACAATGTCACCCTCTGGGGCATTTCAGCTAAGTCACTGTGGAATCAGATAGTCCTTTCTAAAAAAGGAGATGCACCACAGTGCATTCAGCTAGGCGACTGCACCCCCCGACCCTTTACGATATTCTCAGCCCATTCGGGAATGAAAATTAAGAGCTAAAGATAAATACATACTGTATTCATCCTTTCAATCGGAAACTTTTAAAATCAAAATATTTCAAATAATCATAATCTTTATAAAGTAACTATCTGAATGAATGGATTGGTGAGTATGCAAGTTAAACAACCAGTGGTGAAAGAATAAGAAATGGAGTGAATGCATGAGTGAATGGGCAAGTGAAGGGATTTGTGGGTTTTTGAATGAGCATACGACTGACTATCAAAGCAAGTAAGGGAATGAACAAGTGAGTACATAAGTGAAACAGTGCTTAAACGGCTTAATGAATGAGGAGTGAGTGTTCAAGTGATTGAGCAAGTGAGTTGGTAAGCAGTTGAATGTGGGAATGAGTGTGTGGCTGAAGCAGTGAGGGACTGGATCTCAAGTGTGCAAATTAGTGAGTGAATAAGCAAGCAAAAAATCAATTAAAGGGAGAGCAGCAAGTAAGTGAGTGAGTGAGAACGCAAGCAAAAGAGAATGGATGTCAGTAAGTGACTGAACGATTATGCAAGTGATTGAGGTGAGTGAAGGAGTGAGCAAATGAGTAAGTGACTGAGCAGATGAGAGTGACTTGGTGAGTGTAAGTTTACAAACAAGTGAATAAGCAAGTGAGTGAGTGAAGCATGAAGTGAGTGAGGGAACAAATGATGACCAAGATTTTGAAGTGGTGATGCATGGGTGCCTGTGTTGCAGGCAGAATTGTTTTTGTGCAGGAAGGGACACTTTCCTGCACAAAATCAATCCTTAGAGTCATTTTCCTCTTTCTACATGTGCTGCAGAATATGTAGAAAGAGGAAAAACTAGGAGAAATAAAGATATTTCCCCTCGTTACTCCTCTGGGGAGGCGTAGCATTTTGATGCATTCCCAGGTCTTCTGCTAATGGTAGATCTGGGAATGCGCCAAAATCCATGGGTGTTGCATGGGAACACCCACGCTCCACCCATGGTAAGCCTACCATGGAAGAGTAACGCAAGGCAGCAATTTCCGCTGTCTTGAGTTACTCCAGATTTATCAAGCCATGCAGGGCCACGCAAGGTGGACTTGCATGGCGTGATAAATCTGACATTAGTACTGCGTCACCCTTGCACCCCCTTGTGTGGATCAAGGGCATTGCAACACTATGATAAATCTGGCTCAATGTACAATGCCATTGCAAGACGTCCACAACTATGTACTATACCATTGCAAGATGTCCACCTGTTGCTTTGTTTAATTCGCAAGCTTGCGTCTGCCATTTTCAGGCAATAGCTTGTTTTATTTTTTCAACTTTTATTCTTTCAATTTATCTTGCATATGTGGCTAACTTGTGTATGTGTTGTATTGTGGATGTGTGAGTTGGTGAATGCAAGAATGAATAAGTAATTTATGGATGCACAAGTGCATGGATGAGTGACAGGGTGCATGTGTGATGACTTATTCAGTGCTTAAACCAATCAGTGACTAAGAAGTAACTTTAAATTAAAAGCAAGACCTATTGGCAGTGCCAATGCTTGTTATTTACCTTTAAGTGGTAGCAGGTCGACTTGCCTTGTTGCACATCTTATCACTCAATTGCACACACAAGCAAGAAAAGTGTGCACACCAACATTCTATTGCCGCACATGAGAAAGAAAAATTAGAGGGAACATTGGTAATGACGTGAATATTTACATACATTTTGTCGGAGGATATTGGCAGTGATGGTGACTAGGGGTAGCAGCATAGTTGGCACTGAAAATGAGAGCGAAGGGACCTCTGGCATTTGGGCGTTGGCAATGGTGATACTGGGGCATTAGCAGTGGTGGGAAATGGACAAACTTGCAATAAAATATTGGTACTGTGGGAGAAGGCGGTCCCTCATGTAATATGACTGAGGCGCCAGTGTCATTGTGAGTGACCCAGGGTGCTGTCACGGCGGGTGGCTGGATGGATGCAGGGGGAGCTCTAGGACTCATGATGACTGAGCACTAGAACAGAACGCATTAGCAATGATAGTGACCACAATCATTTTCAACTGTGCCACCGGCAGCGTGGAGCCAGTACTGATCGTGAATGATGGCACTAGCAGTGATGATGGCCGGGGTACTGGCAGTATACAATCTGCACTGTTCATGAATGATTTCACTAGCTGTGATAGCGACTGTGCCACTGGCAGTGTGAAATCAGCACCGATCACAAAGGATTGCAGTGGTAGCGGCTGGGGTACTGGCAGCGTAGAATCCGCAGTGATCGCAAACGATTGCACTAGATAAAATAAAATAAATAGTTCGTGGCAAAATGTCTTGTAGAACCAGGCCGTGAAGCCATCAGGACCAGGTGATTTTTGTACTTTTAGTTGGTACATGCACAAGATCACTTTTTTGATCGTTATTGCCTTCACCCGCATGCTAGCTTGGGGTTCAGATAGTGTTGACGGGACACTCTCAACCACAAATCCTCCATTACCCTCTCCGAGACTGCACCTTCTGTGTATAAAGCAGTGTAAACATTATGGAAGGCCTGATCAATTTCTTTGTCTGTGTGGAGTTGCGTGCTGACGCATGCATATAGATTTGATATGGCCATTAGCCACCTACCCGCATAATTTACAGGCTAGTAGTTTCCCTGTTTTATTGCCCCTCTTATAGGATCCCTGTTTTACTCAGAGTAGTGCATATTCAGCTCTGTCTCTGTCCTATGCTTGAAGCTGAGCTTGTGCTGCTTGCAAGTCACACAAGATTTTATGTGCTCCTCTTCTTTGATGTTTTTTATCCGATTCCCTGACTTGGTTCTAAAGAAGTTGTTGTTTGGCTGTCCTGTTTTGATGTTTGACCCTGCGATAGGGATGAGTGCTCCCCTGGCCATTATCTTGAGTGCCTCCCACAGTGTGTGTACGCCTATCCCTTGTCTATAGTGAGATAGATTTGTGGATCGAGTTCCTGTTTTGTTCACTGAAGAGGAGGTTGTCCCTCCACAACCACTCATTGAGATGTGTGGGTCCCCTTGGTTTGTTCAATGTTGCCCAGATAGGTGTGTGGTTGGAGAGTGCCTGTGCTCCTATCTCGGCTTCCACCACCCAGGCCAGGGCTGAGGGTGATCCCAGAAAATGATCAAGTTTAGCATAGGTTTTACTCGTGGCACAGTAGTATGTGTAGTCTTGTTCACTGGGATGGACAAAGCACCATTTATCTATTAGCACTAACTCCTGCAACCAGGCCTTCTCTTTTGTAGAGATTTCTTGAACTTGCCCCACCAGATGCGCAGATCTGTCAGCTTCATTGCACATTACCAGATTGAAATTACTCTCTATAATTACTTCTTTGTCCTGTGTGTGTAAGATAGAAGTAACAACCATTTTGAGGAATTGTTGCTGGCCTGCGTTGGGGGCATAGAGGGATACTACTATGAATGTTTTTTCCCCTATAGACAGTCTCAGTGCCAGGGCCCTCCCATTGATATTAGCCGCAATGCCTTGTACCCCTCCTAAATATGTTCGCTAGCAATAGTGCCACCCCTGTTTTTACTTTAGTTCCGAAAAGAAATATTGCTGGGTGAATCACTTAGAGTGCATTCTATGCCAGTGTTTTTTAAGCAGGTGGGCCTTGCAATAAGCAGATATGTCTTCCTGAGACCCTGAGCAAAGCCCCTTTTTTAATGTTTATAATATCTATAGGGCAGTCTTTATGGGTGCGTGTTGGTAATGCCTGTTATGAGTCGCATATTTTTCACAAATGTTCCCCTAGTCTTCCTGTGCAATATATGCCATATGTGTTCTTGGACTATGAAAGTGGCCCTCCCCTCCACCTCTAACGATCCCCAAACAAAAACTTTAGACCAAAAACAAATCCTGTCCAAACCCTTGTCGAGGACACTTTGGGCCAGATGTAGGTAGACAAATAGCGATCGCAAACACTGAAATTCGCAGAATTTCAACGTTTGCGACCGCAAAATAGCCCTGTGCAATGTAGGTAGGAAAAACCTACTTGCAAAATAAGGAATCGCAAATTTTGCGATTCCCTATTTTGCGACTGCCTTCAAGGAATCGCAAATTGCGATTCCGTAAATGCAATGCAGGAAGCCCAGAAAGTCTGCGATTTGTGCTAAGGAATCGCAAATTACCACCAACTTCAAGTTGGTGGTAATTTGTAATTTCTTTGAAAAATGCACTTTTGCATTTTTCAAAGTGTCATGTTGCGCACATACATGCCTTTAGGGCATGTATGTGCGCCACATGTGCACACATACATATTTCAGGGGTGCAACAGGGTGTCCTTTTGACACCCTTGCACCCTTGAAAATGCATTCGCAACTTGCGAGTACCTAATGGGTACTCGCAAATTGCGAATGTCTTCCCATTCATTCCTATGGGCCTCTAGGCCCATAGGAATGAATGGGAAGGTATTCCTTAATTGCAAATCGCAATTTGCAATTCGCAATTAAGGAATATTAAGGAATCGCAATTAATATTGCGATTCCTACCTACATTCCATTTTGCGAGTCCTTAATAGCGATTCGCTAAAAATCGCTATTAAGCACTCGCAGAAATGAGTTTACCTACATCTGGCCCTTTGAGGCAAAGAGGCCATAGTACTGAACTCTCATAAAGGTATACCGTTTCAATCTTTTCCATACCACTCTGTCGCTCCTTGCCCCTCCAACCCCGCCCCGGTTGCTTAGTTTCTCTTCAAGATTCCCTTGCTCTCCCTCTTTGTTTCCTCTCTCATAGCACCTGTTCTCTTCTGAGTTCGATCAAGGGTGCCCTATCAGTGTCCACAGACTTTACCGGCGTCTTTCAGCTGGCCAACCACTGCTTGCCTTTCAGCCACTACAATGTCTGCTGAGGGTTTTGAATGCTTTTTAGAGGGTTGGTTCTTTCGCCATCTTCCAGGTCTCGTTGAGTGTGTCTTTGCTATAGGTTGTAGTTCTGCTAAGGATGATGTTGAGGAACAGTGTTCTGCATGTCCCAGAATCCGCAGGTCTCTGCAAGAGATTTAAGCTGATAGAGAGTTCCCTCCCAGGTGAAGATGATCCTAAACAGGAGGCCCCAGCGATATTTGATTTCCTTACTCATTAAGAATTCCATGACAGCATAGAAATCACTGCGCTTCTGCAATGTGATGACTAAAAGGTCCTGGTAAAATGTTAGTTTATGCCATTTGAGCTTTAACAGGCCCATACTTCTATCCGCTGCCATAATGCTTTCATTCCAGTGAAAGTAGTGGAGGCATGTGAGGATGTCCGGGGCCTTCATGGTTCATGTGAATCTAGAGTTTATGTGATGAGTGCAGTCCAGGATTATATCCTCTTCCTCCAGGCCCAGGAGGATCTGTTTAATCAGTTTCTTAAAGGACCCCTCTATCTGTCCTCCTTTTGCAAAGCATGGGACTCCCTTGATTCAGATATTTTGCCTGTGGGAGCAGTTCTCGCAGTTTTCCAGGTAGACATTTAATCCCCTGTACGGCCCTTCAGCGTGAGGATCTCTTGTCGCATCATCTCTATTTCCTCCTCCCTCGCCTTGCTTGATTCCTTAAGGGGCAGCACCCTGTTCCTTATTTCCTTCATTTCTTACTCGAGGGACTGTATATCTGGTCTGAGTTCATCTCTTAAGGCCGAGAAGGCTTCCTTCTGCCCCCTAAATAGTTTTTCCTTGAATGAGCACATCAGGGGGGGCTTCTGTCTGTGCTTCTTCGAACCCCTTTGGGTTCCTCTACTAAGGGAGTCCGGCACTGACTTGGCCATCGAGTCCTGTTTATTCACGCCAGATTTAGAGAGCATTTCTTTTATGTTTGGGTTGTTTTTCCCCAGGCTGTCTGCCATTTCACAAGGTTGTTGCTACATAGTGCATTTGTGTTGAGGGAGTCACAGGGTGATTCAGCCAAGGATCCTGGCCCCTTCAATGGAACATCTGCCTCATGTTTGGGGTGGGCCCTTCGTCCGTTCCCCGGGATGGGACCAATCCTTCTTCAGGCCTATTCATGAATGTTCATCAGAACCCTCAATAGGTGTCAGTTTTGGGTAAAAATGCGCTCCCACACGGCAGTAAAGGGCCACCCCCTGCTGGGTGGCACTCTAAGCGTCATAAGCCTCTTTGGTGCAGTAACTCCTTGTTGGGGCTGTTGAGTCTGGCCTTCCTCTCACTCAGTCCATTCAGTCTTTGTCCAGTTGTGTAAGATCCTCCAGGTTAAGTTTCATGAGGGCGCCTGTATGTGCAGGATAAGCGCTATAACCCCAACGGGTGGTCTTGATAGGTCGAAATCCGAACCCTGCCCACTTTTGGTGGGCTGGGTCCGGTTCGCTCTGGCCACCTCAGGATGATGGTTTGCCATTGTTAGATTTGGAAGAAAATACCTACTTTCTAAAAGTGGTATTTTCAAACACAGAATGTTAAAACCAACTTCACTAAAAGATGTATTTTATCATTCTGAGTTCAGGCATATGAAATTCGTTTTTCTACCATGTTCCCTGGGTCAGTTAGGATTATAAGATATAATAATCAAACTGCCCATTCTGGCCTATGGGGAACAGGTAGTCTTGCAATAGTGAAAAACGAAAATGGCTGTAATTCACTATTAGGACATGCCACACACACCAGGGCATGTCCTACCTTATACTTACAATGCACCCTGCCCTTGGGCCTACCATTAGGGGTGTCTGATATGACGAAAAGGGAAGAGTTAGGGACTGGCAAGTGGGTGCACTTGCCCAGTCAACATGGCAGTACCAGACTGCACACAGGCTCTGCAATGGCAGGCCTGAGACACACTTTTACAGGCTGCTTCTGTGGGTGGCACAACCAGTGCTGCAAGCCCACCAGCAGCATTTGGTTTACAAGCCCTGGGCACACTCAGTGCACTGTACTAGGGTCTGACAAGTAAACCATACCAGCCAATCATGGAGTCACTAATCCATACATCAATTTATAACAGAGAGCATATGCACTTTAGCACTGATCAGCAGTGGTAAAGTGCCCAGAGTCATAAAACCAACAACAACAGGTCAGAAAAAGTACAGGAGGAAGGCAACAAGTTCAGGGATGACCCTGCAAAAAGGGCCAAGTCCAACAGCCATCTAACAAATGTCTTTGCACGAGACATTTTTCAGGCTCTCTCACCATTTGGCCTGATGCCTGCATCTACTTTAATGTGGACTGTCCCTGGTTCCCCCATGTCTGGCATTTGGTTTGGCTGCAGTGGTCTGGGGGAGTGCCAGGAGTTGCCCACGGGTATGCCCAGACGTGGGTCCTGTGCTCTCCATGCCACTGGAATCAAGCTATCCTGGCTGAAGAGGGGTGAAACCCCGAAACCGGTCCTAGGATGCTTGTTTCCAGTCCAGGGAGGACCTGGCTTGGCAGTTCGGGCTGGACTGTTCCCATGAGGCACAAGGTCAAGACTGATTTGCATATGGCTGGGTTCAAACTGGAGTGGCATGGTGAGCAAAAAACGATGGATTTAGGCCCAGATCTCTGTACTGGGGTGAATGTATGACATTGTTCTGCATTCTGTCCATCAACTGTTGTTTTTGCACGTTGCCCTCCAGCCATGCCTCAGGCCTCCACCACTCTACTATTTGCACCCTTACAGCATTGTTTGTTTTCCTTGCGGGGAGGTTTCTACAGGAGTGTCACTCCATGTTCTGCTGCAGATCTTGATACCATGGTCCAGCGGGATCGATATTAGCATGAAGCGCTGGTCGTTCACATAGCTATGGCGCTGGTCATCGTCTTCTTCCTTTGTGTCGCTGTGGCACCAGGCACCGAGGGAACTTAATGCCCAGCGAGAACAGGCCCTAATTATGGTGAATTCAGCTTATTTTATATTGGGCCAGAGCGGAGGAATGACACAAGAGTCTTACCACACCGCCATCTTGGCCATGCCACCTCACTGTCCCATTTAGAGGTGCAGGAACTTCTGGGTTTCCACCAGTGGAATCTCATTTGGCTTTGGCAGCGGAAATCCTTGACTACTTGCTCTGTCCACCACAGGACCAACAAGTCATATTTAGGCATAATGTTCCTGAGCAGGAGAAATGATTAATGGCCCCGATGCACAACAGTGTAAACAAGGCCTGTGGGTTTAACACAATAACACTAAGGACCAGGTTTACAGTTTGATGGAGGAAATTCCAATGGCCTTTGTAGTGAATTGTCTGCCACGATCAAGTCAGCTAATTAAATAGAATTACATTTAGTGTCCTTCAGCTGGGCAGGGGAGTATTCTAAAAAAGTGGCTTCATCTGTCAAGTGAGCGGCCACTTTTGGATGGACCTTTAGTGTAAATTGTACCAATGGCCATTACTACTAAGTGAATGCCTTTCTTCATATACTGACTTTTTCCACGCGAGTAAACAGTATCAAAGATGTAGGAGGATTAACCACCCAATGCTAGGTGACTGGATCACCACAATATGTGGTAGGTTTAACTCTGAACCTTGGTGGAGTCATTAGCAGATCTAGAGCAGTCTCCCCAGTGACATGCCTTCCAGTTGAGGTAAATCATGTGGCTATATTGCTGCAGGTGCAAAAGGGATATAAGTGCTCTAGTTGAATCTTATTTACAACTCTCTTCTAAATCAGGCCCATAGTGGGTTTGTGTTCATGAATCTCTTAATGATGTGATAGGTGTCTGAATGTCTACTGAGCCGATAGCCCCCCCTTTCTTGAGAGCATCAGGTAGAGTTGGCTATCATCTATCTTCTACATTATTTGTTACCCTTCTTCTAGGGCTCTATTGGCGTTACAGACAGGATGCACATATGCAAAGGTAATTCCTCAGGGATAAAGCATCCTGTTTTCCAGGACTATTTTCAGCTAAGCTAGGGACTTGTTCTGCACCCTGTCTACCAGGGATAGATGGTGGGGGCTGATTCTAAGGGCCAGAGTGTCAAACACTGGCAACCATTCAAAGACCACCACAGCTCTACCACCCCATTAAGGAGGTCCAAGAGTTTGTTGGACCTTTTCACTGGAGCTGCCACCATGTGGCAGAAATGCCAGACACCTCACGTGGAGCTCTCCTCCCATGCTGCACGAATACCAAAAGCCTCATTGTAATGCATCCAGAGTTGAGGTGTGAAGTCACTAGAGATTCAGGGATCTCTGAGGGATAAGACAAAACCATCCCAGGTTAATAACTGGAAGGGTTGTTTGGTTCAGCTGTAATTTTTTTTACAGGACCTAAGCTTTATTTAAAGTGCCAGCGAATGGTATCTCATACATACATGTTGGAAAAGGACCCTGGTTTAGAGTGGCTCAGAAATAAAATAAATATGTGGTTATTGCACTAACTCATACGTACTGCATTCCACTTAATTAGAGTACTGAAAAAGCATGATGGTCAGTAGCTACTCAACACATAAATGTGGACAGCTCGCACTGAATGTTACAATCACCAGTCAATATCCACTTATATAAAGAAAATACTGATAGCCTTATTAAGAGTTTGATGGCTCGTGCATCTTTCAGCTAGGACAGCAGAGTGATTTACTCTGCTCCTCCTTGTAACAGGTCACAGGAGGGCTTGCTGGCCCCCAAGGACCCTCTGGAGCCAAGAGGTCTTCATGCCCCAACTATCAGTGTGCCAGGAGGCGCATTTGCAGAGTGGTGGAGAAAGGAGGCGTGGCCTCCGAAGACCTCTAAGCAATCACCCTGTGTGGGACTTACTGAAGTTAACAGGAGGAGTTGTAGGCCCCCAAGGACGTCCTTGTGGGCCAACTACACCTCCTGTTACCTTCAGTAAGTCCCACACTGTGTAGATGTGAATGTCCAGTATTTGTAAAGCGCGAACAATTACCCAAAGGTGTCAAGGCGCTGGGGGCCATCGGGAAGATTAAGCAAGCTATTGCCCAAAGTCACATGGTGCTGGACTGATCTGAGCCTGTGAACCGTGATTGCAGAGAGGTCTTCGGGCCCTGCTCCCTTTCTCTACCACTCTGATTGTGATTTGATGCCCTCAAAAGTAGGTAAGAGGACAGCTTGAGGATCCAAATTGCCCCAGAGTACTCGCATTGTCCTTTAACCGGAGTACAAGGGCAGTTCGAAGACAACTTAAAAAAATTGGCAAAGGTGATTGGATGAGAGCTCTTTTTCTCCCATCTTCCACTCTGGCTATGCAGAGCAAAGGCTACTTTAAGTTTGTTCGCCCATAGCAGGGCCTCACAAAGTACAGGCCTACACCCAATGCCCGCCCAGCTCACAATGGGTATATGGCAAATGAATTCAGTACATCATAATAAGTCATAAATAAACTGAATTTCACTGAAATAAACACAGTTCAAAGTTTGCTGTGGTCCATGAAAACTTTAAAAAAAGACCAGAAATTCACCAGTTATGGTACCCAACACATAATGCACACCATAAAGCATCCTGCCCAACATGGGGGCCAACAAGCTCTCCTGTTATCTGTTACAAGATAGAGCAACGCCACTGGAGCGTCAAAAAAAGTGACACTCCGGTGGCATTAGGGGCTTGTAAATATTCCCCAATATTTCAAATTTTTACACTTGATTGTTAAGCAGTTTCTCAAGACTCAAATCACCAAAGGATGCAACACTCTATAATCATTTACACAGTCATAGCCCCAGAACCTTTTACAAAAAGCACAGCCTCATTTATCCTGGGGGGGGGGGGGAGGGGGTTACTGATTCTTGGCCCCAGAAGACTTAGGGACTGATTTATGTTTTGACAGATGGGTTAGTATGTCACAACAGTGACAGATATCCCATTTGCCGAACTATAAACCCATTATATCCTATAAGATTTATATTTCGGCAGACTGGATATCTCTCACTGTTGTGACAGAGTAACCCATCCGCCAATATATAAATTAGGCCCTTAGTGTGCCATTCCTTTCGGTGGGACATGTAGGCACCTTATGTTGCTTGTCTTGGCTTCTGGCCACCCAACCAAAACATACAAACCTCTTTGTGGTATGTCTGTCTTCTGGGGGCACAACAACAGACTATTCACATTTTTTATAAAGTCCAAGCCTTATAGGGTGTGCTGCTCCATTGATTCCTGCGCCAACCCCGCTTAATTGTAAACAATTTCCTCCCAGCACAGTTCTTCTGAGGTTAGCCGCAACCATCTGAAGTGGATGTTACTTGTCGGGTTAGCTCTTCTAGGGAACAATGAAGCAGGAAAAGGCAGGGAATTTACCCTACCTACACTCCAAACACACCCTATGTCTCCTATCCTGCAAACCTGGGATCCTGGTCCACTACAAAGGACCTCCAAAATTATCTTACAATCTTCATCCTTGCCTGACAGTCTCTCTCCATCTTTCATCTTGTTTACCATATGCACAAGGGATCAAAAATGGGCTTCTGTCCCCACATGATTTGCTTCACATCCCAGATCTCTGTGATCGTTTTTTCTTTCTTTGGTTTTTGCTGGAGGCAGAACAGGCTTATAACTAATTATAAATGTCAACACCACTGCTGCTTAAGCTGGGGGTTCACGAAGCCATTGACCAGGGCCACAACCACAGAGATTTTTGTGAGGATGCAAACTGCGCGACTCCCAGAATTGGGCTGTTTGCGACAGCAAAAATGCTTTTTTGATGTACAAAAGCCAAAGTGTGAATCAATAACTTGTTATCGAATCGCAATGTGGAAGGGGCGTGTTTTGGGAGTCCCTGCCAAATACCGATTCACATTGTTATGTATCAATGTTTTGCAAGCGAATTCTGGTCGCAAAATATTCATAATTTACCGACACCTCAAAGGAGGTGGAAACCCATTCGCAAATGGGAAGAAGTGACCAAGGGACCCCTCCCTCTTTAAGAACGTTAAAAAATAAATTTTTAAAGAGTAGGCAATAGGCTAATGGACCACTGACTGCCTACTCTTAAAATATGAAACTTCTTTTTTTTATCTTTGAACACATCCCGTTTTCTTTTAAAGAAAACGGGCCAGCAATTTAAAGAAAAGCTTTACTTTATTGAAAAGCAATCATAGACATAGTGGTCTGCTGACACCAGCAGGCCACCATCCCTGTGATTGTTGTGATTCCTAGTGGGTCACAAATTGCGACCTACCTCATGAATATTCATGAGGTAGGTCAATTTGCGACCCACTAGGAATCGCCATTTTAAAAATAATTCTTTACTACATTGGGAATTGCGATTTCCAAATTGTGATTTGGTAAGAATAGCAATTTGGAAATCACAGTTCGTAAATCTAGTATATCTTGCACCAAGAGAGCTAGGATGGTGAAGGTGATCTGATTGACTGTTAGTTATCACCATCTGACAGTTTTAGTTATACCAAACATTTCTCACAAGTGGGCCATAGGACGTAACCCAAGGAATTATGATGACAAAGGGAGAGGTAGCATCCCCTTGATGCAAAGTGAGGCAAAACAGCGCAAAGTGATTTTTACACTGAGAAAAGTGCACCTTTCCAGCACAAAATGTATTTTGCGCTGGAAAGTAAATACATGCACCATCTTGCCTAGCTTTTAGGATTGCTACTTGGCCGCTTTTATACTGGCGGGACCAATATTATTTTAATGTCCCAGCCAGTACAACAATTTGAAAATTACATATCACATAAAGCCGTATTTTTTCCCCTTATCAGTACATACATAAAATAGTTTAAAAGGAAAACACTTAAAAATGTGTCCTATTGCCTTAATGATTCCTGACGGATTATTGAAGTAAACAAAAACAGGAAAAACATGTTAAAAGTCAAAATAGACGATATATATTTAATAGATATATAAAGTTCTATTTATGTACCATGTTCGGCTCTTCGCAGAGTCTTAAAATGTAAACAAATTAACGATGACTTTAGTATCATTGTTTTATATTGTGCTTCTTAAAACCATTGATGCTATTCAGCAAACCAGCACTTCACCAAAATAAGTAACAAAAACAACTGGGACTTGGAGGCAGAGATCATAGAAAGAGATTCATTTAGAGATTTGTGCCACAAAATGACGTTACATTGTGTTTTTAATTTTCCCGTTCATAGAGTGAGGTGCGCCATCTGGTGGACATCAGAAGGACTTCTGAAAATCAATGACGAGTCATCGAATCCTCACTTTAATTATACCAAGAAATCAACCTATTTAAATACGTATCATTTATGAAGGTGTGTACACAAATTACTGATGAAAAATACACGAAACACATTGACAAAAACACAAATTATTATAATTAGTAACTCAAAGAAGTTGATATGCATGCTCCGCAAGCAATATGTACTCATCACCAGCATCTGGATGTAGGTACTAATAGAGAGTAAGTTAAAGATGTTCCTTGTGAGGTGAATGCGCAATACCTTAAAAATGGCAGCTATTGAAACAGCCTTTGCGAATAGTGTAAATTCTTTTATTTAACCAGCCGCTGGATACATAGAAGAAATTATGTACTAATTGGCCAGTGGCTGTGAAAATCTCCTACCTATTTCTCGTCCTCCCGGTTTCTGAACCTGGTGGATCTTGTCTCATTAACCATGGTCTTCCTAGTACCCCTACTTCTCCTAGTCTCCATGTTCTTGGTTCCCCGGTACACGCCGCCTTGAGCCTCATGATTTCTGCTAAACCTAGTTTCTGTTACTCCTGGTCCGACAAGCCCTGGTTTTCCTAGCCCCTCATCCCTTCAGGCTGTCCTGGCAGATCATAGTTATCCTGGCCCATGGCCTTCTGGCCCTTCTAGCACCTAGCCCTTCCTGGTCCTGCTATCCTTCCAAGGTTCCCCAGGCCTTAGCTGCCAGGTCCTGAACCTCCTGATCCTGATTGGCCCTGAGCCTCCAGGTCCTGAACCTCCTGATCCTGATTGGCCATGAACCGCCAGGCCCTGAACCTCCTGATTGGCCCTGAGCCTCCAGGTCCTGAACCTGCTGATCCTGATTGGCCCTGAGCCTCCAGGTCCTGATCCTCCTGATCCTGATTCTCCTGGTCCTTCTGATCCTCCTCATCCTGCTAACGATTCAACTGCTCCTGGTCCTCATGATCCATCTTGTCCTTTTTGTTTGTGTCCAGGAGCTCTGGACACTCCCTAGCTTGTCTGGTTTGCTTTTTCCTGATCTTCCCTCTCCTTCTTACTCTTGTCTTTGTCCTCCTGACCCTGGGCTTCCTGTCCTGGTTTTCTTGGCACTGGTCCTCCTCAGTCTAGCCTTTCTGATCCTTCTTACCCTAATACTAGGTCTTCTTAGTCTACCCTTTGCACATAGTCCTAGTCTCCTAAAGTCCCATCCCCTGCATTTGGCCCTCCTGGTCATGGACTCACTAGCCATGGTACTCCTGCTCTTCCTGGTGCCCTTGGCTTTGATCCCTTCTAGCGCTCCTGGTTCAGGACCACTTTGTCCTGCTTGCCCAGGTGCTTCCTGGTCCCAGTCTTCCTAGACATGGTCTTTCATATCATTCATTCCAGGTATGCAGAGTCCTGGTCCTCTGAGTGGTTGTCTTCCAGGTCCTGGTCCTTATGATCCTCCTCATTGTGATCCTTGACCACCAGGTCCACCATCTCCTGGTCTGCTGGTCAACTTTATTAACAGCTCTGCAAATTGTGATCCAGTTCCTGTCTTTTGGTGGATACAACTCTGTTCAGTAGTCAGCACAGAAATGAAGGATCTCTCTAATGGAAGCTAGTGCAGTCTGTCTTTCGTCAGCCGGGAGCCCTATATTTTAATGATGGGCAAATAAACACTTCCTGCCTTAAAAAGACACTTACTGTTTTTTTTAATATTGCAGCGTTCAAGTATTGCTTAGATTATTTACCAGTTTTCTTTGTTGCTTAATAATCACTTCACCCCACAGATTGAAGCCAAATTATCGGGGAAGTCTGTGACGAGGAAGAGTAAAACTTGGAGTAATGAAGCTCACCAGTGAGGTGAGAAATACTCAGAAGAGTCAATTTGCAAACACTAACAGTGCCTACCCATGTTATAATGGTAAATTTACTCCCTTAATTCTCTCCCTCACCTCAATCTGTATCATAGTGAGGTATACCTAGGTAAGAAAGAGGTACTGGCCTGCTGTAACAAAAGCAAAAGACGTCCAATGTGCTACAACACATGAGAAAAACAACTTCATATAATTTATTTTATAATTTAATAAAGCGCCCAGCTACCCAAAAAGGCTTCCTGGCGCTACGCATAGCAAAAAAACAGATTGTCGACTTAATATAGCCATGTCTTCAGACCTTTGCAAAAAGCGAAGAGAGAAGTGCAGTCCCTAAGGGATTTGGCAGTCTCGGGCCCAACACAGCGAAACAGCATCCTCCCATCCGGGCCAAGTGAAATTTGGGAACAGTGCAAAAGGCTAGGTTCGAAGATCTCAAAGTATGTGTAGGGATTTATGGTATCACTAGGTCTTGAATATAGCGTGGACCTATTCTAGCTTTGGCTTTAAACAAGTAACAAACAGTCTTAAATTGAATACATTTGGCGACTGTAAGCCAATGCAGTTCAAGGAAGAGATGTGAGACTGAAGCGTGCTTAGGGAGTCGAAACAGCGGTCTGGCTGCTAAATTCTGGACTATCTGCAGACACCTGATGGAAGCCTGTTCTATTCCCAAATATAAAATGTTACCATAATCTAATCTGGATAAGATTAGGGCTTGAATCATGGTCCTTTGGGTTGATTGAAGTATCATCCAGATGATCTTTCTCACCCACTTCAGTATAGCCAAACAGGTGGAAGTAACCTAAGTCATCTGCGGTTTCATCAATAGTTTTTCATCGAGAACAAAACCTAAATTCTTAACCTTGGGGGACAGGTTAGGAAGAGGTCTGAAGGATTCTGGCCAGCGTTGGGGGCCCCAGAGTGGAGCATGCTTGCCCAGGACGATGACCTCTGTCTTATTGCTGTTAGGCTTGAGAGACTTAGCAATCATCCAAGTAGTCAGTCAACTCAAACCAAGTTAAGATCAGTTGGTCCATGATCATGTGCAGATGACAAAGAAAAGATGATCTGTGTGTCATCTGCGTAATAAAAAAGGGTCAAACCGCAACTCTCCACTGTGTCTGCCAATGGGCGAACGTAGATATTAAATAGCAGAGGGCTTAGCACAGAACCCAGAGGGACACCAGAGATTAATGCCAGCATTTCAGATGTAGAGTTAGGAGAAAAGACTTGAAACATGAGATCCTTTAGGAAAGATGTCAACCAGGCCAAAGCTTTTCCTTCCAGACCCAGAGATGATAACCGTTCGAGCAAGATGGCATTAGACACAGTATCAAAGGCTGCACTAAGATCTAATAAAATAAGCGCGGCTGTTCCCGCCCATCTAGGAGTCATCGTCTAAGATTTTCGGGGACTCCTAGGAGGGTGGATTCAGTGCTGTGTCTGGCCCTAAAACTAGACTGTGAAGGTTGGAAAACCTCTTTGTAATGTCGTCATGCCTGACTCCGGCGCATGGCGCTAGGACCAGGCAGGACATGAGGGAGCGGGGAGGAACCAGAAGGGAGGGGCGAAGGGAATCGCGGGCAGAGGGAGAGAAAAATGTGTTTGAATAAAGAAGTTGTGCACGCATGCAGGTCTGGCCCTTGAT
Organism: Calotriton arnoldi; assembly: GCA_963921515.1. NCBI lineage: Eukaryota > Metazoa > Chordata > Amphibia > Caudata > Salamandridae > Calotriton > Calotriton arnoldi. Next base: position 256,668 of record CAWUFW010015645.1, on the reverse strand, counting down.
TCAAATGCGACAACTGGCGATTGAAGCTGGGATCATAGAACCCGCCAACCCCAGTCCGACGAGGCATCACGTACAGCTCAGGCGGCAGCGGTGAGTCAGCAGCGCGGATCGGGTACACCGCGAGCTGAAGTCCTGCAAAGTGCGTCTAAGCGAGTCGGACACTGCTGCTTCATTGTCTCCAGGACACACCGCAAGCTAAATTCCTGCAACGAGCTTTTAAGCTCCGACACTGCTGCTTTATTGTCTCGAGAGTAAGCCCATGCTCAGTGCTTGCTAATAACCTCGTGCATGCTTGTCCTCCTCGGCGGCCATATTGGAGTCAGGCCACACAGCTACAGACGCTGCCAATACTATGGTGGCCATTTTGAAACCAGGCAAATTGTTGCAAATCGATCACCCACAGATCCTAACACTGCCAGGGCACTTCACACCTCTGCACCTTCGGCCATTCGCCCCAAAGATCCTGCTGATCCTTGAAAAGAGTAAACAAACTACGTGTACACCTCAACATGTCGGTGTCTCCAGACACATCACAAACTACACACCCAAGTTCCTCACAAAATGCACAGCCAGGTCCAGCAAAGCTAGGCGTATCCTTTGTACGCCCTCCAGAACCTCTGGCTCTCACGTCCGGCAGCGGCATGGGCCCGAGATGGCAAAGCTGGCTAGAAGATTTTGAAGACTTAATGAAGGGGTCGCGAATTACCGACCCCAACCAGCAACTCATCGCTCTGCGTAATCTGATTGGCAAAGATGTCGGACAAGTCATCAAAGAACTTCCGCCCGCCACTGCCACTTCATATCAAGATGTGAGAAAAGCATTGAACAGGAAATTTCTCCATAAACGGAACCTAGACTACGAATATTACACCTTTAACTTGGCGTCACAAGAAAAAGACGAGCCGATGGGCGACTTCATCACACGTCTCAAACGGCTAGCTCGCTTCTGCGAATTTGACAATAAAAAACGGAAGACCAACTTCACCTAAAAATCATAGAGGGGTGCCAGTCAGAGTCACTACGCCGTTGCTTGCTAAAGAAACACTACTCGCTTGATGACATTGAAGAACTGACACGAATAAATGATCAAGCGGAAGAACATGCAAAAAAGATGGAAGCTTGGAAGATGGAGAAACGCGAACAAGCATTCCGGCTTCACTTTCAAGCAGACTCACGACGCCAGTCAGACAACAAAAAGCCCCAGAAATCTGCAAGCCAAACTCGCAGTGGGGACAAGGACAGCAATACCCGGGAACATCAACTACATTGCTATCGCTGCGGTCAAGATTACCCCCACACAGGTCCATGTCCTGCCATGGGACAACTCTGCCACTGTTGCGGAAAAGAGAATCACTTCGAACTGGTGTGCCAAACATCCCGGAGAGAATCTGCGACAACGAGACAAATCCCTGGACCGCGTCACCACGCAAGAGCGGTACGTGAGAGGCGAGACAGGTCGACCAGCTCATCAAGATCCAGTACACGGTCGCACTACACAAACCGGCCTCGACGCTCGTTGTCAAGGGAATCCTCAGCCCTCACTTCCATATCTCAAGACAGTGATGAATACGTATGCATGGTAGCGGACCCCGACAGACTAAAGAAATACCAGAGGCTACACATCCAAATGGGAAATCACCCAGCGAAATTCGTCCTAGACACCGAAGCGTCACTTAACTATATATGCGCTACAGAAAATAAGAAAATGAATCCAAAACCTAAACTACAGAAAGCTGCTGTGCGCGTCTTCACATGGATGTCCAAAGAACCCTTAGCATGTCAAGGACAGTTTCGCACTACCCTAACATATGAAGACAGAACGGTCCATGCACAAATTCATGTCATAGAAGGACTCGAAGCAGCTGACTGTCTTCTCAGTCTGCCCACTGCTGAACGCCTAAAACTAGTGGAGATCCTATACAAGGTAGACGACACACCGGACATCATCAGTAAATTCCCGAAACTGTTCACCGGACTCGAAAAACTTGCTCACTTCAAAGTCAGACCGCACATAAATGAACAGGTAACACCGGTAGCTCAACATCACCGGAAAGTGCCTTTTCACCTTCAACAAGCAGTAAATGAAGAACTGCAAGACTTACTGAGAGTTGACATTATTGAAAGATGGACTGGACCCACACCGTGGGTATCTCCAGTAGTAGTGGCACCCAAACGGGGATCAGAGAACAAAGTGCGCCTGTGGGTAGACATGAGGGCCCCAAATACAGCTATAGAACGCGAAAGACACCCGGGACCTCACATCAGTGACATGATCACTCGCCTAAATGGGGTAAAAGTCTTTTCAAAATTGGACCTAAACAAAGGGTGCCATCAGCTCGAGCTTCACGAGAGGTCCCGCTACATCACCACTTTCTCGACGCACCAAGGACTCTTCAGGTACAAACGACTTAATTTTGGAATTTCCTCAGCTGCAGAAATATTCCAGGAGGCAGTGAAGCGAGTCATCCATCATATTCCCAACGCATTCAATTACAGTGACGGTATCTTAGTATTCGGTGACACTCTCAAGGAACACGACAAAGCTCTAGATTGAGTGTGTCACACTCTTCTAAATGCCAACCTTACACTCAATCGGGACAAGTGTGAATTTCACAAATCAACATTAAAGTTTTATGGCCATATCTTCTCAAGTGATGGAATGCGACCGGACCCCAAAAAAGTGATGGCACTGGCTGACACTACCTGCCCCCGTGATGTCAATGACTTACGACCCTTTCTGGGCATGGCCAGCTACTGCGCCCGATATATCAAGGACTACGCCACCATTAGCTACCTCCTGCGGGAACTCACAAAACAAGGACAAATCTTTCGATGGACAACCAGATTTGAACAAGCGTTCAACCAAATCAAGACAGCAGTAAGCTCTGCCATCAACCTGGCATACTTTAACCCTCGCAAGAAAACTGAAATCACGGTTGATGCAAGTCCAGTAGGACTCGGAGCCATCCAGGCCCAATATGAAGATGAAGGAGACCAGCGATACAATGTGTCATACGCTAGTCGCAATCTCACAGACACCGAGAAAGCATACTCACAGCCGGAAAAAGAGAGCCTGGCGGTTGTGTGGGCATGCGAGCACTTCCATCTTTTCATCTATGGGAAGCACTTCACGCTAATCACAGACCATCAAGATCTCACAACCATATTTGGAAATCCTCGAGCAAAGATGCCACCGAGGATCGAGCGCTGGGGCATTCGTCTCCAAGAATACACTTACACCATCATCCACAAGCCAGGTAAGGCAGAGAACCGAGCGGATTACATATCAAGACACCCCAGGGCCTCGACGCGAATGAGGCACTCGCTGGCAGAAGAATATATCCACTTTGCCATCGATCAGGCGAGACCACCAGCTGTCCCACTGGAAGTAATCATAGAAGCCACTGCAAAAGATGCCACGCTTCAAAACATAATGCAGCGCATTCGCACAAATTCATGGAGGCACTTGGAGGAAATGCCAACCTACGATTGCGTCAACACACAGGAACTGGTGTCCTTCCAACATGTCACGGATGACCTTACAATCAGTGACACCGGACTACTTTTAAGAGAAAGACGAATTGTCATCCCACAGCAGCTACGACAAGGAGTTGTCAATTTAGCACATGAAGGACACAGAGGTGTGGTGGCGACAAAGAAAGCGCTACAGGAGCGTGTCTAGTCCCGTCCCTTGATCACATGGTAGAAACCACACTTCAAGACTGCCCACAATGTCAGCTAGTAGGGCGAGAAGAACCGCGACCCCCGCTTCAGATGTCTGACCTCCCAGACAGCGTAAGGCAACAAGTGGCCATTGACTTCTTTGGGCCATTGAAGTCCGGGAAATACATTATTGTCATCATGGATGAGTACTCCAGATTCCCTATCGCGCAACAAGTATCATCAACGAAAGCGACTACCATCATACCAGTTCTGGACGAAGCATTTGCTGCATGGGGAATCCCCACGGTAGTAAAAACAGATAATGGCCCACCATTCAATGGACACAACTTCACAGAATTTGCCAGACACCTCAACTACCGGAAAATCATCCCCATGTGGCCTCAGGCCAATGGGATGGTAGAAAGGTTTATGGCCACCATAAAGAAAACCATGCAACAAGCAGAACGAGACCGGCAAGGCACCCAACTCGCACTCAACGAGGTGCTGAGAGCCTATCGGACCACGGCGCACAGCATCACCAGCAAATGCCCAGCTACCCTGATGTTGGGAAGAACGCCGCGCACCAGAATACCAGCCGCAGACACTGTTGTGCGTTCCAGTTCCCGATCCCATGACCACATGATGTTGGTGGAAGTGGATAAAGCCAAGAAAGCAAAAATGAAAGAATATGCGGATGGTCGTCGAAATGCCAGAACATTCGATGTACAAGAAGGGGACTGGGTGGTAGTCAGGCAAGAACAGAAGAAAAAGACGGACAGTCGATACTGTGACCAACCCCTACAAGTGACGAGCTGGAAAGGAACTATGGTCACAGCTGCATCTGAGAACAAGGGAATCACACGAAATGTGTCACACTTCAAAAGGTGCAATCCAGCAGCCTACACCCAAGCGGAAGAGTCAGAACATGACACAGACGACTCGGGTCGAGAAACTGAAATCCATGAAAGACTTGAGACAGCGCCCAGTGCAAGAGAATCAAGAGTGCTGCACCTCCCATGCCGACCAAAGAGAATCATTCGGAGACCCACCCGACTTATTGAAGAGTTGTAAGTGAGTGAACATTGGACTTTAAGAAGGGGGGAGATGTAATGTTGTCATGCCTGACTCCAGTGCGTGCTGCTAGGACCAGGCAGGACGTGAGGGAGCGGTGAGGAACCGGAAGGGAGGGGCGAAGGGAGTCGCGGGCAGAGGGAGAGAAAAAGGTTTTTGAATAAAGAAGGTTGTGCACGCACGCAGGTCTGCCCCTTGATTCAAATGCGACACTCTTGAGCCTCTACGTAAGATGTGAGCAGTGCATTTACATGCTCATACAGAAATATGCACAGAAATATGTACTAAAAAGCAAGGGCCACATAGTTGATGAAAACATTAGAAGTGGATCATGTCACTGATTTGCAAACATCACAAGGTGGACCTTCTAGGCTCACCCTAGGAAGCTCCCAAACTGTTTTGGATCTGCTCTACAATAATGCAGTAATCTCAGTTTGAGGCTGTGAATAAACTCTTATAAATGTAGCCTGAATACATCTACTTAACTAAGGAGCTTTGAACCCTGTTGCGCTATACAAAACATCCTAAAAAGACTACTCAACATGTGAAAAGAGGCAGTACTAGCTACAATTATTTCAACTAGTGGAAATGGACCTTCTCAGGGGACCACTGAATTGAAAAACACAACAGCATATTCATCTGATGACCGTGTACTGTTGTGTCTATAAAATCATATGTTTAGAAATATTCCAAGATAGGGGGCAATAGTGAGTCACGTCCAAGATGGCCGCTTGAGGGGCTAGCTCCTCCAGTCACTGCAGCAAAATTAGTGGTTGTGCTGGACCCCGGAGTCCTTATAGCAACTACCGCTCGCTCTGATGCTCCCGCCCCACAGGTGGTCCTACTGAGCTGCCTGAATTGGAAACTGGCAGCCCGCAACCTAAGAAGCGGTGCAGCAGATACGGGGCCATATTACCTGGGGCCTGTTGTGCTGCGACTGCCCTGTGGTCATCAGAGGCTCACTACCACGGGTCCCTGGTGGGGAAGATCAGACTGTCTCGAGGTGGGTGCCTCCCCTCCCTTCGCTTTATAGATTGCATTCTCGGCGGCCCCTTGCTGCCTGGTCATATCGGGCGCTCCACAGCTGCTGCGCCTCCAATGGCTGGTGTATCCTCCTGCTGCACTCCAGGGAGGCTCTGTGTGGCCCTGCGTCCTACTCCCAAACAACTATCCTGTTGGGCCCCCCTGCCTGCAGCCAATCTCAGCCTTCGCTGCTGTCGGGCAGGCGGGGCTGGACACAGTGGGGGTCCAACCCCATGGCAATTGGCAGAGTGTCGCCCTGGGCTTCTAGGTGACTAATTGTGCGGGCTCTGCAACATAGATCACAGGCCCATCCCTGACTGCTGGCAGGCCGTGGTCGGAGGCTTAGTCACCCACCGGTGCCCTCCACCAATCCATAGGGGCACCACGCGTGACCAGTCATGGTCTTTTATCACCGTCGGGTGGGAAAATATGATTACCCGGGGCCCCCCTCGCATCTGGGCTGCAGTCTCCAACATCCTATTGGGCCTTCTTTGCACCTTGACATGTGGTCTGTGCAGAGGTGTGATTGCGACCCCTCCTCCTATTGGGATGTTGTGAGCCTCCATCTGGATCTCCCAGCTGCGATACCCACTTTGCTCTGCTTATGATCTGGCCACCCTGTGCTTTCTTGCACCTGCCTGGTCCTTCTCCTGCTAACCTCCATGACCCTTGGGTCACCTTACTCATCTGTGCATTAGATTCGTGATCATGGGGAAAATGGACAATAGACAATCCAAACTTGCCTTCGACGCAAAACAACCTGTGATTTGGCCTGATGGCTCCTCAGAGGCCGCTCCCCCGGACAGCGACATTTCAGCCCTGCGTCATGACTTAAAGGATGAGTATGGCATCACTGATGGCAAAATTGACTTCCTGACAGCGTATGGACCACTTTCAGGAACAGATGGACAGGCAGGACACCAGTCTCACGCAAGCAGAAATGTGGATCTCTGACACTGAGGACTCGCACGGTCAGGCATCCAACTTTAATGCGGCCCTCAAGTGAAAACTTGCTATTATTAAGCCAAAGAATGAGGTCCTTGAGAGTCGTTCCAGGTGGAACAACGCCTGCATTCTTGGAGTGGCTTCCTCTGATGTTGGTAGCATGGAGTCCTTTGTAGAGGACATGCTAATTGCCTTGTTTGGCCGGGATGCATTCTCCAACGTCTTCATAGTCGAGCATGCACACCGTTCGCAGACACCCAGGCCATGGCCGGGACAGAACCATAGCCCATAATAACCTGCTTGCTGAGGTACAGGGATTATGACCAGATCCTCCACCTCAATAGGATGCAGCTATGCCTCCACTATGACAGCGCCCCTTTACTTTCTACCCCGACTTCACCACTTCAGTGCAGGAGGCGCGGCACTCTTTTACTCACGTCAAGAAAGCCCTACGAGCAAAGGCTATCCTGTATTCCATGCTGTACCCTTCATGAAGTCCAAGACAGCCCAAGTCTCTGCATTAGGGAGTGGGCGCACACCTCTGTCTCTCTCTGGTACAAGTTAGACCAAGATTCTCAGAAGGCTCTGATCACAACACTCTACCCTGAGCACAGCAACTGAAATGTCCAATGTAACCCCTTACGTAGAAATGAAAGGACATGAGCAGACTAAAAAGGAGGAACACCCTTTTTCATGTGCCAGCTATGTAATGAAATCCAGTGCTTCACTAATGGCTGATGGTCGGGAGACCTTTGTGATCCTTGTATGGCCACCCTGGGAAGTCCCTTCATTGACATCTCACCCTCTCAATCCCAGACCGAAAGGTACAAATAGATGAGCAGCAGGACTGAGAGACATGGAGACGTGGGATATAACTAGTTTTTATGGTCCTCCAAATAGCATAGAGGTTAACTGGGAATGCCTGAATGGATGTGTTAACATCCTGTGTCAAAGAAACCTTCTCATTCTCCAGCACTTCAGGAAGGTACTCAAGATGCCAGTTCCCCAGCAGGAAGTCAGCTGTCCCCTGCAGGCAAATGCCTGAATGGTCCCATGGATCAGTTCATGGCTCTGGCTCTCCCAGTTCTTGGAAACGCTCCCAAGGCAGTTATGGCAGCATGTTATGATGTAGGTACATTTGCATGTGTTCTATAGGTACATTTGCATGTGTTCCATTGTGGAGCTTCCTTTTTAGATTGTATGGTGGAGGAAATTACAAGAGTGTCAGTTGCGCCGGGCATCTTGGAGCGGACTGACGCCAGGTTGTGTCTCCAATAAAGCTTTTTGGAAAACGCACCCACTTTGGTCTACCGTGGTATATCTTTCCACCGCGACACAGCACAAGGAATCCAGTGAGCAGTCCTGATTTATTACGCTTTGTTAAATTGCTTGAGTTCTTGCAGCTGTAATGTTTACTGATGTGCTAATATGTGTATAACAGATCTAGGTTCTGTTGTACCTAGACACTAGTAAGAGCATAAGTGGATTATGTTTTTGCACTGTCTTTTCACTATTGCTGGAATTGGAAACAAGCAGTTGTCGAACTTCACTAATTTACAGGGAGACTGCTGATTTACAACAGTAACATTATTTTTATGTGGAAAATGTAGAAGTACGATTCTCACGTTACTTCGGCCTGCGCTTTACCATGATGATACACTGATCATGCTCAGTCATATGGCAAGTCTGTCCCGAAGTTTCATCAGTGGCATTTATTAAATTATTTCAGGAAATGTGATGGACCTCAAATTTAAGGTCTATTAAAGTGGTTTATAATAAGTAATACTTGTATGTGACATTCTTCATTTGGTTGTTGAGGTTGGGTGAACCAAGATGGAGGTGCTTTAGCTGCCAGCAGATGCACTGAGGCTTGCTGGCGGCTTAACAACATAACGATTGTGAAGGAAGGACACTGCTCCTAATGTAGGGCTGTTGTTTTGTGGTAATAAATGACTCCACTTATCGTACTCCCAGTAATGATGTTTACCTTGAACTAGGTCATGCTGTTCACTGTGATCGCCTCCCCGGCTATCTGTCGTGCTCCAGCAGCGTGTTATCTTTTGCTGCCTTGCCGGCCTTAGCTTTGGATCTCTCCGTGCTGTGTTTGATGGAGCTCCTACAGCGTGGCTTTCACCTGCAGTGTTGGAGTAGAGGGGTGGCCACAGAGCTAGTCTCCCACAATGCTGCATACTTCCCGACTCACACCGGGTAGTCAGGATGCAGCCTACCATTGGCATGGGAGACCTTCGCACTGAGCCCTGGAGCATGGCACAGCCTCATTCACAAAGAATGCCAAACCTCTGAGGCGTACTGCTGAGGCTCAAAGTAAGTTTGAGCTGCGCAAGTCCAGAACTGCCCGCACATCACCGTCAGTGTCATCACATGTCTGCCCGATGATAGACAGGACATTCCACGCCCAAACCAGACTACTCAGTCATCTTCGGACGGACAGAGCCCGATCAACCAATCAATGAGATGTCGAGTTCTTCATTGACAACGATGAACACACATCATCATCACCATGGCAGAGCAGCCGACACTCACCCAGGAGGAAGGGATACCAGCAAGGCCATGAGGCATGACCGTCCTGTTTAACTTTTGGGACCCGCACTGTTGGAGGAGCCAGACATCAGCAGAAGGAGCAAAACAACTAAGGCTGTGGCTGTGGAGCCTAGCGAGACGACACAGGTACTGTTGGACCCTGTCACTATGCTGGCTCCCCCGATGCAGCCAATCAAATTGGCCCTCTGTAAAAAAAAAAATAGATCACTTTTTTTCCATCTAAGCAGTTTGGCCCCAGAAAAGGGAGGGCATTCAGAAGGATACTGCTCAATCTGTTCGAATTGTGTCTCGCTGTACTTTGTATGAGGGGGAGCCACCAGTTGTATCAGGTGTTTCAGGAGTGATTTGAGTCTCATCCTCCCCGAGCCCTCTAACTCTTGACAAGCCGGACAAACAACCATCACAGGGAGGGCAGGTCTGTTCTGAAAACTTTGCAGCCGACAGTTCTAGCCGATCTGCAACAACTACAGCCCTGCCTCCAAGGGGAAATCTAGTAGGAATTCGAAGGTTTATGATGCTAGTACTCCTTCTAACCACTCTGCTGTATCCACTCCTGGTTTACGGACAGACCTTTACTCAGCGGCGGTTCCTCCTTTATGGCGGAGAGTTGTTGCTCCCCCTTCCAGCAGTGTAATGAAAAATAAAACGATAATTATCGTTTTATTTTGTGTCCCGGAGTCTTGGGGGTTAGGCCAGGGTGATAACAGGCACCCAAGGGGGGGGGTGGTATGCACTGTTATCAGTGTGCATGACAATATGGCCGGTCGTCTCAGGCCTCCAAACAGTCAGCACTGTGCATGTTCACCACACAGGCTGCATTACAGCCTGGGTGGAGAACATGCCCAGGCTCCCAGTCCCTGGTTGAGTGCCGAACCACGGCACTGCAGCGTTGTGATTGGCTCAGGGGAGCATGGGTGCTTCCTGCTTCCGGCCGGAGCAGAGCGACGATCAGGAGAGACGTCGTGAAGAGACGCGGCAGTAAGGAGGTAAGTTACATTTTTGTTTTTGTTTGCATTCTAACTTGACAGAGCCTTTTTTGACCAACTTGTCATAAACTATAGAAGAAAATAATGTGCTCCCCCAAGGTGCTCATGAAACACAAGAATCATTGGAGCCTTTTATCTCATTATCAGATCAAGCTGAAACAGGTAGCCTCTACTTCGAGATCAGAGTCTGAAGTAGAGTGTATATCTGGAAAGGAACAAACCAGAATATTGTCACTCCCCAACCACATCAATTTAATGAGTAGTTTGACAAGAAGTATAAATGTCAGGGGTGCTCCGAAAAACTGGTAAGAGTTAACGGATGAGGGGCTTGTGAAAACACATCCAGTTGGTGATTCTGAACTTGGTTGGTCTTTTTATTCTTTAATGGAATTAGGACGGGCGATAGGGTAAGGATTGAACGGATGAAGGGATTTGGGGCACCAGTGCTGAGTTGTATGGGGGCTTTTTTGGGGTGGAGTTCGGGCTGATGTGGGTTGGGGAAAATGAGAATGGGAGAAAAACACAAAATGGGAAAGCTTCAAATGTTTAATGTTTACATAGCTTCATACGCATAAATTACGCAATACCAAATGACCAATCTTTTTTTTGAACAGTCTTGTAACCAGGGGTTACATGAACTGTGCTGGAATGTAAATGCCATGAGATCCTCAACCAAAATTAGATACATCAAAGAGGAACTGAATACACTTAAACCTCAAAATCTCTGCCTCCAAAAGATGCATCCTACTTTAAATGAGTCCTATAAATTTAGACTATCAGACACTGGCCATGTCTAGTGTCGATTCACTACAGCGGGGTGTTACATTTCTTGTTCGGGATGGTGTTAAGATCAATAGTTCTTGTCGATTGCTCATGGCCCGCATTAATGGGAGGGGGGGGTTGGTGGGAAGGAATAACAATTTACAATTTGTTCCATCTATGCTCTCAATACATGATTTACATTTCTACTAGGAGAGTTCCATCAGTGGCATGACCCAATCTTGTTGGGTGGTGATTTTATCCTAGTCATTGAAGCTGGGCTTGACTCTACAGGCCCGGTAGAAGTAGGTCACTCTTGCATGAGGAAATCAAGAGTGGCCCTGAAACAAATGTTCGAATCTTACGCATTAGCGGATGCTTCGCGAGCATGTTGGTTATCTGAGCAAGGCTATACTGTGCTTCACCGCTCGTCTTACCGAACAGACATGTTCTTTGTTAGCTATGCAATGATTTAATTTGTTGATATAAAACTTAACCCTAGGATTATATCACACCACAAAGCTCCATCTCATCAAAGCTAGCTACTTCCAGACTGCAGTGGTTCCACCACAATGTTGGATCTGCAACCACAAACTGCTACTGGATGCCTCTTACACAAGTTTTATGCAGGACTGTCCCAGATAGTGTATTGGTGTGAATGTGGGTTCAGCTGCAATTATAGTTGGATGGGACATCCTGAAGGCCTTTGTTCGTGATCAGATGTTAAGTTTTTCCAGTCAACAGAGGAAGGCAGAAAGGTTAGCTGAGGCACAGTTATGATCTAAACTCCTCCAACTGGAAGAGGACAGCTCATCTTGTATTATGGGATAATGGTCACCCTACAGCAAACCTCTAATTTTTGACCAGCTAACCACAGTGCACATTTTGTTAAAAAAAAATAAAACCTGGAACAGGGCCATTCGCAAGTTACAGCTGTAATAAAGCTCTCGTTTTTAAAACAGCCAAGCAATGGGATGCCTTTTGGCAGTTCAGGTTAAGGTCAGGAACAGCAGGAACTCAATTTTGAGCTTTAAGAACTCTACAATGGAGGTGATCTCTGAGCATGTAGGTACATTGACAGCATTTCATCAGTTTTTCCTCTATCTTATGTGAAGAAAAGTGTATGGTCTCTCAAGTGCTAAATGACAACTATCTGAAAACTGTGAGTCTGCACAAATTGACAGATCAGCTGAGAGTCGTTCTGGACTCACAAGTAACTAGGGTTGAGATTGAAAAGGCTATATCTCAGCAGGCAACCAGCAAAGCAGCAAGTCCGGATTTAATTCCAATCGAATTTTACAAACTTGTTTCTAGGACCTTGATTTTCTTGATGCACGAATTGCTTAATTCAAATGAATTTCTGCAATATGTTCCACAGTCATGGGGAAAAACATATCTATCAGTTTTTTTTAAAGATATTGAAGGACCCCTTAAATTACGGCTGATATTGGCCAAGCTCACTGATTAATTCGGATTCTAAAAGCTGGTGGCTGTTATTACCACGTTGGTGGATCCTGTGCAACACGGTTTCATCCTGTCAAGAGAAACTCTCATGTTAATCTGACGGTAATGGTCCTTGAGGTTGCAAATAGGCTATCTAGCCCCTCCAGGATGATCCTGTTGGATACCTAAAAGGCATTCAACAGGGTCTCCTGCGGTTCTTGTTGACTGTCATGTCTCACATGGATCCTGGATCAAATTTTCTATGCAGAACTAACTCATTTAACTCAAAATCTTTATTGCCATTTTCGTGCCATTACAGTAATAAACAAGGCACTAGTATGTGACAGTACTTATGTCAGCACATAAGGTAACAGTGGCTGCAGTAGTGCAACAGAAAAACATTTAATAATATGGAGAAGCATATGGTGGATATGTAGACCAGTTGTTTCAACCCCAGAACAAGTGAGGTAGGCTAGGTCAATACACTCCCCAGGGTGGCGCCCTGCACAAGGAGATAGATAAAACAATGTAGAGTTTACAACCTAAAACATAAATAAACAACCTGGGACTCCAGGGGCGGTATCAGAAGCACAGCAGTGCAGTCAATATACAATGACTGCGTACTTCAGTATAAGAGTTAGCGCCCCCCGCCCAGCCAGTAGGACGCCTGCCATGTGTAAGGGCAGCGAGTCCAAGCTCACGGGGACCCTATGATAGATCTCTCAGGAGGCCATCTTCGTGGCTCGTGATAACTTCGGGGCATTAAACTTGATTAACGGTTATGTTGGGGTGTCTAACTTGTCCTGTTTTTAAGCACATAGGTGCCCCAAAGTGTAGCAGCACCCCCCTGTAACTGTAGTTCGTGAGCCACGACATCAGCCTCTGTGAAGTAAATCATTGCACACCTCATCGTCTCCTCACAAAGTCTGTGTGGGCGGCCTATCAGAGATCATCTCTATTATGCATGGAAGTAGCAAGGCTGCCCTTTGTCTTCACAGTTTTTTTGCCTATACTTTGAACCTCATATCCAAGTTTTAAGATTAGTATCTATTATTCCTTCCTAACTTCTGCATAAGCAAGCAGTCAGACTATTAGCCTATGCTGACAATATTGCTATTTTATCCATGTCTCCCTCCAGCGCATTGATAGCAGTTGAACACAATGCTACACAATATGGTTATAAGCTAAATACGGAAATGTTGAAAAGACCCGATAGTGACCAATTAAACTCCAGAAGTACCGGACGATCTCTTTGTTAGGTCAGCCATGTACTTGGGCTTTCAAATCTCTACCAGCATGGAGGATACTATTAATCTCAATTATGAGGCACTATATGAAAAATCTCTTGGGTCATTCAGAAAATGGGATAGATAGACTATGGCTTGGCCTAATGGGCAGATGCAACTTCATAAGATGATTATTCGTCTCTACATCTTTATGATTTTAGGTCCATCCTGCTCTACGCATCTAAAGTATTCTTCTGCTATAGAGAGATTCCTTACTTTAGAATATACCTAGGCACTAAACTGGATCTGGAAGATTTCTTGAGCAGTACACTTGCATGGTGGTAGGTGGTGTCGTTCGGCTCAGCTTCAGCATTGTCCGCACTGGAAGTGACGTGCGAAGTACCTATATAGGCGCTACCCCAGCCAGCTCACGTCAGTTCTTTCCTTACCATACCAGATAGCGCTGATCTGGTCTGAGCTATCCTCAGGGATTTTTTGACTGGCTTTTTGAGACTTTTTTCGACTCTTTTTGTGAGTTTTTCTCCCCTGGTGCAAGAAATGTCACCCAAGAATCCTGCAGGTTTCAAACCATGTGGACTTAAGTTGTGGGTGGAGGTCTGTGCCTTCTTATTAAATGTTGTGAGAGGAATAATTTCCAAAACTCATATTCTTTTGTTGACAGAGTGTGTCGTTTTTAATAACTTGTTCCAAATATGAAATCACACAAGAAAAACAGCTAACACGTGTTTCGCCCGATGGCCAGTTGGCCGAGGGCTTTCTCAAGGCTGGTTTAGGCAAAAGGCGAAATTATAGCCACAACAACCAAAGTAGGTGTGAATGTTTTAGAGGAGGTCCTAAGACATCGCTTAGGGTTCCGGAACCAATCCATCCAGGATACCAGAACCCCATCAGAAAACACACCAAGTATATTGACATCAAAACCAACCGGAGGAGTTACAACCAGAGCGAGGAGGAGACAAGAAACTGTACCAAAGAACCAAACAACCTAATGGTCAACATCTCTGGTCAACAGAATACCACCTCACAGGAAGGGATTCTTAATAAGGGCCTTTCATTCTGTCCAGCAGCCTTTTGGGACCTCACCAAAACCATGATAGACCTCTTCAAATTCACGCGCAAACTAAAACTGACTGCATTCTTCCATAACAAACCACCTGTTCTGAAAGAACGAAGAGCACCAATCACGAGTCTCCTAACAGTTCAAGATTTGGAGAATATACATCTAATAACCACTTTAGCAGATGACTCGGATGACCAACCTTTGTCCCCTCTTGCACTGGCGAAGGAACTAGGCATTGACACTACATATTCTGCTACTAATGAGATCAGCTCCAAATCAACTTTTTGCCCCCAACTGCCCCCTGGCAACACCATTGACCTATTCTACACAGCAGTTTCAAAAGACTTAACCTCAGAACATCAAAAATACTAAAAAAGAAAACGCTTCCTACCAAAAAATCTGAAAAACCATGAAATGGATGCCCTAAAGGAATTAAGGAACCTTCCGGAAATAGTGATCAAGGAAGCTGATAAAGGGGGTAATGTAGTGTTACAACATGCTGATGACTACATTGCAGAGGCACATAGACAGCTCAGAGAAACAACTTGCTACATGGAACTAGCCTTCAAACCCACCAAAGGAATACGTCAAGACTTAAAAAAGAAACTTGATGCGTGGTATGCCAGCAATCTACTAACTCTGGAGGAATGTAACGATCTATATATAGAACATCTGATCATGTCCACTCTTTACCTTCTGCCTAAAATACACAAAAATGACACCAAACCGCCTGGGAGAACCATTATTGCAGGCATTAACTCTATCTGCTCCAAGTTGGGGGAATACATTGACCACCAACTCCAACCCTTTATGAAGGATCGCTCCTCATATATACGGGACACAAAAGACATCCTACTTAAATTGAACAACATCCCGTGGGACAAGGATTGCATACTCACCACTATTGATGTGGTAAGTCTCTATACCTCAATTCGTCATGATGACGGAATTGAAGCAGTGCGGAAAACACTGGCCACCAAACCTGTTCATTACATGGAATCCAACCAGATGATCCTGGAGATGCTATACTTTTGCCTCACCAATAATGTATTCACATTCAACTTGACTACTACTTACAACTTCAGGGGAGTGCCATGGGAGCCAAATTTGCTCCACCTTATGCATGCATCTTCATGGGTTTATTGGAAAAATACTGGCTGTGGGACAAAAAGTTTTCCGAATATACCCCTCATATACTATACTGGGGGCAGTATATTGATGACATTTTGTGCATCTGGCAGGGCCCAGAGGCAACACGTAAAGAGTTCCTACGAAACATCAACAAGAACAGATGGAACATTCAGACAACTAACAATATTTCCCCCACAGAAATTGACTTCTTGAACATTACCATCTACATAGAGGATAACAGACTACAAACAAAGGACTTCCGCAAACTGACATCAGTAAATTCTATCCTTTGGGCAGAGAGCTGTCACCCTCTCAAGACAATACAGAATATCCCGAAAGGTGAGTTTAAACGAATGAGAAGGAGCTGCAGCGATCTAAACACTTACAGGGAAAAATCAGAAAACCTAACAGAAAGATTGCTACTATGTGGGTATCCTAGAGAACTATTGGAGAAAACAGCAAATGAATGTGAGAACTTGCCACGGGATGATTTACTTCAACCGAAAGATACCACCAAGAAAGAAAAGCCCAACAAAATCAGATTTCTGAATGATTTCCACAACGGTCACCATTAAATTTGGAAAGTTCTAAAAAAACATTGGTACCTCCTGACCAATAACTCATCCCTAATGGACCAGATGGAAAACTTTCCCCAAATGGGTTTTAGGAGAGCCAAAAACCTCAAACAAATCCTGTGTAAATCGGAATTTATCGACAAGCGGATAAAACAAAAAAACAACTTTCTAACTAAACCATGTGGATTCTATATCTGCCACGACTGTAATGCATGCAAATTGCGGATCAACAAACAATTGGAATACAAGTACAATTCACACACCACTCTCAAGATCAGGGACTGGATTACATGTAATTCGATTTACATAATCTACATTATAATCTGCCCATGCAACAAAGTATATGTGGGTAGCTCAATCAGAGCCCTCAAAACGAGAATTTTGGAACACTATCGGAACATCAACAAAACTGATGTGGGACCACCACTAATTGAACATTATCAGGAATATCACCCTCACCAAAAGAACTTCAAGTTTTTCAGACTGGAATTTGTGAAACCCTCCTCCAGAGGGGGCAATCGCAAACTCTTAATGAGGCAGAAAGAGAATGAATATATTATACGCATGAACACCATGACACAAGGACTCAACAAAGACGCAGAAATGCATTACTGGCTTTACTGAATTTATTTTCACTGTCCTAAATGTACCAATTACACATGTTTTCCCATTACTTTGACAAGCATGCCCTGTCACCATCACGTTGACCCGAGCATGTGGCTCTTTCTCTATCGACCTATCAGCTAATGGGGGCCTGTGTTTGTTCAACTCATGGTACCACTACTTTGGACTATAGCTCTATTTTCCTGACGACCAGGCACCACCATAGGCCATCGCCTTACCCACTTTCAAAACACGTTCTGGTGGGTGCTGGTCTGCTTTCTTTCTTAAACTTAATTATGTTTCTAGGTCCACCTTTGTGTGAGCTCCTATCCCTGAAGCAAGGGCACCATCCACACCTGATGAGTCCCAGCAAACACTTTCTAAACATATGTTTCCGTTCCATTTAATTCTCTTCGTTATTTAGCTAGTCTTTCATTGCTGTATTTTGTTTCTGCTTTGTATTCATGGTAAAAGACATTATATGTATTTATAACTGCATCATTGGTTAGGACTTTTTCTCCAGATGAGTGTTAGCAGACACTATGTAAGCATGTATTTCATTGCTGTACCTCTTTCTGCTTTGTATTTATGGTATAAGTCATTATTTGCATTTATAACCGCACCATTGGTTATGACCTCTCTACTTCGGTTTATTCATTATATTGTGTCCTTCTATCGTCCCGGCCCTTTCACTTTTCTAGTAATTTATATCTACCTAATCATCATTTAAAACCATTTCCCCCATCTACAACAATGTAACTTTTTTTTTTTATTCTCATCATTGCTGCTGTCTCCACGGAGTAACTCTTCCATTTCCCCCATAAGTTTGCTTCACGGATGACTCCAGACGTGCTCTGACATCGGGCCCTTAGTTATTTAATCCAACGCGGCCCGCCTCGGAACTTCTTCTGTTCCTGGGACAGCGGAGACCACGTTGCGCTATTATTTACGGTACGACCGTTTCCAGACCTAACGGGTTTTCCCATTCCTCACTTGACGCCCGGCCCCTCAGTTTATTAAATAAACACGCATCCCGCCTGGCATCACTTTATCACTTCTGCTACCCGCCCCTGAGCGCTCGCCCCCTATGCCATATTTTCGCTTGCCAATCGGTTCATTCTGACCGTGATGCACACAACCTTTCAATCCTGATGCATTTTCTTTAAGCGTTTTAGCAGTGCCTCGACATTAGTTAGCACGCGCTTTTTCTATATCAAGTCGGGTCCTTACCTCGACCCATTCCACACGGATGTTTTTTATTTTATTTTTACCCGCATTCATGATTGATGTTTACTCACTGTTTTGCTTTCAGGATTTAGGTCCGCTAATCGGACGCTCTGGTAAGCGCTATGCTTCACAACCAGGCATTCTCCCACTTTATGTTTAAGTCTTCTGGTTTCTGCGATTTTGGTCTCTCTAGGACCAGCATAATTATGCAACACACTAATTGAAGTCATTATTATGTTGGTTCGTTGATGTACTACGTATATACCGTTTTTGAGGTGTTTTCTCTCCTTAGCAACAGTACTTGAGCTTACCGCACAGAATATTACTGTTTAACCATAATACTGTCATATCTAGTTCTAATGGGTAGCACTGATACATGTATGTCTCTATTCCCGATTATGTTTCTTGTTGCTACTGAATTATATAGAATCACGATGCATGGTGATATTGCGTATGTGAGCATAAACCGCGAACATGCCGCCCACAGTGTTAACTGTCGAAATGGCGTCATTTACATGTGACCTTTAGCACGTTGGTTATACATTGCAACTCTTATTTCTTGCATTATTGATATCAATGAATTATTACGATGAACCTTGCCAAAAGTGAGGATTCGCAAAGTGGTACGCGAATGGTACTTCTAATAATTTGAACTTTTTACTTTTCCTTTTCTGCTTTATCCCCTATTCCTTACCCCACAACTGTTTTCTATCACCTAACCGACTCGGTGTCTCTTGGCCCCTTAATTGCTTTATGGGTATCTATTGTACACTTTACTCACATCCTGCTGTATGTGACCTCTGTCAATCTGATTCTATCACCTTACAACTATCTGTCGCCTTTTGCCTAAACCAACCTTGAGAAAGCCCTCGGCCAACTGGCCATCGGGCGAAACACGTGTCGGCTGTTTTTCTTGTGTGATTTCATATTTGGAACAAGTTATTAAAAACGACACACTCTGTCAACAAAAGAATATGAGTTTTGGAAATTATTCCTCTCATGACATCTAATAAGAAGGCACAGACCTCCACCCACAACTTAAGTTATTGTATTCCCAATGGCTCTTGGGTGTAGCCATTTGTGAGGCGCGTGCCACCATCAATATTGGGCCGTGACCACTGTAGCGTGTAGCCTAGACTCATCCACCCATCTCAGCAACCTCAAACCATGTGGAGCCTGTCTATATACCTTTGGAAAAAGGATGTTCTCTTCCGCCAGTCTTGCACTGCAGTCGGGGAACACTGCAAGTCTTTTCAAACAATATTTCCATACGATCTGGGATTCAATTGCGCAAGTCCCGCCCATGGTTTCGGAGGAGGCCCGAACCATACTCTCCCAAGCTATTGCTGACGGGATATGTAGGAAAGTGCCCTTTTTGGATGGTCAGCCCCCCACCTTTTGTTCCAGTGCTGATGGTTATGACTGATAGTGAACTGGTGAACTGTAGCCTGCTGCCCAGCCCCCAGTGGCAGTACTCTCTCCCTAAAACTATTATGTGTAAACCGGCAACTCCAATTGACCAGGACTTTACCCCCCTTATAAGTCCCTAGTATATGGTACTAGTGGTACCCATGGCATGGGTGGTAAAGGGGTCCCCAGGGCTTGCAGCACTGTTTGTGCCACCCTGAGGGACCCAAGTAAACTACTGACAGAATGCCTGCCATTGCAGACTGCAGGAGCAGTGCAAACTACTCAAACTCAACTTTGCCCTCACCCTGTGTGGCAAAGTCAATGCACTGTCTTTAATATATGTCAGTCACCACTAAGGAATGCCTCCTAAAGCCCAGAAGGCAGGGTGCATTATATTAAAGGTGCGAACATGTAAGTGCAAGCTTATTTGTGCCTATAGTGGCGTTTACCATTAAAGGACACTATAAGTGATAGGCAGTCCAAAGGATAACATGGGCTGGCACCAGGGCAAACCCAAGGTTGGCAGCTCCATCATGGCACTGCCTATATATGTCATGTTTGGTATCAAACAACCTGCCTCCTCACCACTATCATGAATCTCGTGTCGAGGACTATGTGGCATGCATCCAAGGGGCTACGTTAGAGGTTTCCCACCTGGTTGCCCCAGCCTTTCCTTTGCTCTGGCTGACAGCATGCGCTTGCTGTTGCCAAGACAGGATTCTGGCCTCCTGCTAGGCAGTGTGAACACTCCCAGAAGTCAGGAACAAAGACCTGAGCAGGAAGGAGGTCTCACCTCCTCCCTCTCAGGATGGCTAGTGAAGTGGCACATCAAGGCAGTGAGCTTCAAAGGCTACACTGCCTGTGATAAGCATCAGGGCTGCCTCCCAAAGGAGGAAACAGCCCTCCCCTTCCCTAGGCACATTTTTTTAACTTTTTTTATTTGGTACAAAACATTATTTTCAATAAACATTGAGACCAGTATTTGTCACATCTTGCAGTTCGAACTTCTATTACATGACGAACTATACTGTATAAGTACGAGAGTTCTTTACATTAGACTCATTCTACATTTGCAGTTCATTCACTGTCCTCCAATAATGGATCAACAACCGGTATTGCACATATGTTGCCTCTAAAGGCGTTCCATTTTCCCCACACCCATTCCCATTTCTTGGGGCACCCTCTATGCAGGTATACCGCTCTTTCGGCCACCATCGACATATCCATGTCGTTGCTCCAATCCCTTACAGTGGGAGTGTTACGTGCACCCCATTGTTTGGCGATGTTCCTCTTAGCTATGGTTATACCCAGTGTCGCCCAGGTTTGTGTTGCGAGATTAAGATCTGTGGCTTCCCATATGTTTAATAAACATCGCCTAGGCTCTGGTGGTACAGGGGCCCCACTTACTTTCGTTATTGTGGACATGACTGCCTCCCAATATGTCACTATTTCCGGGCATTCCCAGTGTATGATAAAATGTGCCTACTGCTCCACACTGGCGAAGGCAGAGCTGATTGTCTGTCTTTCCCATTTTGTATAGTGTAGCCCTAGTATAATAGATTCGATGTAGCACTTTAAGTTGGATTAGGCGTAGTTTTGAAGGGATTGTCACCTCCCTTGGGGACGCCAGAGCCTCTTGCCAGTCCGTCTCGTCCAAGTCTCCCACCTCTTTCTGCCATTTCTCCCGGAGGGATTGTGTGGGGTCAGGGTGATTATTGATGATTTTACGTTATGTTAAAGATGTGGCTTTTTTGTTCATGTGTTCCGTCAATAGTCTGTCTTCCAGGGGAGAGGCCTCTGGGAGGACGGTGTCAGGCGGGATGACTGCCTCCAGTGCGTGCTTAGTTTGGTGATATCGGAACATTTCTGTAGGTACCATCTCGTATTGGTCCTGGAGTTGGGTAAATGGAATTACTTTTCTCTTGGCCCACAGGTCTCCCACCCACGATATTCCTATGTCATCCCATTGCTTGAATCCTTTACTGTTACGTAGTGTGCCTAGCATACCAGTATCCCAAAGGGGTGTTGCTTGTGTGATCTTTTTATTCCATCCAAGCTTCCTGAGCACTGCATGCTAAAGGTAAATCGTATGTTGTGTCGGTCCTAATAAAGCCATCTTGTGGTTAGTGTTATACAGCGCTCGGTTTAGTCCCTCTGCACCTAGTATTAGTCTATCGAGGTGATAGGCCGGATCAGAGTGTGGGACATGGATCCATTGATTTATTACGGTCAGTTGGGATGCCCAATAGTATGCTTGTATATTTGGTAGGCCGATACCTCCGTCGTACCATGTTCTAAACAGTTTGGTCATCGCTATCCGGGCCGGCTTTTCATTCCACAGGAGTTTAGTTACCTCTGCCTCTATAGCCCGGAAGTAGGCTGGGGGGGACCAAGAATGGAGTATTTTGTAGTGCATAAAGAAATCGGGGGAGTGCCATCATTTTGAAGAGTGCCGCTCTTCCTAGGAGTGTTAAAGGCAGGGATCGCCAATGTTTAGTATCCCTGCGTAATCTCTTTAGGGGTTCTAGGAGATTTAGGGTCATGAAATCCTCCGAGTCAGAAGTAATGTGAATCCCCAAGTATTTGAAGCTATCCTCTACTATTTTAACCGCGCATCCTTTAGTCAGTTTCGGCGGCGGACCTTGCAGAACGTACATTATTGATTTGCTCCAATTGATTGTATATCCTGAATGTTTCTCATAAGCTTCGCATATATGCAGGACTCTATGCAGTGAACGGGTGGGGGAGGCCATATATAATAAGATATCATCTGCATATAGAGATATGCGATCCTCGCAGCTCTCTGTCTAACGGAGCCCCCGAATTATCGGATCCTGCCTTATCCATGCCGCCAGTGGTTCTAACACCAGGGCAAAAAGCAGTGGCGACAGTGGGCAACCCTGTCTTGTGCCTCGTCCTAACGGAAATTCTTTGGATATGTGCCCATTCGCCACTACGTGTGCAAGGGGGTTCGTATATAGCAGTCTTACCCATGAGCAGAACTTAGGTCCGAATCCTAACTGAACGAGAACTGCAAATAGGAATGGCAAATCTACTGTATCGAAAGCCATACGGGCGTCAAGAGACAGTATTACGGCCTCTTCTTGTATCGTGTACTTACGTCCTAATACATTCTGGAGTCGCCTCAAATTTAGGGCCGTGTTTCTACCTGGCATGAATCCTGACTGGTCCGGGTGTATCAGTTTAGTTAGGTGAAGTGTCAGTCTATTTGCTAACGCTCTGGCCAAAACCTTGGCTTCAGCGTTGATTAGGGAGATATGTCTGTGCGAGGCACAGTCGGGGGCTGGCTTCCCCGGTTTATGTATGGCCACGACCGTTGCTGTTCTCTGATCTTTAGGGAGTTCTCCTCTTTCTAGGCTTGCGCTAAACATTTTTAATAGATGAGGGGTGATTATAGTTGCACTTTTTTTATATAGTTCAATAGGGATACCATTCGGCCCCAGAGCTTTCCCGGACTGCATGTTTCCTATTGCTATCGCCAGTTCCTCAGCAGTGAGTTCTGACTCCAGTAGTCTTGTGTCCTCTTTTGTGAGTGTAGTAAGCTGGATATCTCGGAGAAACGCCTCCACCTCCTCCTGTTGTATTATGGTTGCTGTGGTGTACACCTTAGCGTAGTGATGCGCCAATGTGTTTGCTATGGTTTGGGGGTCCGTTACTACCTCTCCCGTGGTGTGTTGAAGTTCTGCCACCCAGCAACTAGCTTGCTCCCATTTATCTAGCCATGCCAGCAGCTTGCCGGCTTTATCTCCTACTTCGTATACGGTATGGCGCGTGGCTGTCAGTCGGGTTTTTGCGTCTTCCCACAAGTATTCCTTGTATTCTTGTTTTTTAAGCTGGAGTTGATGCGTGTTGGTGTCTGAGCGGTCATGGGAGTGTTGTGTTTCTAGTAATTGTAGTTCTTGTTCAAGTGTCAGCACCGTTTGTGCCTTTTCTCTTTTGAAGTCTGTGATTAAGGAAATGGCCTGACCACGTAGAACTGTCTTGTACGCTTCCCATAAAATGAGGGGCGAGGAGACTGACTGTTCATTTTCATTAAAATAGTGTTTCGTGGCTGCGGCCACGCCTTTCCAGATTTTGGGGTTTTTAAGATAGCCAGGGTATATCGGAAATATACGGCGTTGCGCGGAAGTGTGCCGTGTATATTTGACAAATAAGGGGGAGTGGTCCGATATTCCCCCCTGGTAAGTGTGTTATGTCTTCAAATCTTCCCACGTTATCCGCTGAAGTCAATATATAATCTATTCTGGAGAGACTATTATGTGTCCCTGAGTGGTATGTGTATTGTCGTGCTTGCGGGAAATGTGAACGCCAGACGTCCACTAGTCCTATTGTTTCAAGAAAGTCTGCTAGCATGGAATGAGTGCGATGTTGTTGCCGTGGAGGCGTTCGGTCCAAGTTGTCATTGAGAGTCGTATTAAAGTCAGCTCCTAGGATAAGCTCTCCCTCTGAAAGTCGGAGCAGAAACGCGCTGAGCACTGGGAATGCTAGCGAGTGAAGCGCAGGGGGAATATAGGCCGTTACTATGTTGATCGATCGTCCCTCCCATTGGCAGGTGGCAGCTGCAAAGCGGCCTAGTTCGTCCGTGTACGTGTGTTTGATAATGAGTGGGTATTGTTTCCTGATGAAGATCCCTACCCCTCGGGAGCCAGTTGAAAATTCGGAATGAACTATCAGTTTGAAGCCCCACCTGTCTAAGGCCTTGCATGTGGAGCCTACGGGGTGGGTTTCCTGCAAGAGTATCACTGCTGGTGCCTTACGCTTCAGATATTGTAATACTAATCCTCTCTTTACTTTATCTCTGAGGCCATTTACGTTCCAGGAAACTACTGGTAGGTGTTGAGCATGTGCGGGCAGGAGAACGCCAGATCAGGGTGTGCGGTTATGGGTGTCATTGGAGTTGTCTAAGTCGGAACAGTGTGTCTGACCTACAAATCGCGGTCTCATACGAGTGTCTAGATGTTGTACCATAAACCATAACATCAAAGGAAACGAACAAAATGAACAGAAACTAATAAATATGAACAGTTGCCCCACCCCCTCCCTGCATGACGGTTTACAAACTACCCGCCTCCCCAACATTGCAGAGTGCCGGATACCCATTGTCCAATACCTTTGCAGGGGGGAACCGACCCCGGTGCCCTCCCCAGAACCCCATCTTATCTGTTACACTGTATCTTGCAGTTGGTCATGAGTCCATAGTGATGATTACTCTCATCACGACGTCGTGCTTCATGTTCCCAAGGGCTGGTCATTAGATGCCGTTAGA
The DNA here is from genome assembly GCA_963921515.1 of Calotriton arnoldi. Classification (NCBI taxonomy): domain Eukaryota; kingdom Metazoa; phylum Chordata; class Amphibia; order Caudata; family Salamandridae; genus Calotriton; species Calotriton arnoldi. Next base: position 231,676 of record CAWUFW010015645.1, on the reverse strand, counting down.
TGCTGCCGGCGTTACATTGGATATTCCTGAGCATCCGATCGTTGGGTCTGTACTTTCAGGGTCCTTTGTGATGATTGGGTATTGCATTAGCTATTCAGAAGTTCCTTAGCATTTCGACAAGTTGTGCCCGAGGCTCCCAGCCTCTAGTGTGAGTTCTACTGCTATTTCAGGTAGTCGTCTCTGTTGGGGCCGTCGCCCGCGGTCGCTTCATCTTGCCGCTCCATCTGTGACTCATTTGATGTTGCTCGATCGTTGTCCTTCCAGGGTCGACTACGATTGGTGACTTGACGCCACCCCTCAAGCCAGTCTTGTGCCTCCTCCGGCATTGTGAAGAACAATACTTTTCCGTTTGCTACAACTCTTAGTTTCGAGGGGAACATCATCGAGTATTTGAGCTCGCGAGCTCGCAGTTCTTTCTTTATTGCAAAAAAATTGCACCTTTGCTTGGCTACGGCGGCTGTGTAGTCGGGAAAGAAAGAGATTGTACTTTGTTCATATTGCACCGGAGGGGCAACTCTAGCAGTCTGCAAAATGAGGTTGCGGTCTCTAAAGTTAAAGATCCGGGCCAGTATGGGTCTTGGTGGTGCACCTGGCTTAGGCCTGCCTCCCGGGACCCGGTGGGCTCTTTCGACTGAGAAGTAATTGGAGAGACCTCGAGTTTGTAATTGGTTTTTGATTAGGTTTTCTACAAAAAGGTCAATTTCTGGTCCTCCTGTTCCTTCTGGCACACCTATGATGCGTACATTATTACGCCGGGAGCGGCCTTCAAAATGGTCCAGTTTTGCCGCCATGGCTTTATTTTTGATTTCTAGGTGCGCCATTTGTCGTTTGAGGGCGGCCATATCCACTGAGAGGCTGATTGTCGTTGTTTCTACTTCTGATACTCTTGTGCTCAATTTTCGGAAATCTGCTCGTATTAACGTGAGTTCGGTGGCTAAGGTGTCTATTCTGGACTCCAAGGACATATGCACCCTGTTAAGCGTAGCCATAATGTCTTGGAGCGTGACTTCTTTGTTCTCTGCCTCGTCACGACCCTCTGCAGACGTTGCTGTGCGATCTGGCAGCTCCTGGCTGGATTTAGTACAGGCAAATTTGTCCAGTTTGATTTGGTGTGTGACGCGCTGACCCGTGCCTCCCATAGTGCCGTATATTAACTGAGTTTAGTAGTTGTGCGGGTTTAGGTGGTGGTACTCACCGCTGCCTGCCAGTGTGTAAGGTTGTCACACGCGGCCTTTCGGGTTTCTTACCCCTAGGTTATGACACTACGTTTCACTCTCGTTGACGGGCTGCAGTTAGGGGTTGCGCCAGTAGATTATCGTCTTGTGATCAAACTGTGTTATGGACGAACTTCCACCCTTCCTCCTTTACTCAGGTATAGCACAGCAGCTTATCTCATTCACAGGTTCCCTTGCAGTGGCTATCCAGGCTGTTTTGGTGTAGACGTATAGCAGTGTCTTGGGGTCCGTGAGATCACTGCTCGTGGTGTCTCCGACAGCCAGGGTTCATGTATATATGTTAAGGCGGGATAGTACAGCCGGGGCCCTCTCCTGCTGAGAGCAAGCCGTGATGTAAATGGCGATGTGTAATTTGCACCAGATGTGGCGTCACTTCGCACGGCCACTTGTGCGGTATAGCGGGATGTCGGGCCGTGGGGGGCTGCCCAATGTTCACAGGCAGGCCCTTGCGTGCATGTACTTCGAGGGCTTTATGCGTCCCCTGGGCAGTCTTAGTCGAGGCGCTCTACACCCCGCCCCGCTTTCCACTGCGAGGGACTGGCGCGTGGTGTCCGAGCACAGCCCCTGGTGTTTCCACCGGGACACTGCCGGCCGGTTACCTTGCCAGGTGTCGGTGTGGCGAGTTGCGCCCCCACTCACTGTTCGGGCTGTCGTTGTGGCTGCTTCTCGCTGGGGGAAGGTGCTGATGGATCCCGTCAGTTGGGGCCGAGAATCTACTTGAGGCTCCGGCTTCAACGTGGTGCGTAGGCCGCGGTTACTTGACACGGCCGGGCTGAATCAATTTTGGGGCTGCGAGCACCACGATTAGACGGATTGATGCCTGATGCCTTCCGATCCCGTCACGTCGTGTTTCCTGTTGAGTCCAACTACGAATGGCTGAACGGATGATTTCCCTAGGCACATTTGCTCCTAGAAAGGTGGTAAATTAGGTATGCAGGAGGTGTACACCCCCAGTAGGCTACTCACACCTCTAGGGTGGGCTGCCTGGTCTGTCAGCTAAGGAAGACTTTGGCCATTTTTAAAAGTGGCAGAAATAGTGGGTACTGGGTAGAAAAAGTGACCTACACCCCCGGATCTGGTCACCTTAGGGGCAGATTAGCCGCTGGGGCAAGTAGTACATTGGCTACTTGCACCCACACCTCTAATGCCCCTAAATCTAGGATTTAAGGACTACCCCTGACACCAGAACCTCAGTTCTGAATCAACGTGCGTCGAAGAGGACAAAGAAGAGACCCGTGTCTGCAAAAACAGGACTTGCCCAAACCAAAAGAGGGATACTCTGCACTTGTGGCAACACTACTGGAACTGCCTGATCAACACTCATCCTAGGCTAAATCTCGGGTCCCCCAGACAGAGGGAACACTGCGAGAGCCTGAAGCACCCTCCGACTCACCTGGACTAGTGGCGCTAGTCCCCTGCAAACTGCAGGTAAAACAACGCTCCGATCCGAAGAATCGCTGGCCATAAGGCCCTCCGAAGGATCGCCCAAATCCAGATGGCTAGTGCATTGTGGGAACTGTAGTCCTACCTTCCACGAAGTTACACGCAGCTACCATATTCCCCGGGACCACTGGATGTCAGAGGGCCCATTGCTACTCTTACTTCTGCCAGGCTTTTTGGTCACCAGTTCGGCAACTGACCTCTGCACTTGACGCTGCACCTAGAGGGAACTCCATCCGACTTTCGTCCGACATCAGCAGCAGCCCCGTTGTTGTGTTTTTGCATCTTGTTCCCCGCAGAACCGTGTAAGCGGTAAAAAGCAGCTCTCCCGCAGATGCCGTTTAGCACCAGGGACAGCCAGGACAACTCTGCACTCAGGCTCCATTGGCCAGGTAAAATTGAACTGAATGTCGTGGCTTGGTCCTGGGACCTGCATCACCTTTACCGTCTGTGGGTTCCACATAACTCAACCTGTAAGCGACCGATTGTCACTAGTGGTTTTTACCATTGACCACAATGATAAAGTTTCACTGTATTATTTTGCACTGATTTTCTATTGCTTCAAAAACCCATAACTCCGGTTATATGTATCTGATTTCATTTGTTTGGGTGTCTAAATTAAGATAAACATCTGCTTTATTTTTATAAATTGGTGTCGGATTTCTTTGGAATCGTGTCAATTACTTATCGTCCATGTTGGTACTCTGAAATACTTAACACGTTCCTCCAGTAAAGCCTGATTGCTCTTTGCCACTCTACCAGGGCTGTTCTAAGGATTTATTATTGTGAATGCAAGCACTATCTTTGGGGTGTGTGAGAGTATTGCATAGTGAAGCCTAACCAGCATCACCACATAATACTCCACCTTGCTACAGGAGAGACGTAGAAAAGTTCACCATACGATGAGGACTTGACATGACTGACTTGCTAGGTAGAGCGATTTCATTGTCGGTGGCCCTGGGGTGCCATGCCTGGCTGAGAATGACTGTTTTTTTCTCAGGGGATGTTCAAGTCTCACTTATGGACATGCTATTTGGAGAGAAGGCGGACTCAGCACTGGAGCGCTTTAAGGACAGCAGAGCTGAGGCCAGGTCCTTGGGCTTGTCTAATGCCCCTCATCACCTTCAGTCCGCCTTTCCCCCATTTTGTGGTCATGGGGTCCATACCCTCACAGCCACCAGGGCCAACAGGCTTCCCAGCCTTTTTGTGGCCGAGGACACGGGTCCCATAAACCACGTGGGACAGGCAGCCAGAGGTCGGGTCAGTCCACCCTCATGCCCCACGGCAGCCACAGCCTTCAAATCCCTTTAGTTTGCCCTCCGACCATAATAGGCATCCAGTGGGAGGCATGATACGCCACCACCTGCACCACTGGCAGTCAGTAACATCGGACTATTGGGTTTTGCAAATAGTCCAAAGGGGCTACTCCCTCCTCTTTGTGACTACCCTTCCACCCATGCTATCCACTTATGACCGGCTGATGTAGAACCACCTCTCCTTGCTCCGTCAGGAAGCGCTGGCTCTCTTGGCCAAAGAAGCCATTAAGAGAGTGCCGGCATCAGAAGTAGGACAATACAAAAGACTTCCGGGTGGGCGATCAACTCTTCGTGGGCTATGTAGTATCTGAGAAGGGGAAGGCTGTATAGAATCGGACCATCTCTACATGGAAAGTGCTCTGCATCAAGATCTGCTAAGCACTGGCCAAGAAGCAACTCCCTGAGGGTTTGCGTGCTCATTTCACAAGAGTTAAGGCTGGGACCACTGCAATAGCACGTGAGGTCCCTGGTCTGGATATCTGCCAGGCAGCAACGTGGGAATCCTTGCACACATTTAGCAAACACTACTGCCTGGACAGTCAGGTCTGTGATAACGGGTACTTCACCCGTTCATTCCTACAGGACTTTGTGATTTAGAATTGGCTTTGCAGACCCTTCTACAGGGAACGCATTGCTTGGGCATCTATTCTAAGGTAAGGAATCTATGGCTAGACGTCTCCATCAGATGAACAAGTTACTTACCTCTGGTAACGCCTTATCTGGTAGTGACTCTATCTAGCCACAGATTCCTTACCAACCCTCCCATTTTTCCTGCTCTGCAAGCCAATCATAGTAACAGGGGCACCCTTCTTAGTAACTGACGTCAGTGTACCAGGGTGGCGCCTTTATAGGTATCACGCACATCACTTCTGGCATGGACGATGCGGAGCAGAACTACGCCACCTACTTGCCCGCAGGGGTACTACTCCAAACATCTTCCGGATCCAGTCTAGAGCCTGGGGATATTCTAACGTAAGTTTAGAGGCTAGATAGAGTCTCTACCCAATAAGAAGTTACCCAAGGTGAGTAAACTGTTCTTCAAAAAGAATGACTCAAGTTGGCAATTCATTTTTTACAACTTCCCTGCAGCAAGGGTGGGATGTCGCTTCCATCAATTTGGTTGTACTATATTTCTACTTTTGTTTTTAGATTATCGGAAGGCATACCTTCCTGCACAAAAACAATCACAAGAGGCTTTTTCCTCTTTCTATGTGTGCTGCAGAATGCAGCACACATAGAAAAAGGAAAAAACGCGGAGAAATATCTTTATTGTTGTGCCTCCCTTACACCTCCCCTGAGTACGTTTTTGGCACTGCCTCAGAGTTACGAATTCTTGTAAATCTGGGGCAGTGTCAAAAAGCCATGGATGTTGCTGGGAACGACCCCAGCAAAACCCATTGCACGCCCCTTTAACGCAGAAATTGCGTTAAAGGGAACGATATTTGCGAGGCAGCATTAAGCCAAAAAAGTGTCTTAGTTCTGCCTTGTATATATGGAGCAGGCTCCTGCACCAGGGAACGTCACAAATCTGGCAGCGCAAGGGGCCTCATAAATAAGGCCCAGTGGTGAAACGCTCTCTGTACGTTGTGGCACCAGGACAGATGGACACTGAGGTCAAGGGGCAGGACTTGCAGGTCAAGACCAGCAGCTACACTATTTAAATACCAGTTTGGCAAAAGGACGTTGCCTGGCAACTTTTTGTATTGCATGGGCTCTTAGCTTGTCGTAAAGTTTGTTTACTGTCTGGTCCCTCATCTCTGTTATTCTCCTTCTGCTTGGTTCCCTTTAGTATTCTGACCCTTTTGGCCTGTAATCTGACCTGGACTCCTGGATAACGCTTTGGCTACGGCCAGGCTTTTCCCTTCCCAATTTGTAGTTTTCATGACTGACTGACCGTCTTGCTGACTTCCTGCAGTCCGGCTTAGGATCACTTTGGCCTGCTATCTTATAGTCAGTGATTGTGAGACTTCAAGATGTTAGAAAGCTCATATGCACATTAGCGCTACTAAAGTTTTATATGTACTCTCCTTACATATGAAAACAGTCCTCCACAAGAGAGTGTTGAGCAATAAAATTGCTGTGTTAGCTGACAGAAGACTTTTGCATATTATCTGTTTCTCCCACTCTCAGCATCCCATTCCCCTTTCCCTCCGGCATTTATATCTGATGGGGACTTTTCTCTTTTGGTTCCGGCAGTACCACATTCTGGAGAGTTGGGCGGATTGTCGTCAAAACCTGCTGGATATCAATTGGGAAGTCCAAAAGTATCAAAGTATCAAAGCAAAGGCGATGTGTGACTGGTTGTCTCTGAAATCACACAATTTAAACCTGTGCCTTCTTTTCCTATGAACTAGCTTATTGAGGTAGACATTGATACAAAAGTTAATACTAAAGCGAATTGGAATGTCATTGCATTTATTAGTGTAGCTTCACAATGAGTTGCCTGAGATTAAAAAATTAGTTCTATACAGGTCACAAAAATATTACACACATTTAAATAATACTGCACCAAAAAACGTCAGCTAAAAATGCATAAATATAGTGTGTGTTGTAAGAAATAGACTAAACGCCCTAAATCCCTTAGATTTAATGGAATTGTTTACTCGTATTCCCCCCAAAAAGTTAATTGAAGAGAACATCCATATGAAACTGGACACAGACTGATTTGCTAAAATGTATAAAATACTAGTGTTTTGAAATGCAATTGTTAAGAAATTCACTGGCTGTTCAATGCAACTGAATTAAACAATGTAACAGATAATCAGTTAAAGAGTATATCGCGATGGCAGAATTACTTTAGCCGTCAAGACAAAACATTAATTTCCAGCAGCTGGCAATTCCTTTAGTGCATAACTGCTTATTCTCGGCGAAGGGATTCTGCTCCTCACACAGCTTTGCTGACATCTACATGCTTCAGACCTCTAGGTGACCCAAACAAAAATGGCAGCCAGGTTCAGTCACAGAACAGTAGCTATTAATTTTTATCCGAACATAGATGGCCACCACTTACCGAGCAAAGGCCACCTATGGACATCAATTGGGGCTGCCAGGGGTAGCAGCTTTTATCACATAATTGGGTTTTGGTACCCCTAGCGCTATCTTTTCTGCTCCTGGTCAAAGGAGAGCTGAAAGCAGCAACAGGAGTAGGAAGCTAAAAGGGGCTCTGACCTCTTTGTTCGCTTTCTTGAGTTTTCTCTCTTTTTCACTATTAATGACCCTTAGGAGCATATAGAATCCTATTGAGAGGCTAATGGTAGGAATAAGATTTAATCCTGTGACGTCACTGATGATCAGTGAGTGGCTGGTTCCACTGCCTTCCACACTAGGCATTTTTGTAAATCGACTTCCCTCAGAGACCCATAGAAGGGTAACATGCAAGCCCATAACAATCGGACAATGTGCTGCTCTCCACCTCGGCGTATCTGCTTTACACCATAATGTGTTTCTCATCTAATTTTACAAGTCACGCCCTCTCTGTCCCATGTCAACACAGTACCTCGTCTCCTCTGGAGCCCAGTGGTATCAACCTTCACCTTAAAATATACTATTCACAGTGCCTCTGCCTCAATGAAGCTTCTACCTGACAGCTTCTTTCCTTCTCCTATTCTGCACCATCCATACCCAAAGAATTGACATTCTATCCACCCGAAAAAAAGGCAATATCCGTCTCCATGGCAATGTCTTACCACCAAATGTCAACTGGATGAGATAGCAGCTTGAGGCTTATAGTTGAAGGTGCTGTGCCCATCCCGGCCTAGATGGTCTACACATCCAGTAAAAAGTAACATTATGAGAGGTGGTAACGAGCACAAGTGAGTGACAGCACCATCAGCCCCACCGTTCCACAGTCATTACACAGCCATTCAAGGCTGAATGAGAGACAGATATGGGTAGTTATTGCCCACAAACCTAGCCTTCTTATTGGTGAGTAAATGACAATATTTTAAAAGGGGTGCTAATTTGTGTTAGCAGCCGGAATGGAATGTTGGTATCTTCACAGCCAATTCAAATGCTTAATTTGCAGGCAATAACACCAGTAAAAGCCCACAAACGATGCATTATAGGTAGGAGTGGACGTAACTCGCGTAATTTGCTGTTGTGTAATTATGCAACATTACGCGAGATTATGCAGAATTACGCGAGTAGAGAACCTTGCATTAGCGCTATTTGCTTAGCACAAAATGCACCCTTACGTCCAAAATGGACCCAAGGATTCGTTTTGCACTAAGAAAAAAACACCAAAGGCAACAGGGGAGCAGCCAGCAGCCGCTCAAACACTGTTCCTGTCCTCTTGGGTAGGCATACTTGTCCCAAATTACTTAAAATTACGTGAACGGGTGTAACCACATAATGTTTTGTGATTTCCCGCCACAAGAGTAGTGCAAATTTACCAAAATTACTCTGATTAACTCAGCGTAATTACAATTGTTCTCAGGCCTCATTCAAAGGCTGCCACATCCTTTTTCCTATGATATGCCAGGGTGCCTTTTATTGATAACCCAGTCCTGGAGTGCAAGCCTTCCTGTGTTTTGTTTGTTGGTTTCTGTATTTAGTGGGCATTGCATTCCCACCCTGCTCTGAAAACCATCACTGTAGTTTATGTGAGAAGCTAGAGCATGGTGGCAAAAGGGAGTGCCTACCTTGGACATCATGGGGCAGATTTGCAAGCCCCTTGCAACACTTTTGCGCCGCCGTTGTGTCACTTTTGTGATGCAGCGACGGCGTAAAAATGCGTCCAATTTACAACGTGATGCATCTAGGGAGATGCGTCACGTTGTAAAGCCCTGCGTCACATTATACCTGCGTCAGGTATAATGTATGCAGGGTGGGCGTTCCCACGCAGGAAAGGCTCATAAAAGTGAGACAGTGAAATCTACAAGATTTCACTGCGTCACTTCTAGGACACCACTACGTCAAAACCTTACGCCTGCTTGAAGCAGGCGTAAGGAGTGACGCAGTGTAGTGGGAATTGTCCTCAAAATGCATTGCTGGAGTTGCGTTGTGCTTGCGACACGACTCCAGCAATGCGTGACTTTTGCCCCAACAGAAGCGTCAGAATTTCTGACGCATCTGTTAATCCTTGCACCGTGGTGCACCGTATTGAAAATACGGCGCATCCATGGTGGGGCAAGGGTTTCTCAGGGTGTCGCAGGGAAAGTGACGCATCTCTACAGACGTGTCACTTTCTTGTAAATCTGCCTCCAAGTTTCTTTCTACTTCTGGTGCGTTTCCAAAATGCACATAGATGAGGTGGGAGACTAGATGGGAGTTAGGATTCTGTACCATTGTTTTCAACACAGGTAAGCTAATTGCATGAACAGGCTGGAGGGCCAGTTGGTACAGAGTTCAGCACTGTCCCTACTTCTGCGGATCTGCAGCCTTTATTTGTGTGGAAGAAGCCCAAAGGCGCTGTGCTGTTGATAACATCATTAATGCCCTTGATGTGGACAAAAACCGCTTTTTATTACCCGCTGCATCTTTAGGGGCCTTCCCTACGGGGCTCAGGCTCATGATTGTGGATCTGGGTAATTAAGAGTCCGCCTCCCTATAACATGCTTTAAGGATAGGTTTACCCAGTGCTTAATTTGTGCCGGTGTTTGTCGGTGCTCGGAACTGGCACTTTTTTTGTAAGCCGGTATGTGAGTAAAGTGTTTAACAATTCAATATACCATTATAGTAAAAATAGTAATACCAGGATGCTCAGGCCTCTCTTACAGGTTTGGGTCAGCTGGTGTTGTCTAAATTGTCACATCTGTTGGACTGTAATGGTCAGGAGGTGTCCATGGTACTGGTATTTGGCTGTGCAGGCTGGGACCGTAGGTGGTGCAAACTACAGAGGTCATCTGAGAAATATCTTGGCCCTGGCACTTATTATTTTACAAACTAAGCACTGGGGTTTACCTTAAAGCTGTCACACTTCCATTGATATATTTTCTATTTAGATCTCGCAAACCTATTTCATTGTATATTGGAGAAATTGTAAGCGTTGATGAATTGTAATTATAAACAAAAAGTAATGACATAGAAAACAAACATTTAATACATGTATCAGTGAATATATTACACTTACGGAATGTAAGATAACTGCCATTTTTACATAAAACCAGTCAGGGAAATCGCAATAGCAGCCAAATTCACTAATGAAAGAGGGTCAACTCCTTACACAGCAAATGACTTATACTAAGCTTATCATATTACCAAAGGGATGAGCAAAAGATGCAAGTGAACAAGGAAGAGAGGTGATGTGAGAGGACGAGAGGAATTGCTGATAGAAAGAGAATTGCTCTGGGTAAAACAACATGTCAGAAAATAGCTAGTATGTCTAAGGGAGATAAATTCTACATTCCCCCATTCACATAACTATAAATGTTTTTTCTCGTACTCTTGGAATAGTCACTCACCAAACGTTAGGAAGTTTAAAGGGACGGCCTGCCTATGGCATTATTTTAGAATAGTTGCATTTTCAAGAGAAGCACACATTTGCGTAAATCCATCAAAAAAACAAAAACGGAAATAATCACACTTAAAAATTGCTTCAGAAACAGTACTCTTTAGACTGTAATACAAGTACTCAATGAAAATGTTCATGTAGTCTATAAGTCGAACTTCAGTTGCATACATTTAGATAATGAGCTTATGCCATTATGATGCAATACTATGTCTGACTAAAGAATACATTTGAAGAAATACAGTTTTCATAACACGTTGTTGTACATGCAGATTTCTGGTGGACCTTTGTCATTAGATACATTTAAGACTTTTTCTGTCAAAGTTATGTGGCTAACACAGAAACTGTAGCAAAGGTTTCCTGGTGTGTATGTGTGTGTGTGTGTGTATATACACACACACATATATATGTACAAAAATATGTATATCTGTGTGTGTGTGGAAATCCTGATTTCAGTTTCAAATGCATGACTTCCCGTTTCTCATTTGTTCATTTCGGAAAGCAATTTGGGTTCTATTGGCTTTTCCTTTTGATGTGAGTAAATACAATCATAGTTAACACATTGGTAACGTTAAGCATAGTATTGCAGGACACGGGCAATGGCAGATGAGAGACACACTTACATAGCAAAGCGAGAGATAAGCAGTTCTTCAATGCTGAGTTATGGGAAAAATCTAAAAAAATAGACATTTTTCTTCATACTTCAGTTCAGAATTTAACACTGCATTATGCCACAATATGAGCACCAATTTCATGTGAAATCTCTAAAAAGATCACCGACTCGGGATCTAATCTTTATGAAAAAATAGATGAATACTGCACCAAAAAGGCATGCATACAATCACTAAGGTCATTCTTTATGTTAGGCGTGATCAAAGCAGTGAGGAAACACAATGGTGAGGCAGTGTTCGTGAAGTGAGACAGCATGGGTGACTACAGATTGATGAGGTTGTCTGAGGCAGCGAAGTGAGGGCACAAGGCCATATCGGGATTGCGGAGCTGTTTCAAAATCCGCTTGTGGAACTTCGCGCGGACGCGGTTGAACTCCATTATATCCAGGGGATCCTCTTCAATCCAGAAATTGTGAAACTCCAGCATCAGGTAACCTGTTAGGAAAACAATGCAGCGGTTAAGGATAAAAATATTCCCCGCATCTACCTTAGCCCAGGTTTTCTCACTTTTGCGATAAATACCCCCCAACGACTCCTTTCTGGGTTTGGCTCTAGCCTATACAAGACAACTGGTTGAGCTTTATGTATTTAAGGAAATAAATCATCATGCCCTTCAAAAACACACTGAAACACTCGTGAAAGTTAAGGGAGTTACCCGGCCAATGAGAATAGGAGTAAAGCGGAAACACCTCTGGAATGTACAGGGCTTGTATGCAGGAACCACAATGGTATTTACCACGACTGCCTTAACAACACAGTCCGAACCACAAATGCGTCTTTACAACGCATTCCTTTATCACGCACGTCGTTACAACTGCTTGCCTTAGGTAAAGCGCTGGACTTTGGAATAGTAATTTACTATAGTAGGGAAAGTGTTGGACTTAAAGTTCAACATCAGTCGAGCAATGCTTTCCTTAAGTTAAGTTGTTGTAACGACTTGTGTGGTAAAGGAATGTGTTGTTAAGACACATTCGTGGTTTGACTGCATTGTTAAGGCACAGCGTGGTTCGAGCTGCGATATAAAGGCTGTTTCCCCGTATAGGTCCCCCAGAGACTCTGGCTGCTCAAAGTAGCAAAATCTGAAGGTGGAAATCAAGGTAAGAAACAGGAATACACAGAAGAATGTGATTGGCTAAATCTGAGCCCCCAGTTTTTTCCCAATCCCCAAGTGGACCCTCCTACTCATAATGCATAGGTTTTCCCACTCCCAGAGATACCATTCCAGCCAGTAATAGTATCTCTGGGGACAGGAATTATTAGACCAATTAATGAGCCCCTGTAATGAAGACCTGAGTACCTCTATTCTGGTTATTTGGATTTAGAAACAGAGTATACTAACCTCTTTTATTACATATATCTGCACCTTATCACAGCAGGGCATTAGCAGCTCAACTGAATACGTTTGCAGAGCCTCTAAGAAGAGCGGACATAGCATAAGGCATTTTTTGGGAAACACATAAACACTCTTCCTCCCACTCACTCAAGTCCTTTTGGCTCACACCTACTTACCTGTGAGGTAGTGAAATGGAAATCTAATTCACACTATGGATCAAAGGAAGAGACCCCAGGAGAGAGTGAAATTGAAATGTCTGTTTGCCACATGTAGTGGCACTGCCTCTCTGAGTCGTGGTCAGTAACCATCAAGAGTAGGTCACCAGGGCAACACTAGGAGTACCTTTTTCATATGTAGGAATGGCTTACTATCTCAAGAGGCAACACCAGATTGATACTGGAAGTCTAGTATTTCTCCAGAAAATAACACCCAGCAGGGTCACAAGGATTATATCTTTTCAAGTAATAGGATCAGGAGTCACATACCTCTTGAACTTCCTACTCAGACTGCCCATCAAGTATGGGAGTTGGTCTCTTTTTAACCTGATTACGTTAATGAAGGAGATAAGATTTTAAATGGGAAATGAACAATATTCAGTCAATCAATCAATCAGGGGCTTAAAGCATGGCTACTCACCCGTGAGGGTCTCAAGGAGCTGGGGGGTGGTCTGCTGGATCATTCGAAGAGCCAGGTCTTTAGGTCCTTCTTGAATTGGGTCAGCGGCGCGGATTATCTGAGGTGGAGGGGCAGGGTGTTCCAGGTCTTGGCGGCGACGTAGGAGAATTAACTTCCACCGGTTCTGGTCTTGTGGATCCTGAGGACGGACGCTAGGGTGAGTTGGGTGGAACGGAGTTGTCTGGCGAATACTTGGAATGCGAGGCAGTGGTTCAGGTATGCTGGTCCTTCTTCATGGAGAGCTTTGTAGGCATGTGTGAGGAGCTTGAAGATGATCCTCTTGTTGACTGGGAGCCAGTGGAGTTGTTGGAGGTGTTGCGTGATATGGCTGCGGAGGGGGATGTCGAGGACCAGTCTGGCTGCGGCGTTTTGGACGTTCTGTAGTTTCTTGAGCTGTTTCTGGGTGACGCCGGCATAGAGTGCGTTGCCGTAGTCGAGTCTACTGGTGAGGAGTGCATCGGTAACCGTCTTCCTGGATTCTGTGGGGATCCATCTGAATGTCTTTCGAAGCAGGCAGAGCATGTGGAAGCAGGCTGAGGAAACTGCATTGATTTGGTGGTTCATTGTGAGTGATGAGTCCAGTATGATGCCGAGGTTGCTAGTGTGGTCCGTCGGGGTGGGAGGGGTTCCCAGAGCGGCTGGCCACCAAGAGTCGTCCCAGGCTGAAGGGGAGGGTCCCAGGATGAGTACTTCGGTCTTGTCCGAGTTGAGCTTGGAGCAGCTGTCTTTCATTCAGGTGGCAACGGCCTTCATTCCACTGTGGAAGTTAGTTTTGGCAGTTGTGAGTTCGTTGGTGAGGGAGAGGATCAGCTGGGTGTCGTCGGCGTAGAAGACGATCGTTGAGTCCGTGGCTTCTGACGATGGCTTCGAGTGGGGCCATTTAGACATTGAAGAGGGTGGGTCCTTGGACATTTCAAAGGGGCCATAAAATCTAGGAGAAAACTTGGGCCTACAGATAGAACGAGGTAAATTAATAGATGAAAGCCAAACTCTGTTTCCTATTCTATAAGTGTGAGCCAGTAGTCTATGCCCACTAGCCTGTAATCTTTGTTAAGATTTAGCTGCATATACATTTTGAAGTAATTTCTAATGAATTTTGAAATACAGGTACCAGATCATCAAGTTTTAATGAGTCTGGAAAGGTTCAAGGATGGAATTCAGTTAGGGCAATAATAGAGAGAATAGTGTGAAAGTGTGAGCAGAGGTATTGTGTGCAAACTCTGCTGCAGGTAGGAGAGACTTCCAAATGTTCTGCGGTTGTGGAAATGTAACACCTTATAAATTCTTCAAGTTCGATTTTACCTTTCAGTTTGCCCATTTCTTTGAGAGTGAAAGCCCAAAGTTAAAGCTCATTGAATGCTGAGTTTATGACACAGAGATTTCCAAACTTTAGAAATGTATTGAGATCTTTGGTCAGGGATAACTTTTAAGGCTAGTCCATGAGGTCTAAATATGTCAGAGTAGAAAATCTCAGCCATGTCTGGCGCAGTAGGTAATTCGGACAGAGCTCAAAAGTGAGCACTAGGGTTTACCTTAAAGCTGTCACACTTCCATTGATATATTTTCCATTTAGATCTCTTAAACCTGTTTCATTGTATATTGGAGGGATTGAAAGCGTTTATGAAATGTAATTATAAATAAAAAGTCATGACATAGAAAACAAACATTTAATAAATGTATCAGTGAGTATATTACACTTACGGAATGTAAGATAACTGCATTAATTGTGATTTGTACATAAAACCAGTCAGGGAAATTGCAATGGCAGCCAAATTCACCAATGAAAGAGGGTCAGCTCCTTACACAGCAAAGGATGTATCCTAATCTTATCATATTGCCAAAGGGATAAGCAAAAGAGGCATGTAAACAAGGAAGAGAGGCGATGTGAGAGGACAAGAAGAATGGCTGATAGGAAGGGAATTGCTCTGGGTAACGCAGCATGTCAGAAACTACTTAATATTCCTAATGGAGATAAATTAAACATTCCCCAATTTACATAACTATAAATATTTTTTCTCCTGCAGCCTTGTTAGGTAGTTTTAAAACTGCCAATTCAACTTGGCAATATAAACCTTTTGTCGGGCCTAAACCTTCTTTTTAAATAGTAGTAAGTCACCCCAAACGTAGGCTTTACCAGCCCTATGGCAGGGTGCATAGTATTTAAAAGTAGGACATATGTATTTTGGACCTTATCTACAAGTAAGAGACGCGGAACCGCAAGCATTTTGGCTGCGCTGCACTGAGTCACTTTCAAAGCACAGGGATGCAACATATTTACAATAATATGTCACATCCCTGTGCTTTCCCCTGTACTGGCGCACAATGGCTGCCAAGCACCAATGCAGGCACCCTTACACCATGGTGCAAGGGTGTCTGCGTTTTAGGGGAGATTGTTTTTGTGCAGGAAGGGACACCTTCCTGGACAAAAACAAACACGAGGGGTGATTTCCTCTTTCTATGTGTGCTGCAGAATGCGAGGAGAAATTAAAAATTTCTCCTCGTTGCGCCTCCCTACGCCTCCCCTGGGAGGCATAGCATTCTGACGCATTCCCAGGTTTACGAAAGGTTGTAAATCTGGGAATGCGGCAGAAGCCATGGGTGTTACGTGGGAACATCCAAAGCAACACCCATGGCATGCCCCTTTCACACAAAGTGCTGCGTGAAAAGGGGTGTATTTACAAGGACACGAAATGCCACGCAGGGTAGCTTTACGTGTCCTTGTAAATATGAGGCAGCAAAATGCGCCGCCGGTGCATCAGAAAAAGTGCCCTACCGGCGGCGCAAGGGGCTTGTAATTAAGCCCCTTTATATTTTCACATGTCCTTACAGTGAAAAAGGCCCCAAACTTGTTATTCACTGTAGCAAGGCTAGCTATGCCATAGAATACACTGCCCTACTTTATTACACTTAATAAAGCTAACTTCAGATAGGCATTAGCTAGAAAAATACTTCAAACACTAATTTTCATAGTGAAACAAAATCCAACTTAATGCTAAAGTTGACTTTTGTATAGCTATTTCATAAATAGTGACATAAGAAAGTCACTATTTGTCTGCCTAAAGCCTCTAGTAGCTTTTCCGAGTTAATTCCCAACTGTCACCTAGCAGACTGCCGGCCCCCTGCAAGGAGATGTGACTGTCTCCCAGGAAAGAGAACAAAAGGGCCTTGGGTAGGAGGAGATGTGATCTTCTCCTGACAGGATGGCCTAGGCAGTGTGCCGACCAACTGCACAACCTTCAAAGGGGTATTCCCTGTCTGTTGGAAAGTGGGTTATTGGTAGGGGCAAATGTGGGTCTGCCACTGGCAATAAGGCCACTAACACATGATAGGACTCAGCATAGGTCTTAGAAAATTATTCCTATGCTCAACCCTTGGTAACGTGGCTGCGAGCAGACAGGCTTAACTTCAAAGACAGGTATGTAAAGCATTCAAAAACACAATTTCAGTAAATAATTAAGACACAACACAAAATAAAAATCCAACACCAATTTATAAAAATAGGTAATATATTTATCTTTTAAATGACACCAAAACGAAAAAAATCCACTGTAGGGAACCAGAGATATGAATTTTTAAAGATTATAGTCACTTTCTAGTGCTTAGAAACCAACAGTGCCCCTTTTAGTCATTTCGTTTCCTCTGACAGGGACACCTTTAAAATTGTTCTGGAGAATCTCACCAATGTTGGGCTCCTTCTCCAGCAGGCGGGGTCCAGTTAGAACTCCTTCCTGAAGTTCTGCTTGCGGGTCCCAAAGTATCCAACACACAATCCAAGGTTCTGGAATCTCCAAGAGGGTCCTTGAAAGTGTGAAACTTCAATTCCGCAATCCACTTGAACAAAACCCTTACAAATCCACTGGTACTCCAGGCTGGGAATTCTTTGTGGGGATGTCCAGGTGAGCTCTGTTAACCTGTAGCTTGCAGGGAGTCCACTCTTAGTCCTTTTGCAGCAAGGTAATCCACAGGGCTGCAGTTTCAGTTGGTGCAATCTTCAGAGGTCAGGCCTTAGAAATCTTTGCCCAGCAAAACTTTTCAGCAGGGCACTTCTTGCTTCAGTAAGTTTCAAGCAGCAGATCTGAGGGGCTGGGCCTCTCTCAGATACTTATTCCACAGTCTCTGGGTCATCCAGGAGGTCAGGCTTCACCAATAGGAGTAGGGTAACTTCCCACTTGAGTGACTACTTCCTGCAGAGTGTGGCATTATTCTATCCCAGGGTGCAACAAAGCTTCCAAATCCATAATGGCTGATTTTCCAGCAAGGAGGTAAGAGCTGGCTAAACACTCCCACTGAGTTGGCTAATTAACCTAGCCTCTCCTCCCTACATCTGCACATACCTTCCTTAATCCTGCCATCTGGCTGGGGTGGGGGTTCAAAGCTGTTAATGACACTGCTCTGGGCTCTGCCCCTTTGAAGCTCATTGTTTACGACCCTCCCCCTGGCCTGGCATTCCTGCAGAACAGCTCACTGCCCTCCCAGTCCATCTGGCTGACCCCAGGGGATCTTTTTCACCTCTTCAGGCAGGCTGGCTAATCCCCTTAACTCTGACCAATCAGGGCAGAGCACTGGCAGGCTGGATTTGGAACTACAACTAAGAAAGTGTTATAACTTCTTGTCTGTTCACTTTGGGAAAAATTCAATAACATCATATTGTAGGATTTATCCATACCATTCTAGTGAGTATTTGAATGGAATCTTTATCCCTGTCCTGTCAATAGTTATTGTTTAATAACTTACCCCCATGTTAACCTATGGGCCATGGGGTTTGCAATGGGAAAAATGACATGGGCCACTTTTCCAGCACCAGGACCTACAAAAACATATTTTATAAGTACTTGGCTTATTTTCACAGGACCCCCACCCCATAGGTCATCTAGGGGAGACCCTAGGGGTGTTGAATCTGTAAAAATATTGCAGATCCTCCATGCCCAGTGCCCCCAGCATCAACTTCGAATTTGGGCAGCACTTTAAACAATGGGGAGAGTGAAATGTGAATTTCACTTAACCCAGGGCATTTATAAACTCATTTTATAAGGGTCTACCTTATAGATACCTGACCCCCCCACCCCTGGGATACCTAGGGGAGACCCTGGGGGTCATTATTATGCAAAAACATTTTAGGTTGACCAGTTTTAAGTGCCCCAAACCCCAAAGTCGAGTTTGGGCACAATTTGCATGTTTAAGAGCAGTCCTGGCACCCAGAGCTGCTTTTAAACTGACCACAGGCTTCAGCAGTGCACACATGCAAGTGCAAAAAGGCTGCTGGCCTCTAAACTGCCATGCCCCAGGATACTGGGGACTTCTAGGTAGTTTCAATCCCCTGCCCTATTATATACTAGGGGCTTATGGGGTAGGTCATGCCAATTACAGGGGTACCCCAACCCAAAGTGTACCCTAGTGTATGTAGGTGCTTTACTGTTATCTAAGTGTTTCAGCATGGCACTGGCCCTGGGCCTGGTTAAACAGAGCCCAGGGTCAGTCAGAGTCAGTTACCACCAGTTCCAGTCAGCAAAAAGTTGGGGGGTGCCCAGGGCACAGGATGACTTTCCAACACTGTCACAGGCAGAATGTAGCTCACACCTAGGCCTGCCCCTTCCATTGTCCAGGTAGTCAGGATGGCACCAATCCCAATGAGAGGAAAACCTGTTTTAGAACTGGTTTGCAAGGGGAGTTTCTTATTTCCCTACACACATCTCTGAGGTGCCCCAGCTCTCTGCACAGGGGAAGAAAGATTCTGCCATGTTGGATTTTGGCTGAACAGTGCACTGTGGGATTATTTGGAGCCAATCCCCAGGGAAATATTGTCAAAGTGGGTAGGGTTATCCAGGGAATGCTGTCCCTATTAGTCACAGAGTCTCCCTCACCCACAAGGTTGTGTCAGGCATACATGTGGCACCCCAGGATACCTTCCTCAGATCATATCTGGACCTGTAGAAGACAGAAGGACTGCACCTGCTGTTGAACCTGAGGAGAGAAACCTTAACAACTGGACTTGCTCCCACTGGTACCCAGGACAGAGAAGTCGACTCCAAATGTCAGTTGGTTGACCTCCTGTTAAGCTACAAGGCCACAAAAGCTGCAAGAAGCCTACTTTTTCCAAGAGCCCAGCTGACGAGTTCCAACTCGATTTGCCTTGGACCCCACTGGTGGCTTCTGGGAGAGTGAGTCATAACCCCCAAGAAGTGCCTGCAAGTGGTGCTTCTGTTAGAGTGTACCCCTCTGACCCTAAAACTGCAAAACTGGACACTAAGAAACTTTTTCAGAACTTTTCCTCCAGACAACAGGGGAGACATGGGCTGCTGACATTGAATCGCTTGTCAGATTGAACCTTCCAGTTTCTGCTGCTGAAAGGGTTTTAACTTCCAGAAAAGTTTTTAAGTTCGAACGTAGAGGTGCTTTACCGAGGTTACCATTGAACAGCATCCGACCACCAACGAGACCTTCCTGGGCACGGAGTCTGGACTTCGCTCATATTGAGCTTTCCTGGCATCGACGCCAACTGTGTCAAGTTTCCCACCAGAGCCGAGGCTTGCACCCAGGACCCGTGCTTCACCAGGCTGCTGTCATCGAACGCTCCTTCGGATCCAGCCTGCAGCTTGACCTGCCATCGACCCATCTAGGAGGAATTTCTCCAGAAAATCTTCAGAAGGTAAACTTTCCACCGGGACAAACCTCGTCCCTGTATCGAAAGGCATAGCTCGAGATCACCCTTAACATTTGACTTGGACTCGGTGCAGCACAACCAAGTAACCTCGATTGGCGCTTTTAGGTACCATTTTAACTTAAAACTTCTAAAAATAATTTCTCCCGTTATCTGCAACCTATAGTTGTCATTTTGGTGTCTATTCATTCAATAAAGTCTACTCTATTTTAATAAATTGGGGTGCGATTTTTATTGTGTTGTATTTCCTACTTTGAAACGTTTTGGTACTGATAAATGCTTTACACATTTCTCCTAAGTTAAGCCTGTCTGTTCTAGGCTACAATTACCAAGGGTTGAGCTCAGGTTTACATTTTTGAAACATAACTTGACCTGGTACGGATTGTGACATTATTATTTGGTGAGAACGCACATCTCCTCTAACTATTAATTCACATTCTCACATACCCTTTTTTGGCAAAAAAATGAAGATGCTCCAGCGAGTGATTCAGGTGGAGTAATCAGGCCATTCTCTAATTTGCATCTAGAAATTCCAATACATTTTGTTGTTTCAAAGGCGATAAAGAAAAAATATATTCATATGGAACAATAACATCTGGAAGGGTTTTGATAACACAATCAAAAGGTCGATGAGGAGGTAACTTCTTAGTAGTTGATTCATGAAACACATCTAGGTATTCATTATAATTTTCTGGAATCTCAGATAGTTGTACTATCAACTGGGTGGTGTTACTGGATGCATTTTCAGACGCTTTAGTTAAAGAAGGTTGATTGGCAGTACAATGAGGGATGCAAAAATCTGAGACTAGGAACGAGTTTTTTGCCTACCATTTTATGTAAGGGTTATGTTGAGGAAGCCAGTTGATACCCAAAATATTAGGATAAAGAGGTGATGAAATTAAATCAAAGGTGAAGTCCTCATAATGTGCAGCAATCCAAAGAGACAATACATGAGTTTCCTCAGTGACTAGGCCAGACTCTACTAAAGTTCCATCCACAGCTTCTACAGCTACTGGAACATTCTTCCTTTGAATTGGAATCTAATTGGATATTTCCCACTGAAAATCCATATAAACATTGAAGGCTCTGCAGTCTAAAAGAACAGGTGCAAAGAAATGTCGAGACTGAACCAATAGCTCCCCTTGTAGAAGCACGAAACTAGAAGACAGCAAAGGAGAAGGAATGGGTGTGTGTTTTTCATTTGCCTCTATTCCTTGTCCTAGAAGTGAGCATACTAGTTTTCCAACCTGTTAGGCAGACGAACAGGACTTACAAGACAAGAACTCAGAAGGTAACCTATCTGACCACAGCATAAACAAAGCCCTTGATTTCATCATCTTGTCTTCTCTCACTCAGTCAAAGGATCTTTAGTGAAACCCACTTGCATGGGCTCATCTTCTGGGTGAACATAGGCCTGAAAAGAGGTTTTGACAAGGATTGTTAACAACTCTTTAGATATCTTTCCTGAAGCCAGTTGTTAATCTGAATGGTAGGCTGACGATCTTGAAGGGATGCTGGCCAGACAACTCCCATGAGTTTGTCCTTCAATTTATCCTTTAAGCCTTTTTGAAATAAGGTGAAAAGGGCCGAGTCAGGTCAGCCAATCTCTCTAGCTAAACCTTTGAATTTGGAAATGTATGTATGTAGATATATAGAACTTTCGTTGGCTGAATTCTAAAATCTCCTCTTGGGTAGAGAACTTAAGGTCGTGGAGGTCGAAAATGTTTTGAATTCTGAGAGGAAACTTGGAAAATTGTCAGAAGTGGACTGACATCCAAAAGCAAAGGTATAGCCCCTGCCAAGGCATTTCCAGCAATATTGATGATGACAAAGCCCACCTTAGATCTTTCACTGGCATAAATGTGGGACTTAAAAGTGAAATGGACCTATTAAGTGTCCAAAAAAGCTCTTTAGTTCCCTCTTGTCCAATTTCAATTCTACCAAGATAGCTAGAGGAGGGTCCAAAGAACCTTGATGTAGTACAAGAAACTGACGTAAGGAGACATTTTCTGTGGTCAAACTTTTAACCTGAAGAGTCAGGTTGTTTACTGCTGTCAGTAACTGTTTGACTTGAACCATTTTGATGGCGTTGCAACTTGTCAAGAGTAGGCATTCTGGGCAATGCTTGGAGTGGAGTAGGAATAGCCGACTATCTCAAGAGGCAACACCAGATGCCAAGTTGATACTGGGAGTCAAGTATTGCACCAGAAAATAATACCCATCAGGAAGAAAAAATGGAGACCAAGCCAAACAGCAAGGCAAAGAGCAAGAGATAACAAGCAAGAGATAGAGAAGATGGAGAATTCAGAGATCAGTGAGCAAACCATGAAGAAGAAACAATTGTGATGCAAATTAACTCAAAATGGACTCTGCTTTACAGTGCCAAACAGGATGGGACATAATTCAAGATCTTGGATTGGGACTAATTTACTAAAAAGACATTCAGCTTTATAATATAACATAGGGCAGATTGTAGGAATATATAGGACAGAAAAGTACTAGAATAATATATAATTTACAGTAGGACAGTGTTCCAGAACGCTGTGGTTGCTCTGTTTCTCCTGTATGCGGCGGTACCAACAAGCCGGCATTTATTTATTTTATTTTATTCATTTGTAGAGCGCATGGTTACACCACCGGTGTGTCCCCGCGCTAGAAGAAACTTTGAGAAGGAGTGGGCGTGCGAAATCAATCCGCCGCGTTACCGGTAATTCTCCAGCTTTTAACCTAATCGGATTTAGCATAAAGCCACGTTTTCAATTGTCTACAAAATCTTTTTTCACATGGCTCTGTTCTAAGTTCTAGCGGTAGGCTGAGCCACATTTTTGCTGCCTTGTATCTGAAAGAGCGTTCTCCCATTCTGGCTCTAAAAATTCTAGGCACAATGGCCAGAGCCATCTCTGATGATCTTAAGCTACGTCCTGGGGTATACTTGGTAATTAGTGGTTGGAGATATCTCGGACCTTTTTTCAGTAGGATGCGGTGGCAATAGCACATTGCCTTGAACGCCACTCTCTTTCCTACTGGCAGCCAGTGGAGAGCTGTCAGTGCTTTCTTTGTGCTAGATCTTCTCGAGAGGCCGAGTACCAGGCGGGCAGCTGCATTCTGTATCCTCTGTAGCTTTGCTATACCTTTTTTAGTAGCTCCAAGGTATAGTACATTACCGTAGTCCAATTGGGAAGTTATGACTGTGTGTACTATAGTTTTCCTTGCATTAGATGGTAAAAGGTTCAGGATTTTACGCAAGATTTTCATGGCCCCGTAACATTTACCAGCCACTTTATGGATTTGGCATTCGAAAGTTAACTCAGAGTCCACCCATATTCCGAGATTCTTAACTTCGGCTTTAGGGGTGGGTAGCTGGCCGAATGATTCAGGCCACCAGGCAGATGACCATATAGATGGCATCTTGCCTACCACCAACACCTCCGTTTTGTTTCCATTTAGCTTGAGGTAGTGGTTCGACATCCAGTCTGCTACCTCTTCTAGACATTCTGAGAAACGGATAGGAGCCTGATCATTATCCTGTGATAACATCACAATTAATTGCGTGTCATCCGCATAAGAAACGATCGACACCTTATGTTTCTCCACTCGTTCTGCCAGTGGCCCCACATAAACGTTAAACAGGGTGGGGCTCAGAATCGAGCCTTGTGGGACTCCTTGGGCCAAGGGAAAATTCTCAGATATATAGGTTTGTTGTGCAACTTGGAAGCTCCGTGCTGAGAGGAATGATGTCATCCAGCTCAACGCGCTACGCCTAATGCCGCACTGTTCTAGCCTATGCAGAAGCAATTTGTGAGAGACGGTATCAAACGCCGCACTGAGATCAAGCAGAATCAGTGCAGCCGTTTGTCCTTCATCTGCATATTTCCTCAGAGTTTCTGTGGCCATGAGTAGTGCTGACTCTGTGGAGTGAGCCATTCTAAAGCCTGATTGAGATGGATGTAGTAAATCATTCCTGTTTATATGCTCTACCAATTGATTGTTTGTTACTTTCTCTGCAATCTTAGCCATAAAAGGTAACAGAGAGATCGGGCGTAGGTTGTCTAGTATAGATGAATCCAGTGATGGTTTCTTTTTCAGTGGCTTGACAATGGCCTGTTTCCATTTGGTGGGGACCACGCTTGTTTGAAAGGAGCAAAGAATGAGCTCCGAAATATACGGCATGATCGCCTTAGCTCCTACCATTACTGTCTTTGGTTGAGCTGGATCGAGCGGGAGCCGGATTTTATCCCTTTGCTATGGATGTAAGTTCTTCAAGGTCGGGGATCTTAAATTCATCCAGCGTCACCCCTATAAAGCTAGTATGGCTGTCATCGGTCAGCCTGTTCCCTTGTTTCACTTCTTCCGGGAAAGTGTCATAAAGCTTAGTCACTTTGTTTGCGAAGAATTTTGCCACCGTGTTACAGTTTTCAACCGAGGCGGACATCTCATCTCTAGTTTCCTGTGTTCTAAGAGATTTCAATATTATGAACATTTCTTTGGAGGAGTTATTGGCCCTTTCAATTCTTTCTGTGTAAAATTTACATCGTGTTTTCTTAATTAATAAATGATAATGTTTTAATTCCTTTTTGTATTTTTCTTTGGCCCCATTGCCATAATCCTTCCTCCAAACTCGCTCCAACTTTTTACTTTTATTTTTAGCCCCCGTCAGTTCGTCATTGAACCAAGGTGCCGTTTCCTTCTGCCTCCTGGGAATCCTGGTGCTCCAAGGAGCCGTTTTATCTAGTGCTTCCGTGATCCAGGTTTCCAATTGATTATTGGCTTGGTTCATATCTCTGTCTAGTGTGGGCTTTCTTTCCAGCAGTGCCTGTGCAGAGTTAAATCCTTTCCACTTCCTAGTGGTGATTTCCTTGGCCTGTTGTTCTAGCCTCTTTCTGTGTGAGGGCACTGTAAATTGGACTAGGAAATGGTCTGACCAGGGAATTGGCCACGTGGTATCCACCTCAATCTCCGTAATATTCGAGAATATAGGATCTAGGATGTGTCCCCCTTGATGGGTTTTTGTCTCTACTTTTTGTACTAAATTCAGTGTCAGTAGGTCCTTACAGTTAGTGCTTGCCTCATGGTTTTGTTTATTATCAAAATGTATGTTCAGGTCTCCTAGCACCAGAAAGTTTTTATATCGGAGAGCTGGGTGTACAATTTTCTCCTCCAAGCTTTTCTTAAATAGTGCTACTGGACCTGGCGGACGGTAGATTAGGTAGCCGGATATAGTATTGTCTCCCGTAACTGCTAGGGTGAAAAAAAGCACCTCGCAGTCTTCCAACTCAGGGGCCGATTCTGATTCGGGCAGGAAATCTCTCCGACCGAGCCGGACCCGGAGAGATTTCCGACCGAATCGGACCCTAGCAGTCCGACCGAACGAGTATGATGCGTTCGCATGCTATCGGACTCGATTCGGTCGGACTCCCATTGAAGTCAATGGGAGCCGGTCGTACAACGCGTACCCGGGCTCCCATTGACTCAATGGGTGCGAGGCGAACAAGGGTGCCCCCTATAGCGGGTACGCGTCGAAGCGGGTCACGCCGTACACACACAGGTAGGGGGGACCCATGGGTCCCCCCTGTGTGCGACTCGCATGGCTAGTCGTACAGGGGGGTCCGACACGGACCCCCAAAGTGCGGCTCCGACTGCTCTCTCGAGCCGGACGGCGCGAGTCGGTCGGACTGCTTGCGGTGCGCATCGTACTTACCCGGCCGGGGAACGTCTCCATTGCGCGGTGCGAGTCGTGTCCGTGCGAGTCGGTCGGAGCAGTTGGGTCCCGCGAACGAGTCGGTCGGGCGATTTCGCGTACGCTCGCATCGTACTCGCTCGCCCGGACGCACGTCCGACTCGGTCGGAAACAGGGCGTCCGAATCGGATCTCGGTAAAGCCGAATCCGATTCGGAGCCCTACCGGCCGAGATCGGAATCGACCCCTCAGTCTTTTTAATCTCACATTTAATTGTGGATTTGTGGATTATGGCGATGCCGCCGCCTATTTGACCTTCACGGTCCTGCCTAGCTAACATATATTCCTTGGGAATGGCATCCAGAACATCTGGAGTGGAGCTCTCATTTAGCCAGGTCTCTGTCAAAAATAGAGCGTCCCATGATCTGTCCCTAAGCAGGTCATGTATCTCATATTTATGTTTAGCTAAAGATCTGCAGTTTAATAGTGCAAGGTGCAGCTTGCCTTTGCTATTATTGATAATTTTAGAGAGTAGAGTAAAATTACAGTGGTCACATTTTACTTCCTTACTATCAACCTTAATAGAGTGTCTACATAATATGTTGACGGGCTTTGAAAGTCTACGTAACTCTTCTGTTGAGTACACATGCCTACCTTGTGACCCTGAAAGGCCAGGGGTCCTGGCCCCTGGGCCCGGTCTGGCGTGGACGGGCGCAGACGGGCTTGCCTCTAGCGCACCCGCTGCGCGGCCGCGGGCACATCGGTTTTTTAGAGGGGAATCGTGTGAGAAGTCCCGCCTCCCGGACCGGAAATGCCGCTCTGAGGGGTTGCGCCCCGCCCTCCACGCAATTGGCACTCAGCCGTGGTGGACCGGAGCGGGCACACAGAGCAGGTAAGCAATACACAGTAAAATCAGTGCAATGGTAAAAGTTAGTGAATAAACAACAATTTTAAAAAGAGGCAATAGTTAAAGCTGTCTTTATCACGTGCTAAAAAAGGCACTAATTAAGAAGTTATCCTTAGCACGCGCACACCGGCGTTCTCACCCCAGTTTCTCTGCGCGGCCGCGGCACCTCGGTCTTTTAGAGGGGAATCGTGTGAGAAGTCCCGCCTCCCGGACCGGAAATGCCGCTCTGAGGGGTTGCGCCCTGCCCTCCACGCAATCGGCACTCAGCCGTGGTGGACCGGAGCGGGCACACAGAGCAGGTAAGCAATACACAGTAAAATCAGTGCAATGGTAAAAGTTAGTGAATAAACAACAATTTTAAAAAGAGGCAATAGTTAAAGCTGTCTTTATCACGCGCTAAAAAAGGCACTAATTAAGAAGTTATCCTTAGCAAGAGAGATTTGCGCAATAATCCTTAGGATGGCCTTGAAAGAGCCGACGCGCATCCGGAAAAAACAAGATGGCTGTTTAGTACGTCATGGCAACCCAGGACCAGAGGCAGCCGAGGTAAGGGTGGGAACCCATAGAAGCAGCATACCGCTGCAGAGCCCGCGCCTAGCTGAGCCGCCATAAAGGTGAGGCGAAGATCCCTTACAGTAATTCAGAAGTGTCCTACACTGTTGCACAATACAGGATGAGGAGGTAATGCGAACATGTGAGTAAATATGACGTACTAAGTCCCTCAAGTGTTGGGTGCATGTGGGAATTAGTTTGGGCTAAGCAAGAATGCTAAACACATTAACTTGTCGACAACAAAAAAATGTGCAGCAGAAAATACAAATTTCTAATAATCATTAAGGCCCTTGCCCCAGCCACACTGTCTATTCTGACGGCATGTCTTGATCAAATCAAAGCTCAAGCAGAAACCTTGGGGTTGCACATTTTCACTCATCATCTAGGTTTCCAGTACAGGGTTGATCAATTTGAACACATGCCACCATGCCACTGAACCTTTGCACTTGTGTTGAAAAACATGCTAAATCCAGTTCCACAATCTTTGCTGTGTAACAGAAAATGGAGCAAACAGATTTTGCCCCAGCGCATATAACAACGTTTTTACACATGGAGGTAAAACGACTTTGGAATCATTTTGAAACTTATACAATACTTTTAATACCTATGAATCACTTTCGTTGTGTAATAAAGATATTCACAACAAATTAGTCCTTGAATAATCCTATTTCAAAGAGAAAATAGAGCCACCTAATTTATCACTATGTTGAACACACTGCAATTGCCTCAAATATTTCCATATTTTGTCACTCCTTCTGAAGTCACAAAACACTGCACGGTTGCCAAGTGACTATAAGTAAAGTGCACAACTTTATCTATGTAAGTGACAGCAGCCGCTATCAGAGTGAAAGGGCCATGAATCACTGCACACTCCCCACAAAGTTCCTCTTACCAATTTGCATATTTTCTGGCATTGCAACCCCTATCCCTTCAAGAGCCAGTGGTCACTCGGTTGGGAGAAGAGTGTGAAAGTGGTTGCAGAGGTAGAAGTGTGACGTCCGCTGCAGTCCTCCATTCCTGCTTTTACAGCTGCCTGCAAGGAGTTTGCAGAACAAATCCTGCATCATTAATATCAATGAGGCAGGAGTGGAGTAAAGATGTCCCCTGAGGTCCACAAGACGTGCTGGGAGAAATTGTTTAATGGATGATGCTGTGAGCTGTTCGATAAGTGATTTAGAAGGATTTGTTTTAGTGGACAGTTTCAGGACCTTCTACCTCTAACACCTACAAGTCATGAAAGGCGCGCGAGGTGGAGGATTTAGGGTGGAGTGTTATTGGAGGTAGAATTACAACTGTTGCTTACTTTTGTTATTGAAAATATATAGAGGGTTGGTGGTGGCATGAATTATATGATGGCATAAATTACGTAAGCAGTGGATTGTGCAGTTGAATGAGAGGGATATTGAAATTGTTCTGCTACCGGCCCCTTTGCATTGTAACTGATGACTTATTTGTAGCGATTTGCACCTCACGCCATGAGCAAGACCAGCAGCTGCGATGATGATTTTAACATTTACATTTGGGACAACCTCTCTTTTGAAGATCATCTAAAGTTTAGGTGGGTGTTTGGAGAGGTAGGTTTTCAGGTTTGGCAGTGGGGCTTAGTTCTGTGTCGGCATGTGGTACCAAATATTTTCATCATGGTGAATTCTTATGATCTTGTGTTTTTCTTCTTTGTGTTGTTTTAAATTCTTATTCAAGAACGTCACACTCATCAACTTCTTTGATGTTATATTGTCACCCCTGAAAATATTCTCTTTTTTTGCTTAAGAATTATGCTTTAGTACGGAGTGTTTGTTCTTTTGTCTGCCGTGTTTCCCCCCTCACAGAAGGCTCAGCCTGAGTTTGTTTTTTGTGACATTATCAGACACGTTATTGTTAGATGAGCCACTGAAGGGCTCGATTTTTGCAGGTGCTGGCGCCTTTGTGTCTTGTTAAATATATCTGTTACTATGCTGTGTGCACAGGTCTCGTTTGCCGTTGTTTCAGAATTCGTTTTCTGTGTTATTGACAATCGGAAGTAACGCGCACAACAACATTAGTAGAATTTCATTTCAGCCCTGGGATAAATACGGCTCTAACAATACTGACACTTTACCCTTAAAAATGCAGTGTTAGAAGAGAATAACGATGCTTGTGAGGGAATGCTTACAGAATGTCTGCTGAAAATGGTGCAGCGCCGGAGCTTCGGGTGCCACGTTGTAGAAGTGGGTCTTCAATGCGCCGCTTAGCAGGAGGTTGTATGTCAAGTCTGTTATGTTAATGCCAACAATAGCAAAGGAATAGCTGTAAAAAAACAGAGAATTGTAAATGATTCACTGATTCCAGGTCGTCACAATTTGGCACTCCTGCAATACTTGTTTGGCTCTGTTCTGCCCATCACTACTGAGCACCTGACTACAGGTTAGACCAGAGGTCGTCAAACGTTTTTGCTCTTAGCCCCCCAAAGCAAAATATTTTGAAGTTGGGGCTCCCTCCAAAATGTATGCAAGGTGTGGGGAATCAGGAGGGGCAGGGCTGGGCACGCAGGCGGGCTCTATGAGATCATTTCAGGGAGACTTTTTCCGTAGCTCAGTGTGAGATTTATAAAAAAGCAAAGTCATGAAACAAAACATTAATTGACCAAAAAAACTCTGGTCCCCATTGTTGGGGTGTTACAGCCCCTTAAACTCCTGGGCCCCAATGCAGCTGCACCTGCTGCACTGCTGGTAGCTGTAGCCTTGAGTAGCAGCCTATCTCCTCTGCCTCTTCCCCCCCTTCCCCTCCATGTCTGATGATCATTGCAATCTTGAAACAGGCTCTTTCTCCCTTTTTAGGTGTATATAGCAGTGCTTAATTTGTGCTGGTGTTTACTGATGCTCAGCACATTTTTATTCCATCACACAGTAGCACTCACTATTATTAAACAGAGCACATTAGCAGTTTTTTTAACAATTCAATGTGCAGTAAATAATTAATACCAGCGCGTCCAGATCATTCTTACAGATTTGGGTGACCTGGAATAATCCAAATTGTCACATTTGTAGGAAAGTGATGGTTATCAAGTAGCCTCAGTACTGGAATTTGACACCACTGGTGCAAGCTGCAGTGACCACCTGAAAAACATCTTGGGCTCAGGCACATATATATTTTTTTACAAATTAAGCACTTTATAACACAAACATGGCCCAAGGACATTGGAGTGCTCTACATTTACATTTCACAAGGTCAGATACATTATTGTTAAGGCACAGGGAGATTAAGTGATTTGCCTGGAATCACAGGATGTTGAGCCGACGCCAGGACTTTGAACCTGGTTCCCTAGTTCCAAAGTTGGCCGCTGTTTTTGAAAGTATAATTCACATGATTGATATTCACTGTAGAATGCTAAGACTGGTACAGCCAATCAAAAAGATCAGATTGATAGTATGCTTATGTAATGCTAGTGAAATGCCTGCATTTCAAGTTCAGTTAGGAAGGAACATGAAGAAGATTTGGATAATCCGATTATTTTTTTGCTGTAGGGCCTGAACATGTGGGAATTGGGTTCTGAGAGCCACCAGTCATTACCTGTTCTTATATGCCATTTGCCATCATTATGCTTAGGGCCATAATTAGAGGGTTGACGACTAAGAGTGGCTAAGTCTTAGATAAGCAATATTTAACAACTGTTAATGCCTTCAGCAGAGAATAACAATAATAAAATAATCAAACGTTATTTTTAGAGCTTTGCTCACATTTTTAATTCTTGGTGTTCAATAAGGGTGTCCTGATTTTCAAATTCTGTGTACTTACCCAATGGCTTTATCAAACTTCTTCTTTTCCCATTCTAATTTACTGCAAAAAATTTAGATTCATTACTTTCTCAGTTTGTAGTTATTCTCAATATTTTATCATGACTTTAAATACAACAAGGAGAACTTTGCCAGCTTTACCTTACCCTCTTGTAAGCAGGCCCTACAACACATTTCAAATACCCATTTGAAGGAGAATTGTATTTTTCCCTTTTGTGATGGACAATTCAGTTGAATGATTAATACTAAGACTGTGTAAAGTTGTATCATTTTACCCACATCTGCTTTATGAAGTTTTAAAAATATGTGTTAAAAAATGTGTTTGTGGTAGACCATCCCAGCAAAACCTACTTCACAGAGGGGAATCATTTTATCCTTGAAAATCGCTCCACAAATAAATTCTAGTAAGAAACCTGGCTTCTCTTCACTGAGCAGCATTCTGCATCCTGCAACATCTTTGTGAAGTTCAAACTTTGTGTACTTTTTACAACTTCGCCAGTACAATTATAACTTCACACACCTCTGCTAAACACAGAATTATATTTCAGTCCAGATGAAAGGACAACAGGTGAGACACCACGCATGCAGCTTTACCATGCATGCTTTTACAATGCAAGGTAAGTGTATATAAGGTAAGTTAATCCCTTACATTTATATATATATATATATATATATATATATATATATATATATATATATATATATATTCACTGAAAAAACCATAGGTTTCAGGCACGTTATAGTTAGAAATTAGCATTTAAAAAACCTTAGAAATTCACTGAAAAAACCATAGGTTTTAGGGACAGTTATAGTTAGTTGGACATTTCACTCGTACAAAACCATAGAAATTCCCCGTTATAGTTAGTTCAGCTAACTATAACTCGCGCCCCGCAATGCACTGCTGATGACGTCACATATTACATCACTCATGACATGGTCAGTGACATCACTGATGACATCACTGATGACATCTCAAATGACATCACTGAAGACATCATCCAGTGACTGTGTGTTTCTGTAAAGTTTAAATATGTTTAATATATATAGGGAAAGGCGTATTGAAGAATGAGTGGGTGTATAAGTGTCTGAATGGATGATTTAGTAGGTGCGTGACTGACTCTATAAGTGAGTGATTAAACGTATCTTACTGAATGCATGGGTTAGTGACTAAACTGTGTGAATGTCTGTATCCGTCTGTCTGTTGGTGTGTAAGCGGCTGCATGGGTTTGTGAATAGCTACATGAGTGTCTACATGGGTTATTGATTGGTTGTCTGAGTATCTGTATGGGTGCCTGAGTGTTTGTGTGGGTGGGGTGTGTGTGACTCTGTGCATAGATGTGTGAGTGGGTGATTCACTGGGTGCATGGTTTCAAGAGTGCATCTGTGATGGACTGTATGGGTGGGTGAGTGTGTGTATGGGTGTGTTAGTGAGTGAATGTATATCTCAGTGGTACATGTGTGAGTAACTACATATGTGAAAGGCAGTATATATGTGTGTTGGAGTATATAAATGGCTATAAGTGAGAGTGTGTGATTGTGAGAGTGGCTGTATGGATGAGTGTGTACTTGTATCAGTGATTGTATAAGAGCGTAAGAATGTGCTAGTATTTGTATGAGTAAGTGTTCTGGTGTGTGTATAACTGTATAGGTGAGTAAATGGCAGTGTGATTAATTATTTGCATGACTGACTAGGTGTGTGAGTACCTCTATGGATGAGTGGCTGTGTGTGAGTGTCTATGTAGGTGCATGAGTGCATATGATAGTCCTGTACTGAGTGACCGTAAGTATGAGTGACTGTACGGGTGAGTGAGTGGATGTGTGTGTAGACCTAAGAATCAGTGAGTGGGTATGTAGTTATTGGTGTTGGAGTGTCTATGGTTTTGAGAATGGCAGTCTGTAATTTAGAGTGGGTGTATCAAAGGTTATATTAGGGTGTGAGAAGATGCATCAAATTATCACATGGATGATGTCATCAGTGATGTCATCAGTGATGTCATTTGAGATGTCATCAGTGATGTCATCAGTGATGTCACTGACCATGTCATGAGTGATGTAATATGTGACGTCATCAGCAGTGCATTGCGAGGCGCGAGTTATAGTTAGCTGAACTAACTATAACGGGGGAATTTCTATGGTTTTGTACGAGTGAAATGTCCAACTAACTATAACTATCCCTAAAACCTATGGTTTTTTCAGTGAATTTCTAAGGTTTTTTAAATGCTAATTTCTAACTATAACGTGCCTGAAACCTATGGTTTTTTCAGTGAATTTCAAAGGTTTTTTAAATGCTAATTTCTAACTATAACGTGTCTGAAACCTATGGTTTTTTCAGTGAATTTGAACGGTTTTTTAAATGCTAATTTCTAATTATAACGTGCCTGAAACCTATGGTTTTTTAAGTAAATTTCAAAGGTTTTTTAAATGCTAGTTTCTAACTATGCCTACAGAGGTAGGACATGTGAAGAATGAAGAAAAAACGCACAGAAAGAAGCAAAAGAAATGCAGAAAGAAGCAACAGAAGTCCACAAAGACGAAGAAAAGAGCAGGAAGAAGCAAGACATGTGCAGAAAAAACCAACAGAGGAGCAGAAAGAGGCCTTGTTGCAAAATCATCCTGTGCCCACAACTTTTTCAGACGGGTACTGGTGGTAACTGACTCGGACTAACCAGGCCTAGAGCCAGTGCTATGCTAAAAGACACTTAGAATACAGTGAAAACACCTACATACACTAGGGAACACTATGCGTTGGGGTACCCCTGTCATTAGCATGACCTCCTCTGTAAGGCCCTAGTACATAATAGGGCAGGGGGATTAAAACTTCCTCTTAAAACGCGCCCGGGGCGTGTTTGCACAGTGGTGAAGGGAAGGGGGGCCTGAGGTGACATGTGTGCAAACAAGCCCTGTGGCCGCTTTAAGTTGGGAGATTAAGTCCCCTTGAATCCTGAGGGTCCCTGGGGTCCAACTAGCCCACTAGGTACCTCCAGTAAGCGCCACACAGCTGCGTTGCACAGAGGTGTAAAAAGGGGCGTGGCCTGGACCACCTCTCTGCAACGCAGCCCTGTGGCGCGCACTGGAGGTACCTGGTGGGCTAGTTGGCCCCCAGGGTCCCTCAGGATTCAAGGGGAATTAATTCCCCAACTTAAAACGCACCACAGGGCGTGTTTGCACACATGTCACCTGAGGCCCCGCCCCCTCCCTTCACCACTGTGCAAACGCGCCCTGTGGCGCGTTTTAAGTTGGGGTATAGGTCACCTTGAATCCTGAGGGTCCCTGGGCACAACTAGCCCACCAGGTACTTCCAGTAAGCGCCACAGGCCTGCGTTGCAGAGAGGTGGTCTGAGGCCACGCCCCTTTTTACACCTCTCTGCAATGCAGCTCTGTGGCGCTTACTGGAGGTACCTGGTGGGCTAGTTGGACCCCAGGGACCCTCAGGATTCAAGGGGACTTAATCCCCAACTTAAAAACACGCCACAGGGCGTGTTTGCACACATGTCACCTCAGGCCCCGCCCCCTCCCTTCACCACTGTGCAAATGCGCCCCGTGGCGCGTTTTAAGTTGGGGATAAAGTCCCCTTGATTCCTGAGGGTCCCTGAGGTCCAACTAGCCCACCAGGTACCTCCAGTAAGCGCCACAGAGCTGCGTTGCAGAGAGGTGTAAAAAGGGGCGTGGCCTGCACCACCTCTCTGCAAGGCAGCCCTGTGGCGTGCACTGGAGGTACCTGGTGGGCTAGTTGGCCCCCAGGGACCCCCAGTATTCAAGGGGAATTAATGCCCCAATTTAAAACGCGCCACAGGGCGCGTTTGCAGAGTGGTGAAGGGAGGGGCGGGGCCTGAGGCACGATCGCGTCTTTTTACATTTTTTTTTTTTAGAAGGGGGCTGTGTGGCCTCCTTCTTTTTCCTTTTTGGGCCCTGGGGACCCCATCCCCCAGGGCCTGACCCCTTTTTATTAAAAAAAAAAAAACTGAACGGGAAGGGGGCCACGTGGCCCCCTCCCGTGGCCAATTCCGGCCCCGGGGACCCCATCCCCCGGGCATGGCCACATTTTTTAATTTTTTAAGGAGGGGGCTGCGTGGCCCCCCTCCTGAGGCCTCTATTGCCCCGGGGACCCCATCCCCCGGGGCCGGCCTTTTTAAAAAAAATTTTTTTTATTTTTTTTTAATTTGGGGAGGGGGGCCGCGTGGCCCCCCTCCAGGGCCACTACTTGCCCCGGGGATCCCATCCCCCAGGGCAGGCCCTATCCGTTGGGGACCGTGGGGGGAGCCCCAATGCCCCCACGGTCCCGCCGGCGCCCCGCGTCCTGCAGGAGCCGGCATTGCTTTTCCACATGGGGAGCTGCTAACATGCAGCTCCCCTTGTGGAAAAGCAATCTGCTTTAGATTTTGGAAGAGAGAGCAGGTTTCCTGCTCTCTCTTCCAAAATCCATAGCAAACAGCAGTGTCCCGGGGTGGGCACCCCGGGCCACTGCAGGGAGCCGGCCCTGGGGGGTGGCGGTCCCCAGGGCCATCACAGGAGCCAGGAGGGGGCCGCGCGGCCCCCCTCCCTTCACTTGCACAGCCCCGGGGAGGTGGTGGTCCCCGGGGCTCGGGGGTCCATTACGGACCCCCAAATTTACATTCTTAGTGCCCCGGGAGGTGGCGGTCTCGGGGTGTGTGGGGGCTCGAGCCCCCCCACACAGGTTATTATTATTTTTTTTTTAAAAGCCCCGGGGGGTGGCGGTCCCCGGGGCTGCGGGGGGGGCGTGTGCCCCCGCAAATATTCATGCAAAGCCCTGGGGGGTGGCGGTCCCCGGGGCTTGGGGGGGCCTTGGAGGCCCCCTCTCATTAAAAAAGAAGCCCCGGGGGGTGGTGGTCCCCGGGGCTGCGGGGGGGCTGCGTGCCTCCCCGCAACTCATAATAGAAGCCCCGGGGAGGTGGCAGTCCCCGGGGCAGTGTGGGGGGGATTGGGGCCCCCCCACGCATTTTTTTGGTCTTGGCCCACCCGGGGGCAATTATTAACGAAGCGCGGGAGACCGCGCTTCATTTTTTTTTTATTTTCACGGCCGGATTCGCGCACCCAGCGCGAATTCGGCCGATTTAAAAAAAAAAATATATATATGCTTTTTTGGGCCCTGAGCAGGCCTAGGGGGTCAGGGTGTTTCTACCCTGCCCCCTTTTCTTGTTTTGCGCCTTAGTTTGTCTGTTTTCTTGTGCCTCGGTTACCGAGGCACAAGATGGCTGCCAACACTTCCTGGTTTGGAGTGTTGACAGCCAATTAGCATAAAGCTCGTGATCGGGAGGGTGCGCGGATCCACCGCGGCCATAGATATCGAAACTTTTATTTTTTGAATTTCTCAGGAACTACTGAACGGATTTACACCATTTTAAAAAAAGGGCGCTTTCTGAACCAAGCACTACCTTTTTGCCAAATTTGGTGTAATTCCGTTCAGCAGTTTTGGCTGTAACCGTGTCTAAAGTTTCCTATGGGAAATTGATTTTTTGACCTCTATTGTTTGATTTTCTCCACAACTACTGAACGGATTTACACCATTTAAAAAAAGAGCGCTTTCTGAACCAAGCACTACCTTTTTGCCAAATTCGGTGTAATTCCGTTCAGCAGTTCGGGCTGTAGCCGTGTCTAAAGTTTCCTATGGGAATTAACATGGAGAAAACACGTTTTGGGACCCCCCTTTTTTCTCAGACCCCGCTTGCCGAATCACCCCGAAACTTTCAAGACAGGAGCTGACCGGAGCGCCCCACTAGTTTCGAAAATTTCGCGATGATTTGTCATCCGGCGTCAAAGTTATTGGGAAAACTAAAAATGCTTTTCCTATGGAAACTAGGTCCTAACTATAACTATCTACTGGCGACCGCCAGTAGATAATATATATATACATATATATATATTCACTGAAAAAAACAAAGTGAGCTAACTATAACTCGCACCCCTGCTATGCACTGCTTATGTGATCATATATTACATCACTCATGACACGGTCAGTGACATCACTGATGACATCTCAAATGATATCAAAGATGACATCATCCGGTGACTGTGAGTGTTTTTAAAAAGTTTGAGTGTTGAAGTATATACTATGGCGTATTGGTGAATCAGTGCGTGTATGAGTGCCTGATTGGATGATTCAGTGGGTGTGTGACTAACTGTATAAGTGAGTGATTAGATGTCTCAGTGAATGTATGGGTGAGTTACTGGTTGTGTGAATGTGTGCATCTGTCTGCCAGTTGGTGTTTAAGTGGCTATATGGGTGTGTGAGTGGGTATGTGAGGTTCTGTATGGGTGAGTGATTGGTTGTTTGAGTACCTATATGGGTGGTGAGTGGGTGAGTCAGTGGCTGTATGGGTAAGTGAGTACGTGTGTGTGTGGGCTGTATGGGTGATTGAGTGTGTGTATGGCTGTGTCGGTGAGTGAATGCATGTGTCAGTGGTTTGTGGGTGATTAACTGGGTATGTGAAAGGCAGTGTAGGTGAATGATGGGGTATATGAATGACTGTATGGGTGAGTGAGTGAATGTAAGAGTAGCTGTATGGGTGAGTATGTGCTTGTGTTAGTGGCTGTATAGGTGAGTGAGTATACATTAGTATCTGTATGAGTGAGTGAGTGAGTGTGTGTGTAACATATGGGTGAGTAAGTGGCTGTATGATTGGCTGTATGGGTGAGTGAATAGGTGTGTGAGTAGCTCTATGGGTGACTGACTCAGTGTGTGAGTAGCTGTATGGGTGTATAAGTGGATATGTCAGTGGCTGTATTAGTGAGTGAGTGGGTTTATGAGTGGCTGTATGGGTGAGCGAGTGGATGCGTGTGTTGATCTATGAATCAGTGAGTGGATGTGTAAGTACTGGTATGTGTGTGAAAATGGGTTTGAGAATACAAGTGTGGTAGTTGGAGTGGGTGTATGAAAGGTTATATGGGGGAGTGAGTGGGTGCATCAGAGATTTTGTGGATGATGTCATCAGTGATGTCATTTGGGATGTCATCAGTGATGTCACTGACTATGTCAACTGTGATGTAATATGTGAGGTCATAAGCAGTGCATTGCGGGGGTGCGAGTTATAGTTAGCTCACTAACTATAACAGCTGAATTTCTCTGGTTTTGTACGAGTGACACCTGACCCTAACTATAACATCTCTGTAACCTTTGCTTTTTTCAGTGAATTTCTAAAGTTTTGTTTTATTCCATTTCCTAACTATAACGTCCCTGTAACATTTGATTTTTTCAGTGAATTTCTATTGTTTTTGTAACTAGTAGTCATGTTTGCAGAGTGGTGGAGAAAAGAGGCTGGGCCTCCGACCGCCTCTCAGGTATCCCGCTGTGTAGAACTTCCAGGAGGTACCAAGAGGGCTTCTTGGCCCCCAAGGTCACTCAGGAGTAAAGTGGACTTCATCCCCCAACCAGTAGTGCAGCACGAGCTGCGTTTGCAGAGTGGTGGAGAAAGGGGGCGTGGCCTCCGAAGACCTCTTAGCAATCCCGCAGTGTGGGACTTACTGGAAGTAACAGGAGGGATAGTTAGCCCTCAAGGTGGTTGTCCCTGGGGCTGCAGGGGACACGGGGCCCCCATATTTATTTTTAAAAACTTGCCCCGGGGAGGTGGCGGTCCCAGGGGCTGCAGAAAAGGCTGCAGGGCCTCTGCTGCATTATTTTAATTTGGCATTTGTACCCAGGGGAGGTGGCGGACCCCGGGGCAGTGGGGGAGCCGTGAGGCTCACCCACATACAATTAAATGACTGCCCCGGGGAGGTGGTGGTCCCCGGACTTAGAATAGCCTGAGGAGGGGTGGCCCCCGTGCACCCCCTCCTATATTTTTATAATGCCCCTGGACCTGGACCTGACCCACCCGGGGGCCTATAGTAAACGAAGCACGGGAGCCCGCGCTTCGTTTTCTCCTACATTTTGCTGTGGATTCACGGATCCACCCGCGAGTCTGCAGCAAAATTAAAAAAATGCTTTTTACCCCAGGCGGGATCCCTAAGGGCCCCCCCCCACCATATCTGGGGGTCAGGGTATTCCTACCCTGCCCCCATTTTTTCTGGGACCAAGATGGCTGCCAACATGTTTTGGTTGAAGTGTTGTCAGCCAATCAAATTTTAGTAGTAAACCGCAAGGACTCGCGTCCCCAGATATCTATATTTTTTTAAGTTAGACATCTGAAAAACTACTAAATGGATTTACACCAAATCACAAAAAGCACGCTTTCTGGACCAATATGTAGCTTTCAGCCAAATTTGGTGTAATTCCGTTCAGCAGTTCGGGCTGTAGTCGTTTTCAAAAAATGAAAAATCCCCATAGACATAACATGGGAAAATGCGTTTTGGCCCCCCCCTCTTTTTTTTCTTGGCCCCTGCTTGACTTTCAACACTTCAGCTGAACCAAAAAGGGGACTTTTTGTGAAATTTTTGTGGCGATTCGTCAAGCGGTACCAAAGTTATCGGCAAAACAAAAAACGCTTTTCCTATGGAAACTTTGGTCCTAGCTATAACTACCTACTGGCTATAGCCAGTAGGTGTGTATATATATATATATATATATATATATATATATATATATATATATCATGTGATCAAGACCGCGCTGTAGCGTCCGAAATGCGTCATGTAAGGCAGTGGCCTGAAGTAGCAATTGTTGAATACCATTTGTTCCCGATATAAAGCACTTTTGAAAAGAAACTAAAACGCCTTGTGGTCCGTACTTGTGTGGCTACAGCAAGTACTTTTGGGGAGCCAGGATCGTGTTCACTATATATATATATATATATATATACATGTTACCTTTTTTTACTGTGGGAGATCCTATCCTTCTATATTTGTTTTTTAATTATTAAAAAACATAAATATTGTATTTTTGGGTGGAAACCCTATTACCTCCCCTTGTAACCTTACCATCCTATTCCCTTACCCACCCCAAACATTTAAAAACACCCTTACCACCCAATACCCTTACCCATCCCTAAACCCTAAAAACACTCTTACCACCCTATACCCATACCCACATCTAAACCCTAAAACATTCTTACCACTCTATACCCCTGCCAACTCCTAAACTCTAAAAAACAACCTTCCCAACCTATACCCTTACCGACCCATTAACCATGAAAAACCCTTGCCACCAAATACCCTTACCACGCACCCTTACCACCTACTACCCTTACCCACCCCTAAACCCTAACACCCTTACCCTCTATACCTCTACCCACCTCTAAACCCTAAAAACGCACTTACCATTAAATTACCCTTACCCACCTCATAAAGCCTACATTTAATATATATGTTACATGATATACCTTCGGATCTCAGTAAAGACAGTTAGTTAAAGCCGATCTCCTGAACCTTATTCACATCACCTCAAATCTCAAAAAGCTCTGGAATCCCAACCTGACCACTGGGATTAATAGAACTCCACACACTAATCCATATAACCCACCTACAAGGGGAAGGCCAAACTAATCTGGGCACAGGACTTCGATTACAGAAGACTCACTGTTCCTGATTTAGAGATCTAGATCCCCTTCTCAGTCCCTCTTTTAGACCCCATAGGGTTACAGACCACTTATCTGAATCTGGTATTCTCTCCCACCTGTTATCCTATACTGCTACACTTAATGACTCGATAACCTCATCGGTCCCTATCCAAACTATTCCCTCCAACCCACTCAGAGAACCCAGTCTCAACTACAGAAACATGAACAAGCTCAATCTATTGCAGGTCCCCATAACACACCAAGATACATTAGTAACCAAATCTCATATCAAGTCTAAACTTCTTAACTGCAGGTCAGCGGTAAAACACGCAGCGGACATCGCCGATCTCATCCTCTCACAAGATCTTGACCTCTTAATCTTAACGGAAACATGGCTCAATGATGCCTCCTCTAACAATCTAGACATTATAGTTCCACCCAATTATGACATCATCAGACTGGATAGATCTGGAAGAGCTGGGGGCAGCATGGCTTGCATCTACTACACCATACTCATTGTGAAACTTGCACAAATTGCCTAGGTATCAAAATATGGAACGTTGACAAGATTTTATGTAAACTTCACATGATTTACGATCCCCCAGCAAATAATTTACCTTTCATTGAACAAATAATGGAGACCGTATCATCTGATGCAGACCAACACTAAACCAGATTCAATATCCATTGTAACGACTTAAATGACCCCATACTAAACACCATCAAGTACTTCCAATCAGACCTCAACTGTACCCAGTCATGTAATGGCCTAACTCACAATAGAGGCTCCAATCTCGACCTAATAATATCCAAGGATACTGTAATTCAATTGGAATCCATGTCCCCCTGTGATTGGTCAGATTACTACCTAATCTCCTTCCTCATATTGGAAAATGTGCTAGTTAGACATGGCCAACCTCTTAAACCCAGAAAATAGTCTAGAGACTTGAGAAATATCAATCTAACTGATTTAACTTCTACTAGCAACAACTTCCTACTTCCTCCCACAAACATGATGAATGTGAACGATCTCACCGATCAATACACCCAATTCATGTCAGTCATACTTGACACCATTGCTCCGAAGCAGCTAAAAAGAATATCTAGTAGACAGTCCAAACAGTGGTTCAACGGCAACCTTAATGAGGAAAGACAAAACTTAACGCATGGTCAGAGATCATAGAGAATCTCTCCCTCCTTTGCACATTTCAAGCAATTGAGGTCGACAAGTAGCTCCTATAATAAACACATACATAGGTTAAAAGCAGATTACTTTAGGGCGGAACATGACAATGCCAAAAACCGACCCAAAAAACATTTGAAATCATCAAACAACAAACAAGCTGCAACTCTAACCACCATGTGGTAGATAAGGGATCATTGCCTAGTGGAGATGAATTATCTGCCTATTTCATTAGAAAGACCAAGAAGATCGAATCAGAACTGTGATTTGCCTCCCAATGTCTACTAGGCCAGTTATAGACTAGTCTTACTTCAGTACAGCACCTGTGATCCCCGCTTAC
Organism: Calotriton arnoldi; assembly: GCA_963921515.1. Lineage (NCBI taxonomy): Eukaryota > Metazoa > Chordata > Amphibia > Caudata > Salamandridae > Calotriton > Calotriton arnoldi. Next base: position 190,020 of record CAWUFW010015645.1, on the reverse strand, counting down.
CAGTCATACCGGTCATACCTTAATAAATAATGCTACCTGGAATGCATTCAAACTTCCAGATGAAGCTAATATACTTCAAACATTAATATCAATAAAACCCTCCAACCATTTCAATGACCCCCCACCTGCCAAGCTCATCAAAGAACTTATATCCTCCTTACTCCTGCTTCGGACAAAGATTGTTAATGCGTCTCTCTCTCAGGACATGATTCCTGATTGCCTAAAAATAGGTAAAGTTACCCCTATCTTAAACAAGCATTTGCAATGCAATCGGACTCGCCTTTGGGACCTTATATGTATTTAGCTATGCAGCACATTAGCCTGGGTGCGGAAACATCTACTGTTCTAGCAGTACCACCCTTCACTGCCCTTGATACAACTTCAAAGAGACTCGTTTTAGTTGTTTCAGAGTATCATCATGTCAGACCTAAAGCATTTTCAATGTTATATACAACAAAGCCATATATGGTGCTTATTTATCATATGCAACTAACTACAATTGACAAAGCAAATAATCTAAACAACCTAACAAGCTCACACATTTGTTCTCCGCCTTCCTAGCCCTGCTCAGCTTTCTACTTGCTTTTTTATTTCCGAGCAAGCTTTCCCAGCTCAGGGGCCTTCCCTTTCTAGCCAGGGGGACTATCAACAGGGGCGTAGCTCCCATTGGTGCAGCAGGTGCAGTGGCACCAGGATTCAGTGCCCGAGAGGCCCCTTGAACGTTGATAATGGTTATATTTCACTACCCCAACAGCAGTCGGGGCCAATTTTTTGCTCGCACCATGGCCCATAGTAAACTTGCTACGCTACTGACTTTAAAACCTCCCTGTGGTGAAAATCCGAGGCTCTTGTCTCTAAAATGTTAGATTGCTCTCAATTAGGAAAATCTTCGACAATCCGCCCCTTTCACATACAAGGCGCTCTCTTCCTCACAATCACTTCATAAAACTCATTCAACCGTTCCAATGCGATTACCAACTTTTGCCATCCTCTCCTGCGTCTAGTAGCAGCGCCTTGATGTGTCATGCCAGCGGCACAGGCGCTATAATACAAAAAAATGACACACCACGGTATCACCTCATTCATCTCATTTAGCAGCCCCTGGTTTCACTCTGAGGTTTTTTCCTGTGGTTTGCTTCTCTGTTTCTCGTAAATACATTCTTTACACGGCACGTGCACAGGTCCTGGGCCCGCACATCTCTTTTCCTCAAAATGTCCGCTCGTTTTTGCAACCATGGGTCCCATATATTGTATTCAGCACAGAGTCCGAGGTCCAAAAGCTCTGCCCACTGGGCAAGGGGGTGCAGAGGGAGGGTGTGGCTTAAGGGTGTGGATTCAAGGCACAGGACAGGTGTGCAGCTTGCAAGGGCGGGGAATTCGAAGGAAAGAAGCGCGAGGAAGGACGCTCGAAGGGAAGGGGCATTCCAAAGGAGGTGCGCGTGCCAAGGGTGCCAGAGACGGGTACTTTTCTAAAGGGGTCAATGCAGAAAGACACCTAAGGAGGGAATTTAAAAGAGGTAATTCAGGAGAGGGGGCATCTCCGGTTACCGTTCTCGAGAACTAAATGTCTCAGAGCCCACCAAAGCAAAAACCCAGGTATTGTGGTGCAAGGGAGAAATAAAAGAAAAAAAATCTGCAATGCAATATGCACACACAAGGAGCTGTATCTACCCCAACCGAGGATCGAACCCTGGACCCTCCGATTCATACTCCGGTCAGGACCGAGCCAGCGCCTCTGCTCACCTGCCCCTTGAAGTCTCTCACCCTCCGGGTGGCAGCTACCCCGTCATTCCCGTCAACAGGCGCAAGCTCAGCTCTCCGGCGTCTTCGCGGCGCTACAGTGTCTCACTATATACCATAGTGCATGCACTATACTTTGATCCTTTGTGCAGACCTTAGGTTTTACTGTATCCCTCAGCTAAATGCTAGCTTCGTGTGGGACACAGCTTGTCCTGTAGAGAGTACACGGACTGCTATATTTTACATACTCTACTCTGGGGCACCGGAGTCGTGTAATTATTGGAAGGTAGAGCCATAGTGCCTACACAAGAGTGAAGAGAAGTTAGTGTGAATTACACAGGCTCTTACTTTTATTACCAGCTAGTCTTTCGTCCATCTTTATGCCGGTTACTGTGTCTTTCTTTGGTCCTCAGCTACCGGCCGCCCGCAGCTTCTGGCACGCGGAGGGCTCGTGCGCCGCGCTGTGGAGTCCTACCGGCCGCGCCTACTTCCTGGAGATAAAAGCCATGAAGGCGGCCATCTTTGAAGGGCAGGGTTGGAACTTAATGAAAAGCTAATGGCATTGTCAGGTAAAGCAAACGGAAGAAAACGCATTTTTTTAATTTCAATATGATTCTTGTAATATCTTATTTAATTAGTTTCATAAAAAGAATGTTTAAAAATATTTACAAAGACAATGCATTAGGAGCAATTAACTATTACCCAAAAAGTTTTTCGAGCGAGTTTAGTATTATTTTCAGCACTCTGTACATTAGGTACAACGGGTGTCGTAGTGCTCCGATTACACTGAGATACCGGTTTAGCAGGTCCAAAACGGCCGCCTGGTGTGCCCTTTCCGGGGCAGGAGGCATGTCCTTGAGCACCTGACTCGTATGCTATTGGCCAATAGGATGCCGGAAGCAGCGCTGGACCTGCCCTCGAGGCGCACTCTTTGCTAGTCTTGGGGCAGGTAAACAAACAAGCATTTGCAATGCAATAGCATTTGCGCGAGACCTATTGCATTGGAAACAGGAGTGCGGGCGGGCGGGAAGGCACTAACGGGAGGGAGGGGGCCAGGTTGGGGGCAGAGAAGTCACAGACTGCGGGAGGGGGCGGGGGGGGAGACAGGGAAGAAAATAGTGTTCCGAGTAAAGGGGCCAGTAGCCACAGAAGGATACAAATGACTGACATGGCCGTCATGGGGAGGGACTAACAAGCCTAAAACCAATCGGAAGGCAGCATTTAGAACCTAAGCCAATGAAGAAGATGGGCGGAGAGTGGGCGGAGCTTCCACAAAGCTTCCACACTATACTGAATACTGCATGCCTCGCAAAGCGAGCAGCGCATGCGCTGCAACGCTAGGCTTGACCTAAAAACCTAATGCGTAACTATTGGACCTCAACAACTACTATCCAATTACCAACATCCCGACTCTAGCAAAATTACTTGAGAAATGTGTACACTTGCAACTATGCAACCACATTGAACAGTTTATCTCCTAGATCATTTCCAATCAGGCTTCAGAATAGGTCATAGTACGGAAACAGCTCTAACTCACATTATTTATTTTATTTGAAAGGTTTTATAAAGCGGGAACATGACCCATCAGGGTATCAGAGAACTGTACACAAAGTATGCAATATGAACAGAAAAGGTAGCAAATTCAACATGTAAGTAGTCAGTTAAGTAGTAACGTGAGAAAGAACAACCCAGGTTTAAAAGAAGGCTGTAGAACTGAAGTAGAAGTTAGTTTGGGGGGCTTCAGGTCTATCGTTGCAGGTAGCTATTCAGGAGCAATCCTGTGACTTCTTTTTGAATGTGGCAATCAAGGGGTTAGATCTGATTTCGGGAGGAAGAGCATTCCAAATTCTCATAGCCAGACCAGAGAAGGCTCGGTTATAAATTCTCTTCTTATTGAATTTTTGTGGTTTCGGCAGTAGATTCTTAGAGCTTCTTAGGGATCGATTCAAGCCGGATAGTTCAAGTTTTTATGCCAGGTAAACGGCTTTGTGTGTCAAGCAGGCAATCTTGAAATGAATCCTTGCTTTGAAGGGGAGCCACTTGAGTTGAATTAAGTCTGGTGTGATGCGTTCAAGTTTTCTTGTAGCCATGATGAGTCTGGCAGCAGAGTTCAGAGTAGCCCTTAAAGGGGCTAGTCTAGCTTTGGGAAGTCCAGCTAGGGTCACAATTCCGTAATCTAAGTAGGAGATAACTAGGGATTGGACTGCAGGCTTCATGTCGTCAGGAGGAAGGAAGGGTTTGATTTTCCTTAACGTGTTGAGTTGGTGATTCGCTCCTCTGGTTGTTGCACTGATGTGGTCCTGCATATTGAGGTGTTTGTCCAGAGTTATGCCTAATGATCTAGTTGAGTCCACAGTATGTGGAGTGCAATTGAGGGCTGTTGGTTGTTTGAGCCAGTCGTGAATGGGTGTAGAGTGATTGTGAGGGGAATCAGGAGGTATTCGGTATTCAGAGTATTTAGCATGAGGTGACTGTGGGTTAACCAATGTTGAGTTTTCACAAGTGCAGAGTTAAGAGATTTGATGTCATCCGGTGAATACATTTTCAAGTACAATTGAGTATCATCTGCGTACATGTGGTAATGTATGTTCGAGTGGTTCAGACTTTCGTTGAGAGGTTCCATGAACAAGTTGAAGAGCATGGGTGATAGTGCTGAACCTTGAGGCACTCCAATTGAGACTTAGGTACTGTTTGAAAGGGAATGGTGGACTTTGATTCTTTGAGTTCTATTATGTAGGAACTAGGTAAACCAATTTAAGACTGGGCCTTATAACCTCATCCTTTTTTCAAGAAGAGCAATCAAGTAGTCATGTTTGACCATGTCAAATGGCGAGGAAAAATCAAGAAGTATGAGTAGGCAACTTTCATCCTGGTTCAGTAGTCTCAAGGCATTGTTAACAATGTGTATCAGAGCAGTTTCAGTACTGTGTCCCGATTTGAAGCCTGATTGGTGTAGGTCGAGGAGTTGAAATTGTTTGATGTGATTTCAAAGTTGTGTGTGTACGCATTTCTCAAGTAGTTTGGCTAAAGTCTTGATATTGGAAATAGGTCTGAAGTTGTTATGATCAGTGAGATCTGCATTTGGCTTTTTTGGGATGGGTGTGATCTGACCAATCTTGAAGCAATCAGGAATCAATCCTTGCAGGAGAGATTCATGGACAATTTTTGACCAGAGTGGGAGCACGGAGGATAAAAGTTCTTTGAAGAGCATGGCGGGCAGAGGATCATTGAAATGATTTGAAGGTTTTAATGAAGTTATAGTAATGAGTAGCTCAACGTCATCTGGGAGTACAAAGGTATTCCACGATGCCTGGTTTTTTGGAGAGTAATACATAGAGCCAGAAAGAGGGGAACTCAACAGGGGTAGCGGAGAGGCAGTGGACTGGGACAGACAATGAGTATTTGGTGTGATGCGTAGTAGTTCTAATTCGATCTTTCTTGTCTTTTAAATGAAGTGTGCAGAAAACTCCTCACTTCTAAGAGTTAAGTCATTGAGTGCAGAGTGTTGGTTAGTTGAGCGGTTAGCTTGCTGTTTCATGATTTTGAACAGTTTTTTTGGCCTGTTTTTGGCGTGGTCGAGCTGTGACCTAAAGTGAGCAGTTTTGGCTCTACGGATATGTTTGTTGTAGGTACTTCTTGTCATCCTCAGCTGCTTGACGTTTGTTACGGAGGGAGAGTTTCTCCATGACCTCTCCGCCAGCCTTAGTTTGCGTCTTTCCTCATTAAGGGAGCAGTTGAACCAGGGTTTGGATGGTTTGCTGGGAACTCTTTTGAGTTGTTTTGGAGCAATTGAGTTGAATATATTAGTCATGGAATGGATGTAGTGTTCGGTGAGGTCATCCTGATTTATCAGATTAGGGGCGGAAGAAATAGGTTATTTCTGATGCTGGTTAAGTCATTCAAATTGATGTTCCTCAAGTCTCTTGACCATCGTTTTGCCTTACAAGGTTGTCCTTGCCTAAACGTCACCCTTTCCAAGATGCCGAATGAAATTAGGTAATGATCCGACCAGTCACAGGGTGATATGGCATCCAATTGAATAATGTTATCTTTAGCATTGACTAAGTCGAGAGTGGATCCCTTGATGTGGGTAGGTTCATTGCAGGACTGGGCAAAGTTTAGGTCACAGAGAAAGGCCTTGAAAGTGCACAATAAGGGATCATTTGCGTCATTCCAGTATAAGTTGAAATCACCCAGGAAGATATGGATAGGGTTTTGGTCAGCGTTGGAGGATATGGTCTCCATTATTTGTTCAACGAAGAGAAGATTATCATCAGGGGGTGATAGATCGTGTGGAGTATACAAACTAAATTGTCGTTGTTCCAGATTTCGATGCCCAGGTGCTCAAAAGTGGACATCGGGTCAGTTTGTGTGTGTCTCAGGGTGAGAACTGATCGAAAGATGCAAGCTATGCCACCTCCGACTTTCCGAGGCCTATCTAATCTGATGATGTCATACTCAGTGGGAACTAAAATGTCTAAAATTGGTGAGGAGTCATTAAGCCAGGTATCCATTAAGATTAAGAGGTCCAGTTCTTGAGAGAGAATGAGGTTGGTGATATCAGCAGATTGTCTTACCGCTGACCTGCAATTAAGAAGCATCGATTTGATGTGGAATTTAATTACTAGAGCTTCAAGGTGAGAGGTAGTGACGGGTAGTAATTTGTCCATGTTTGTGGTTCTGTGATTGCCACTGGCCTCTCTAAATGGGTTGGAGGTAATAGTTTGGATATTGATTGGTGCAATTGAAGAATTGTTATGCGAGGCGTTGTAAGATAGTAGAAGGAAGTGAATATCATCATCCGACAAAAGGTCAATGATCCTATGGGGCCTGGAGAGGTGATTAAGATGATGCCTTGATTTACATAGTAGATTTACAGTGCTTTCCACAGACGATTATTTTTTCAGATGGTGTTTAGCCGTAGTGGAATGGGAAGGTTGATTAGTCTTGGAGGACATGAAGAGGTTCCAAAGCTTCTCCATCTTTATGGAGTGGGATAATAGGTTCTGAAGCTCCTCTTTTATTATTTGAAGCTCATTCTTGAGGTCTGTCAACTTATCCTCAATAGGGGGAGGGTATAAGGTGTGGGTGGCAGGTCTGGGGGTAGATAGTGATTGATACCTCTCCAAGGAGGGAGCCGTGGTCGGCTGAGTGGATTCCTTGTAGGAAGGGAGGTCGGTAGATGGGGAGGTGCTGGGAGGTTGGGGGCTAGTGTTGGATGTCCTGGGGGTGGCAAGTTGAAGATGGGAGGGACGAGGTATCCGGTTACTATCATCCCTGGGCCTCTTTTGCAGTTGGGCCTTTGATACCCGGGTGTTGGGGAGCATAATGGGTGGGTGGGGTGCTCCTTGGGAAGTGACTCAAGATGACCTCACGATCTCCCCATTATTGCTGCTGAACGTTTAAGGGGTGTGAGTATTAAGTATCAGTGACATATGAGATGCGGGTGAAGGCAAATCACCAACGTAGGGACTAGGGTAGTCTTTCACTGTGGTGCAAGGCCTTGTTCCTTCCACGATGGATTGATTGTTGGTGCAAAGGTACAGGTCATGTTGGGTCCTAGTAGGTGTGGTAGGGATGAAGGAGGTGGTAGAAGCGGTAGCTGAGGCTGGGGGGTTCATCGTGGAGGAGGGACTCTGATTTTTCTGGGTGGATGGGACAGTGTTAGCTACCGTGTTTTTAATCTTTATGAAGATTTTGTCATATTGTTCAAGATTTGTGTTCGAAGCTTGTATAAGGATATTTCCATTGTTATATATGGAAACTGCGAGATCAGCATTGAAGTCTGATGAGGGTATTATATTTATTCTGACAGCGTGCAATGTTTTCTTAATTGGTTTGGAGCAGAATATGGCAGTTAGGACTCTTCCCCATTGGGCTCTTCTGTTAGTGAAGAAGATTAGGTTGTTAACCATAATGCCTTTTGGGTTGCAAAAGTAGGCATCAGAGACAAGAGTTTCGGGGTGTTGTTTGAGTAGATTATGTTTGAAGTTCTTAGCAGCGTTTTGGATAGGTTAGGGGGTAAACAATCTTAAATGAATAATGACCCACCCGTGATAGTGGGTAATCGTTGTGGTGGGTGTTCTTTGGAGCCATGTAGGCATGGAGAAGAAAAGTGATGTGCGTACATTTCTGAATATAGAGGTGGTAGGTTTATTTTGGGAACTATTCTTAGTCTGTAGGTGGATCTCCGCTATCAGATATTTGTTCTGCGTCTAGATGTTGATGACGTCCTGTTATAAATAGTGAGTACTAATTAGCTAAAGATTAGACATATTGGCGATTGACCTAGTAGCCTTGCGGATCTTCAGGGAGTATGGAAGGAGTAAGTGAAGCAGACAAGTATATGAGAAGCAATGAAAAATCTCCATTACAATATGGCCACTCCTTAGGTGGATCACATTGAGTAGTTCTACCTTTTTTTCCATTGCTGTATTAATTTTCACAATGGCTAGTCCTACTTTCCTTTTAATGCCATGGGGATTTGCACAAAGCCCTCTTTTCCTTTTTAGACTAGATCGATAGACCTAAGTCTGTTTCATTGATCTGAAAAACAGGCACAATCCTGTGGACGAAGGTTTCCAAGATTAGGGCTGGAGAGAGAGAGCCCGAAGATGGAGAACGATCCCTGCCCAGCAAAGCAACCCCAATTTAAACCGGCAGATAGACAACACTTAACGCTGCATGGCAGCACACAGCTAAAAATGCAGAGATCAACCAGAGCACACGGCTAAGGGCAGCCAGTTCACTGGACGTCCCGACGGTGTTCGCTCAGGGAAGAGGAGCTGATGCTATAGTCAGTGGTGGGGGAGGGGGACACAAAGCACAAAATCACAAACAAACTCCAAACTTAAACGAGCAGTCAGCCTGCGCGCCACAGATCTGCGCAAGCCCCTGCAACCACGGGCCTCTCCGTAGCGGTCACCGGGGGGGGGGCAGAACTGGAAGAAAAGCCAATCAGAACGGCCTCACCCCTCGGCCGGGCGCGATAGGACCTGCAAGAGCCCTCTCACGGGAACAGCTGTCAAAGACCCAATGTGCCCCTCCTCTTTAACCGGCAGAGAGCTCTCTGACCGCGCCGAGTCTCCGGTTGGGGGGGTGTCAGGCGGGAAACCAGAGCCGCATCAGCATCAAGCCGCCGGAAGCCGGATCCCACCAACGCCTCCAGGCAAGCTAGCGAGGGCTCGACTGCGCTCGCCAGCGACCGTTGCACCAACAGGACGTCCACAGGCGCCAGGAATCCCAGGCCAGTCAGCGGCTGCACGATCGGGTCATTGGCCTGCGCAGCCTTGCAGGCAACCGAGAGGTTGTGTGGAGGCGGGACGTGAAAATTGGTCATCGGAAGCAGCTCGGTAGGCGTGCAGGATGACTAGGTAAGTTTTAGAGAACAAATATCTTGTTGTAGTGCTCGACAATATAGATGTGGATGGCTGGGTATCACAGGGATATTCACCATGAGGTGATCCCAGTACCCAGAGCTAGTAAGCGACGCTCCCGTTTGGCAGCCATCTTGGTCTCTGAATTGTTGACGATGCCTTCAGAATGCTTGCTCAGAATGAACCATGCCTGCTTATACTTCTTGACCTCTCCTCTGCTTTTGATATGGTCAATCATGACAGCCTGATTAACCTGCTGGAGAGAAGGATAGGGCTTTCTAGTCCTGTTTTAAACTGGTTTGCCTTGTTCCTACACAACAAAGCTCAAAGAATCCAAATCAATGAAACCCTTTCTGAGATTGCTAGGGTCTCGATTGGAGTGCCTCCAGGATCCACACTCTCTCCCACGTTATTCAACTTGTTCACGGAACCTCTTACCGACATTCTGAAGCACTCAAACATTCATTACCAAATGTACACTGATAATACTAAATTATACATGAAAATTTCCTCACCTGAAGATATCAAAACTCTCAACTGCACCCTATTGAAAACTCAACAATGGTTAACCAACAATCCCCTTATGCTCAATACACTTAAAACTGAATTCCTCTTGATTGCCCCCCCACAATCACTCTGCCCCCACAGAAGAATGGCTCAAACAACTTACAGCTCTCAATTGCACCCCCATGTTATAAGCTCTACTAGATCACTAGGTATAATGGGGGACAAATACTTAAATATGCAAGATCACATCAGTGCTGTCAACAAAGGAGATAATTTCCAACTGAACACACTAAGGAAAATTAAGCCCTTCTTGCCCCACAATGACTTCCAGTTAGCAGTGCAATCACTAGTCATCTCCTAATTAGATTACGGGAGTGCTACTCTTGCAGGATTACCCAAAGCAAGGCTGGCACTGCTGAGGGCCACATTGAACTCAGCTGCTAGGCTCATCACAGGATCCAGAAGATTCAACAACATTACACTAGACCTAAAACATCTAAACTGGCTCCCATTTGAAGCAAAGACACAGTGAAAGATACCCTGTATGACAAACAAGGCCCTTCACCATAATACGCCTGTCTACGTGGCCAATAAACTCAGGGGCATATTTACAAACACCTATTGCCACAGGGACGTTACTTTTAGTGACATTTCTGTGGTGATATGGGCTTCGCCTTATTTACAAGGCAGTGTTAAGCCACTTAACGTGGTTAATACTGCCTTGTAAATAAGGCACCCTTTCACGCTATACTTAGCGTGAAAGGGGAGGGCAATAGGTGTTGCTGTGGGCGTTCCGCCACAACACCCATTGATTTTGATGCTGCCCCATATTTACAAGGGTTTTCCCTGGTCTTACCCTGGCGCAACGAGGAGAAATGTTTAATTTCTCCTTGTTTTTCCTGTTTCCATGTGTGCTGCGTTCCATGGAAACAGCAAAATGCCAGTGTTTGTTTATGTGCAGGAAGGTGTCCCTTCCTCCACATAAAGAATCATTTTAAAAAAATGACGTTTTGGAACTTCTATGTGTGCTGCGCTAAGCAGCACACATAGAAGTTACAAAACGCCATTTAAAGAATTGTTATGTGCAGGAAGGGACACCTTCCTGCACATAAACAATCACTCCGCTCAATGCAGGCACCCTTGCACTATGGTGCAAGGGTGCCTGCGTTGGGGCTAGGCAGCTGAATTTAGAGCCTGCGCAGGGGGAAATGTAGGGCTTCGCCACTTTCCCTGTAAATATGCCCCTCAAACTTTCTGGGGGTAGCCATACCCTAAGAAGTGCTTAGGGTATGGCACAGAAGTTCAACAAAAGAAAAATTACAACCGATCCATCTCTGGTCTAGCCCCAAGAATATGGAATGCACTTCCTCATGTAATCCGGTCACACCCTTTGATTACTTCCTTCAGAAGAGAAGTAAAATATCTTCTGTTGAACAGTTTCCTTCAATTGTAGACTTGAAGCTAATCAACTTGTCTATTCGTACTTCCAGATACTAATTTGCTATGCCTATTGCGTTAACAGTATCTGTATAGCAGCTTGTTTATTCTGTATTATATTTCTCCCTGTATGTATAACTTGTATACTATTTGTACAGCATTCTGATATCCTGTCAGGTCATGTTGGCGCTATATAAAACTCCTAAAATAAATAAATAAATACATTTTCTATATATATATATATATGCGTTTTTTATTTTGCCAATAACTTTGGCGCCGCTTGACAAATCTTCATGAAATTTTCAAAACATGTCCCCTTGTAGGTTCAGCTGTTGTGTTGAAAGTTTCAGGGTTATCCGTCAAGTTGGAACCGAAATAAATGGGTCTCCCGAAAGGCGTTTTCCCCATGGTATGTCTATAGGGATTTTTCATTTTTTTAACATGACTACAGCCAGAATCATTGTAAGCAATTACACCACATTTGGCAGAAAGCTAGATGTTGGTCCAGAAAGTGTGCTTATGTGATTTGGTGTAAATCCGTTCAGTAGTTTCAGAGATATTTAAGTTGAAATAAAATAGATATCTGGGAGCCCAACAGCCCACTGAGACCCTACTGAAATTTGATTGGCTGCCAACACTTCAACCAGGAAGTGTTGGCAGCCATCTTGTGACTTGGTTGAACTGAGTCCCACAAAAAATGTTTAATAAAAAAGAAACCACCTGACCTCCTAGGCCCCCCCAGGGCCCCAAAACCTTTTTTTTTAAAAGAATTTCAGCAGGATCCGGCTGAAAATTAAAAAGTAAACGTAGCACAGGTTCCTGTGCTTCGCTTATTATCGGCCCCCTGGTGGGCCAGGTACTGGGGGCATTGTTTTAATAAGGGAAGGGGAGCCACGCCCCCCCTCCTGGGGCTTATTATGCTCCGGGGACCACCACCTCCTCAGGCCTTCTTAACCCATTGATGCGGAAGAGGCCCGCATGGCTTCCCCCGCTGCCCCAGGGACCACCACCTCCAAGGGGTTTATTTTATTTTAAATGGGCGGGCCTCTCTGACCCCCTAGCCCCGGGGACTGCCAACTCCCCTGGCCTTTGTTGTAATTTGAACCGCATGGATCCCCCCCCACAGCCACGGGGGCTGCCACCTCACCGGGGCTCTAATTTTTATAAAAAATGCAGGGGGGGGTGCGCAGACCCCCACAGCCCCCAGGACCACCACCTCCTTGGGGCATAAGTTTAATTTGGATGCCGGGGGCCACAAGCCCCCCCTGCAGCCCCAGGGACCAGCACCTCCCCGGGGCTAATTAGAAGATGGGAGGGGGGCGTGCGGTCCCACTCCTGGAGTTCTAGATGGCCCTGGGGACCGCCTCCTCCCAGGGTCAGTTATAGTTAGCTCACTAACTATAACGGCTGAATTGCTCTGTTTTTTTACGAGTGAAATGTCAGCCTAACTATAACGTTCCTGTAACTTTTGCCTTTTAGTGAATTTCTAAACTTTCTTTTATTCCATTTCCTAACTATAACGTCCCTGTAATTTTTGTTTTTTTAGTGAATATGAATATATATATATATATATATATATATATATATATATATATATATATATATAAATTCACTGGAGAAAAAAAGTTACAGGGACGTTAAAGTTAAGAAATAGATTCTTAAAAAACCTTAGAAAGTCACTGGAAAAAAAAAGGTTACACAAACGTTGCATCTGGGTTCAGATTTTACACACACAAAGCCACTGAAATTCTGCAGTTATAGTTATCTCAAGTAACTGTAACTCGTGCTCTACGGTAACTATAGCTCGCGCCCCCGCCATGCACAGTTTTCTCATTGACAATTTCACTGAAAATGTTGCAGTCATATTATCAATGATGCCTTATAAGATGTCATGAGTGATGTAATATGAGGGGTAACTAGCAGAGCATGGCGAGGGCGTGAGTTACAGTTATAAAAACCCACTAGACACAAGGAATTATTTTTTTCGCAATTCGGGGACCAGCCCCTTTGACAAAACTCGCTCCCCTTTTATTAGGGCAATGTTTTGGGGGCAGATTGTCCATATTTTTAGGCCCATCTTCCCCGAGTGGGGCAGAAAGCCACTAGGCACCAGAGAGTTTTATATTTATGTGTCGGGAGCAGCCCCTTGGGCAAGGGTCGCTTCCTTTTCTTGGGCCAATATTTTGGCCATTTTCTGCCCCTCCCCGGGGGCAGATTGGCCATATTGTTTTAGGCCCATCAGCTCCCAAGGGGGACAGAAAACCACTAGACACCAGCGAAAGATTTTGTGTGTGTGTGAACTGGAGTTTGGCTGGCGGTGTGTGTAGACTGGAGCTTGGCTGGCAGATCGTGTGGACTGGCACTTGGCTTGCGGTGTGTGTGGACTAGCGCTTGGCTGGTGGTGCATGTAGACTGGCACTTGGCTCATGGAGAGTGTGGACTAGCGTTTGGCTGGCAGTGCGCATGGACTGGCGTTTGGTTGGCAGTGCATGTAGACTGGACCTTGGCTGGCGGTGCGTGTGGACTGTCAGTGTGTGTAGACTGGCGCTTGGATGGTGGTGCGTGTGGACTGGGGCTTGGCTTGAGGTTTGTGTAGACTGGTGCTTGACTGGCGGTGTGCATGGACTGGCAGTGTGTTGGTGGCTAGTAGCCAGTATGTGTATTAACTTGCTTGAGGTCTGTTTGTCAGTTGCCTGATTTCAGGTGCTTGGTGGTGCGATTGGTGTGTTAGTCTTGTTGACGTATGTGAGTGATGGGGCCTTGAATGGTACTGTTTGTAAATGTAAGTGTTGTATTGTGTAGGGGTGGGCGGAATTTGCGTAGTCGCGCTACGCAAAGCTCCGTGAAACGGTAAAAAATTTCCGCGAGCACGCAAAAGTTCCGCGAACACGCGGAATTGCTTGTTCTGCCCGTTCGCGCTGCTTTTTTCCTGTTCGCGAACGCTGTTTGCATGCTCGGGGAGAAATATCTCGTGAACACGCATTTTGAAAGCGCGAACAAGCAAAAAATTCTGCGAAGCCGCGGATCGCGGAATTTTTGGTAATTCTGCGTTCTCCACGGAACGCGAAATTACCCAAATTCCGCAAATTCCGCGAGCGGAACGGAATTTACCGCCCAGGCCTAGTATTGTGTTAGGCCCGCAGCTGGCAGTGTGAATGGTTTTCTGTGTCTGACGCAAGAAAGGCATGTGAATGGACTGTAAAGCAGTTGGTGCCTTGACGTGGCTTTACTAGAAATTGTTCGTGGAAGCCAAACTTCCTCAGGATCTAAAATAGCGCTGCCCAATTTACTAGATTAAATGCTTTCTCCATGCCAACCATTATTATAGCTGCTTTAGTTCTATTCACCACTCAGTAGAGTATCGCCTAAATCAAATATTTAGTATTTCTCGTCATTGATCTATGGAGAAGACCATTCTGTTCATTGTGGATACGTTTTTGAGACACAGGAGCAATACGATTAGTTACAATTTTCATAAGCAGTTTGTAATTGGCTTTTGGCAAACTATTTGGTCTATATGAATTAGGATTAAAAGAAAAGTTTGTCGTTTTTTAAGAAACTCAAAATAATAGATTAAATGAAAGTCAGCGAAATCAACCTGCCGGAAATTATTTCATTAAAAATGTATCATAAAATCTTGGAAACGCAGTGCAAATTCCTTGTATGTCTCGATCAGGATGCCATCAATACTTGCTGCTTTAGCATTAGCCATGTAGTCCTCTTGAAATTCTGTCAAAGAGATTGGTTTAATAATACTATACTGTTGTTACGCCGAAAGTTTAGGAAACGTAATTGAGGCAAGAAACTTTAAAATGGCATTTTCCGATGCCTCCACTAGGACCTGATAAAGTGCTGAATAGTGCTTAAAAAAGATCCTTTGGATGTCATTGCTTCAGGTGGCGGTAGAATTCGTAACTGGATCCATCACCTCTTTTATCATATTTTCATTGGCTCTTGTATTTGCAGACCATGCCATAACTCGACCCACATGTTCACTCTCTTCTTGCACTCTCTGGAATGCACTTCTTCTTTTAAAAATAAGCCACAAAGCTCTTGTCTGGCCTGAATTGACGCCTTACTAGGAAAAGAAGAGTAATCGCGTAGGCTCAAACTAATTTCTTTTTTCACATTCTCTTTTAGTCTCTTGATCTGTTCTCTACAGGAATTAGCTTTTCTTACTTTAAGGGTGATAAAAATACAGGCCTTGAAAGTCTCCCAAATAGGTAATGTACAGGCAGAATTATCATTGAACCTAAAAAACTCTCCAATAAATACCGAATATCATTTTTCTATTTGTCTTCAGACAAGTTCCATCTATTGTTTATGCCTTTAGTCAAGCTAATCCCAAGCTGAATAGTGGCTATCGAATGGTCTGAAGACACATTCCAAGAATATCAGAACCTAGCCTAGCAAAGCAACAAGAAATAAAAAAAATCTATCTTTGATGTCGATTTAAAATGCTTTGAAAGCAGGTAATTTGTCTAACATCTGGATTCGAAATACACTGGGATCCAACAGTCCATAATCTTCCTTTAGCCTTTCTGATATAACCACTGATTTAGGTTTTAACAGTCTTCTATAATTCCAAGGAGCATCTACACCTGGGTCCTGAAGCAAATTAAAATCACCACCCTAATAATCCCCTTGCCTCCATCAACAGTGAGTAAATTTGTTGTAGAGATGAAGACTCGTCCTCTATTGGACCATAATAATTTTCAAACGTTTCTTTTGTTATTGCACTTCCATAGTTGTATCTTTGCACGGGGATTGCAGCACCTTATTGCCATTTTTGCACTGTATACGATTGCACTTTAACTGCATTTGCACAGGGACCGACTCTCCTTTTTAAGACTGAGACTAGCACTTTGTTCGCGTTTCTGCACTATATATGACTCTTTTGCTCTTGGGAATTAAATAGCAGGAGTACTATTGTGCTTAGTTTTCTTTCTAGTTTTTGTACTAGTGCACTTTATTCTTGGATATGGTTGTATTGGAAATACCTTTACTCCTTTGCATAATATTATTGGAAGTGTTTGAATGAATTGTTTTCTTTGCAATTTATTTGTCTATTTTTTTAATATCTAGCTGTTTTAAATAGCTATGTTTATTGTTAGTTCTATGCTTCATTGTAAATCAGTTACTGTTGGATTTATGGTACCAATGAAAAAATAAATAAATAAATAAATATAATACTAAACACCCAAGTCATGGAATGGCAATTGTGCACCGATATATATGGCTGCTCATGTAGTATAGGGGAATGCCTCTGCTCACTTCTGCGTAGTGCTTGGAAGCGATGAGTGGAGTCCCTTGACATTGTACTTGACATGTATGTTTCACATACTACTCGGATTCTGTTGGCATCTGGATGCTCCAGCACAAAAGTTTGTACTCCAGATCATCAGTGATCTTGCTGAGCGGATTCTAGAAGACTTTAACGGGCTCTGTGAAGTATATATTCCAAGAAAACTGTCTTGATGATTTTTTGCCAAAAGGTTACTACCTGGTTGGCCCAGATGAAGACCCCAGTTGTTATTACCCTAGTGAGGGGTTGGAATGTTGACGACTGTATATGTTGACTCTTATTGATATATTTGGCCTATGAACCTGTACTGAAAAGTTTGTGTCTTTGTCCAAGAAAACTGTACGGTTATGGAGCCAGCATTGTTATCACAAATCAGCGAAATTTTTGTTCACTCGTGTCATGGTCACTGCACCGTTTTCTGGAGCACTTCATTACTTAATTGCATATGGAATATTAAAATAACTGCTGTTTCTGTTTTGCCCACATTAATTTATTGCCAAGGAAGCGCAGTCTAAAATCTTCCTGCAAGGGAACTATTGTTTGTGTTATTAGCATTATATACCCAGATTCCCAGGAATACCGGGTTGCCTTTGCCCCATAGTTGTCTGCACAAGAAGCTGTTGGCATTGGCCTTCTTACTAGCTAAAAAAACTGAGGGCATGCCGCTGGGGTAGAAGGAGAGCTTCTAAATGTAAACAATGGTTGGACTATATGTTTTTTTGCAATAGAGCAGATCTCTTGCTCCCTTCTCCCCCACCCTCGAGACCCAGATGTAGTTGGGCCCGCTCCGAACCTACCTGCTCGATCTACAGGTGTAGCACAAAGATCAACAGGGGGATTTCCAGCACAGACTGAATACATACTGGAACAGTAGCAAATAAGGTGATGATACTTTAGAAGAAAAAAAAGCAGACTTTATTAGCGTATTCCATATTCCAGATCCAGTCACATCGAGAAACCGCAAATCTCGGTATCAGCCCAACAAGCTGTAAGGGGGATTGAACATCATACAATGACATAACACTCATGTCCAAGTAGGTATAATAGCGAATGATAGCAAAGGAGATGTTAAAGTGCATACAAGCAAGTAGCTTTATATTCTTTATCCACCCAGACCAGTACATTGATTGAGTCCCACCCTTAAATAGGAAAAATTGCAGGAAGAAGGGGGGAAAGCCAATAAGCAAGAAACAAACATTAAACCCAACATAGGGAACAAGGGACGGCTAATTCACTGGGAAGGCCTAATAGTGATAGAAATGTGAGGGGAAGATAGGTGAGGGGACGGTGTTATAGAAGGGTAGGTGGGACAAGTTTCATGGGTCTCTAATGTGCTCAGGTCTGGTCCGTGTGTGATGCGTATGTCGCACAAGGTCATGTCAGTGAGGAGTAGTGGCGCGATCCTCATCTGAGGATTCCTCATCTGGAACAGAAAGTAGGTGGCCATCTTGAGTTATCAAAAGACAGTCATGCATGATTTGATACCATGCTTGTGTATGTTCAGGGCTGCGCCGACCCTTCTGCAACTCTGTCATATTAGCAACCTCACATTCCACCCACTTAGTCATTTCTCGTCTTCAGCCTAGTAGTGGAGGGTCCATAGGGTATTCCAAGAACATGGAAATCTGTCGGCGGACCAGTATTAAGGCGAGGTCCACAAATTGGAAGGTGAAAGTTTTAGAATGGGGTTTGGGAAACAGTCCCAGTATGCAGACGGCCAGGGTCTTATCCAGGTTGTGCTAGGTGGCTGCGTTTATACGGGCCATCACTTTGTTCCAGTATGGCGTGAGAGTGGAGCAATCCCAAACCATGTGGTAAAAGTATGGCCCATCTAGACGCATCTGGGACAGGTGGCCTGTGCCTCCGGAAACATTTTGTTGATTCGCTTAGACGTTAAGTATACTCTGTGAAGATAATAGTATTGTATTAATTTAAAGCAAGTATTATGAGAGGTTTGAGAGGTATGCCTAAGGACATTAACCCAGTCTTTTCCTATCAATGGCCTTCCGAAGTCTGCTGCCCAATGGTCTTGGAAGTGGCGTGAGATGATCGTCTTCAGCTTGGGAGAGTAGTGATCTATAGTGAAGTGTGAATGCTCTTTTCTGGCTCATCGTAGTGCAGATAGTCTTAAGGTAAATGTGCTTCGAGGGTTCCAGCAATTCTCTATCCAACATCCAATTGATAGCGGCTACCCCTGTGCAGTAGAGGAGAAAATAGTGCTGGGTATGTCAAACCCAGTCACCAGGTCTGGGAAATCTGGCAATTGACCACTGGAAAATGAGTCTCCAATCCTTGCCATACCTCTTTGCTCCCAGTTGCGTAGTCCAGTCCAGTCCCCTGTGTGTGGGAGGTAGAGAAGCATCGACAGGGGGAGATCTTTAGCATAGGGAAGTGTCGTCCTGGTTCATTACAACACCTGGGACCATGCAAATTAAAGGGAGGACAACAAGGGTCCCTCGAGTCCTACTCAGGGCTGAGGACGAGGCATAAGGAGTAATGCCTCCAGGGTGGCCTGTGTCAAGAGGAATCAACGTCTACCAGTGTTGCCGCACCATCGGAGGTTGTGCCAATACACCTCCCATTTCAATTGTGAGGCTAGATAATAAAGCTTCATATCTGGGACTGCTAGTCCCCCTTCGTCTACAGTGAGAGCACAGTTTAGCCAGTGCTATGCGACTGCGTTTAGTACCCCAGATAAGATGAGTCAGTAAGCCGTCCATTTTCTTAAAGAAGGACCCAGGAAGGTGGACTGACAGTGTAGTAAAAAGGTAGAGCAACCTGGGTAAAAATGTAATCTTCGATAAAGCAACTCTTCCCATCATAGAGAGAGGGAGAGAGAGCTAGAATTGTTTAGAGGGATGCATGGAGGCAAGGGTCGCTCTTATATTACCCTCTATCAGCTCTGTTTCGGAGTGATACATTTTTACTCCGAGGTACCGGAACGTAATGGCCTCCCAATAGAGGGTGGTTCCCACCTCAGGAGGGGGAGCCCGTGTGGGCAGGATATACAATGGGAATCTGTTGGCTTTGTCCCAATTAACCCATAGCACAGAATGGTGGCTAAACTCCGTCAGTGCAGCAATTGCCCCCTCAACATCACTACGATCCCTCAAGTGTAGAGAAGGCGGTCGTCCGTATAAAGGGAGATGTTCAAGGCTGAGTCCTCAGCTTGCAATCGGTGGTAGTGGTGTCCGCTAAGGAGTTTGAGAGCCAGTGGCTCCATTACCAAGGTGAACTATAAAGGCAAGAGAGGGAAGTCCTGGTGTGTGTCCCACTCAATTGTGTGTGGTGAAGAGATGATGAGGCTAGTTTTCACATGAACCATTGGGTTTGTGTAAAGAAGGTGAGTTCAGCCCAGGAAGCCGCTACCTACTCCCACACTAGTGACTGCAGCATACAGATACTTTCAGCACAGTGGCCTTTTCAATGTGAAAAGCCATGACAAGGGTTTTCGGGTGTTCGCTTGGCATAGAGTGCATAACTCGTATCAATTGTCGGGCATTGCTCGCAGTATTTTGAATAGGGATTAATCCCGTTTGGTCTTCATGCACGAGGTCTTGGACTTGGGGAAGTAACCTGTTCACTAGGATTTTGCTCAATATCTTATCATCAACATTCGGGATAGAGAGAGCTCTAAATGAGGTAACCAAACCCTCAGGTTTATCCTTCTTAAGAAGAGGGAACTAATAGAGCCTCGCTGAGTGTCGAAGGAAGGGAGCCGGCGTCCCTAGCAGCGTTAAACAATTTGGCCATTGCTGGGGCTAGGGCATCCACATATGTTAAATAATATTCTATGGAAAGGCCGTCTGTGCCAGGGATGTTGCCGCAGGCCATCGTTTTGCAGGCCTCTCTTACTTCTTGGACCATTATTTCGCACCCTATGGTAGTTGCCACCCCAACAGGGAGTCAGTGTGTCCCTGCTGCTAGAACATCATCATGCATTGGTTGGCTGGGAGCCTCGTCTCACTTGATATAGAGCTGGGCCTAGTACCTCGCGAGGATCCTTGTTAATTTCAGTCGGAGTATATACCATCCTATCATCGGAAGTGTGCATCTGAAGGATCCGGGAGATTCACCGATCTGACCTGGCCAACCAAGCCAACAGCGTTCCCTTCTTATCACATTAGTCATGTGCTCTCATATTGTAGGCCTTGTGGTCATAGGCCTTGAGGTGCTCAATTAATGCCAGGAGTTTCTCTAGTTCCAGTCATAGCTGGTCTGTGGGGGCAGAGTTGGCGATAGGGGGTAGCTCCAGGTTTGTCAGAAAGTCCTCCTGTTGCTTGATTTCCCTATGTAACTGGGCTCTAA
The DNA here is from genome assembly GCA_963921515.1 of Calotriton arnoldi. Lineage (NCBI taxonomy): Eukaryota > Metazoa > Chordata > Amphibia > Caudata > Salamandridae > Calotriton > Calotriton arnoldi. Next base: position 169,347 of record CAWUFW010015645.1, on the reverse strand, counting down.
TCCAGATGAATTTGGCTATGCAGTGCCCTCAGATAACTACTTAAATTGCCTCCCATTACGCAAGGGTAGACAGAGGCTGTACCCTTGTTATCTGCAAAGTAATCACTGACTGCAGCCCCCAACCCCTCTCGAAAGGCAGGGTCATCTGGTGTAAGAACATTCAATCTCCAAAACAGTATGTGGGGTTTAGTATGGCCTGAGGTGCAGGTCAACAGTAGCAGGTTATGATCAGAATAGGTTTTTTCAAGGTATTCAATTTGGGTAACCCTGTTCTGGAACGAGGCGGAGCACAAAAACGTGTCAAATCGGACGGATAGGTCTTGAAGCCAGAACAGCAGAAATAGGAAGTGCTGTGCGGGTTGAAAAAAGACGATGACACTTGTGTGCCTACCACAAGTGTGTTTACCAATACCTGTGTGTCGATCATATGATTACTCTACAGTTGGTGCTGTATAATGCTCTGAAGTACATGGAGACACTGTTGATATGTTGTGCCGTGCATGCTGTTGTCTACTTTGATTTCTCATTTGATTTGCTTTGTTAATGTATGCAATGCTCTCTGGTTAAATGGGACATATCAGGAGATATGCAATAGTATGTTGTAAACTACCATTGCCAACTCATGCTGTTGATGTCTTACTGTTGACATGTAATAAACAAAATAAATGAAACACCAAAAACATTGAAGTGCCAGCTCTGCAAGTTTCTGAAATGACAACGGGAAACTTCACTAGTAAACACGATGTGCGGCTGACATTTAAGATGACATTACACCTGCCAGAGACACAGAATCATTGGTGACTTCACCGAAGTAGACACCAGTTTAACTACATCGAGTTAGTATCACATTGAAGAGAAAGAAGAAGAAAAAACAAATTGGGGGCAAACAGGATTTTAAATATGTGACCTTGATGTCTAGCCAGTTGGCAGAAATCTTACAGAAACATTGAGAAGTGTTAGTCACCAAACTTCAAGGCAACCCCTAGGATTGTTTCCACTAACTGGGGTATATGCCACCAGCTCTGTGCTGCAAGTTCTCCATAGGTCACTGCACCAGCATATTGGGTTACAGCAGTGGTTAATTTGTAAAACAAATAAGCAATGGGGCTCTCGTAAGGAAGCAGCTTGTATCAGCCCATTTCTCCTGTTAGCACCGCCTAAAACAGAACCAACTACTTGCCATAAAAGTGGGAAGAGGATGTGGCGTAATGGCCAGAGCTGCTGACTTCGGTGCTGGGGAACCAGGATCAAGTCTTGGCGTCTGCTCAACATCCTGTGATTCAGGGCAAATCACTTAATCTCCCTATGCCTACCATAGATAAATGTATGCTCATGAAAAGCGCCGGTGTTGATTATTAAGTGCCGGGGCTGAGCACCGTAAGCCACCTGCTCAAATTAAGCACTGGGTTAGAGGTTGGAGCAGGAGGCACTGAACCCTAGGAGATACCAGAAGACGCCGTCTGAAGAAGTGGTGATACAGGGGTAAAGTGCTGACTCTTTCCCAGACCAGACAGTACACAGGTATACTATCCAGAATACCACGTTTACCTTGAGAAGAACACGCAACCCACTGCGGGTATCCTAACTATCGGGTTTCTCCTACCTGTGGACTCCCGCCTGGGCATTTGACACTATGGAGGTGATTCGTTGGTACATTACTGCAAAATCGACATGTCCAATACATAACTACTGCCCGACTCAATGATGAATTCAGCCATACTAACAGAATCTGTAAGAAGGCGAATCACCTGTAAACCATGAGATAAGGAATTGTAGACTGGAAGGTATAGTCAGAGAACTTTCTGCTTCACTAAGAAAGTTGGCAAACAAGCGCCAGGACCACAGCCGCTACGTTATGCTGCCCACCCCCCCAAATGCGACCTCTATTTGAAATGTGAATTGTTATCTTTCAGTGTTACTGAATTGTTACAATTTGTCTGCAGTTGTATAACTCACAAATAATTCAAAAATGCACAAATTAACCAAAAAAATTCAACATTTAATAACATTTACATTTTCTAAGAAAAAGAAAGGACCTGTTTTGATGCAGATTGCGGAATAGTCATTGTTTATTACCTAAATACTTTACAAAACTTATATGACCATGTTTCATATTTTTTCTATTCAGAAAGGCGTTTTTATATTTTTATAGACCTTGTGAAAAATGTAATAAAGTCCAGTAGTGTGATTTCTCAGCGCCTCCACACGAATTCACAAAAAGCAAAAAATAAAACGTTATAGAATATTTTTGGGGTGTGTGCACATTTTCTATGTTTATCCAAAGATGGTGGGCTTCGCATAAATGATTGTGCAAACAAATAATAAAATCAGCTTTTGGTATCGTTCCTCTAAACTTCTTGCCGTCATTTTCTTTCTCCAGTTATCCTATTATATAATTATTCTGTAGCACAAGCCATTATTTTGCAAAATGCAACCACATTAAAATGCAGAAGATTTTTCAAAGCATGGGCGCATCTAAGAGTGATTTACATCCCTGGAATGGTTGGCATGATACACAGACCATCTGCCTGATTTTAATTGAACAAATAACTATCATCGTAAAGAGCTGCCAGCCAATCTGTGCTGAAGCGCTGTTATGTGCTGTGGTATTTGTTTTTGCATTTATAAATCAACTATTACACGTTTTCCTACAAGAGAAATGCTGATCTGAGGGCGGTTACAGCTTTAACCAAAAGCACACCGACATTTTTCAATCTTGAACTGTAGGCCCATTTCCTGAATCATAAGTACTTGCTGACGATTATTTAGGGCTGCGGACCAAAGTAGAAAGCTCTATTTAGCACCATCCTTGTACAACAAGGATTCCTCCGATGCTCCATCTTATGCTCTTCCTGCTCATTTCAAGATCTCTTCCACCCAGGTTCAAAACTGACTGGTCTCCCCTAACATCCTGGATTGTACTTCATCTATCAACATCCCTTGTCCTTTCTTCCAGATATCCAGCTCAACCTTCGCAAACTGGTCAGTAATATGGCAAAAAATGAGAGTTACCAATTGAGATTTAACAATGACTTTTTACCAGAACAAGGCTTGGAGGTAGTTGTCCAATCTATGGTTCTCCTGAGATTGAGTAAGGCAATTCCATTATTACTGGTATTCCCAGAATTCACCTTGCTCCTCTCCCGCCTTAGAGCCTTACTTCATGCTTCAGCCTGAATGATCTCTCGAACTGACTGTTTTAACCCCATTACTCCCATGTTGATCACCCTTGGCTGGCTCCCATTTCAGGCCAGATTCATCTACAAACTTATTTTTTTAGTTCACAAACTAATTCCCTTCGATCCCTCTGACCACTTAGCCTAGAAACGTGAGCTCTCTGACACCACCTATGCAGCTCTGACAATCTTCTTCAGGTGTCCATCTGAAACAAAATCGTTTCAATGGGAGGGTACCCACATTTTGGAACTTCTTTCTCGTGGCAATCCATACAAATCCATCTTTCCCCTCCTTTCAAAAAGAAACAATACTTATACTTTTCTTGACTGACACTATCCTTACTGTGTTCTCTGGCCCGCTTCTGTACTGAACCCTGAAGATGTCTTCAAAGTCATATTAGCTTGACAACCATGTAGTCTGATGGATGGTTTTCTATGCTAGCTGATTAAAAAACAAGCATAAAGTGGACGAGTGATAGGCGAGTTCGCTGGGTTGCAGATGAGCAATGCATTGTGATGTAGTCCTCTTAAAAGAAGAGAGTCTTCAACTCTTTCCTAAATTGGAGCAGTATTGAGGCAGTCCTTATAGATACAGGGATGTTGTTCCAGATCTTGGGTGCTTAGATCGAAAAGGCCTGCTGCCTCCACATTTGGGGCAGAATCTCCATACGGAGCACTTCAGAGAGTGCATGGTATGGAGATTCTGCCCCTAGTGTGGAGACTCTGCACTCATATCTTTTTTACACGTAACTCCCTTTTGTGAATAGGACCTTAGTCTGCAGTCTGATGGGGTCTTGAGATGTTTTGTAAGATAAGCAGGGGTGACGGTCGTGATGGCTTTTACAATGAAGCAGCTGATTTTGACGATGCTGCTGGCTGGTAAAGAGATCCAATGAATGGGAGTGAAGTGATCATATTTTTTCAGGCCCTGGCTGAAATGTGGTGCGGTGTGTAGTATGCCCTTAAGGGTTGCCAGTGTGGAGTCAGGGAGGCCATGGAGCAGGGTCACAAGTACATGGTCATGAACAGCAGTTTTGAAGTCACTTTCTGGAAGAAACTGTTTCTCTTTCTTTAGAAGAGAGAGTTGGTACCAGACTCTCTTTGTTTTTTTTGGGAAATGTGTTCCTTGAGGGTGAGGTTGGTGTTCTGGGTTGATCCATGTGGCTTGGCATATGGCAAAAGCTGCGGTTTGAAGCCATTAACATTCATGTCTTTGAGTCAGATTTGTACTGTTTCTTGTTTGTTTCTCGTAGCAAATAACAGGAATTCTATCTTGTTTAGGTTGAGCTTGAGGTAGGCACTAGATATCTAGGCCAGGATGATGTGCAGGCAGTGTTTGAGGCGCTGGATATCTGAAGTAGAGGAGGCTTTTAAGAGAAGTTGTGTATCATCGGGATGTTAGTGAATCTTTATGCTGTTATCTAGGAGTAGAGCACCAAGAGGCTCCATGTAGAAGTTGAAGATGACAGGAGCAGTGTGAAACAGTGGAACAAGCTGTATGTCTAAATTTGTTCCTGAAAAATTGCTGATTTAAGAAAAACATTTTTATGCACTTGGGCCTTACACACACACTGAACAAAATGCCTGAGTTTGCAAAATAAATCAATTTTCATAATATATTGTCTAATACTTGGTGCATTAAACATGCATAGTGGCTCACACGACATGCTTCTATATTCTTCCAGTAGTGTGTTTCTAGCCTATTGTCCTCCTCTACTGTCCTGTCAATTTTCATTCACATGAATATAATAATTTTTTGAATTAGTCAATTTTGTCTTTTGGTGACACTAGGAAAATGTGAATGTCTTTAGTGATGTATATATTGCTAAGACAAAAGGTGGATATGATCTCTGCACTTTTAAATTTGGTAGTGTTGCTAATGGATTCTTGTTGTGGGTAGGTGGATAAAAAGTATAAAATGATTTTCCTCAGTTTCCATCAATTTGTTCTTGAAAAGTTGAACAACTAGACGCAAACCATTCTAAGTAATGCATTTTCGTTTGTTGGTATTTAGTACTTTTTAACAAAATTAGGATGAAAGTAAGTTAACTTAAAATGAATGAAAACATAGAATACCTGAGCTCCTCCTTAGTGAATTCCCTTAAATGTAAAAGAAAAAATAATAGTGAAATGACAAATTAAAACGTTTATCCTTCAAATAATAAATAATAATAATAATACAAGCATTACTGCATCAAACACATTGCACCTGCAGACGGCTTTTGCTGGTTACTCTATATAACATTTTGGATGAATTTGAAACAAACAGCCACAATATTGGTCATTGATTAGACTGTTTAACTCTTATCCTCATACACAAACTACCTCCAACTGCTTATCAGAGGCCTCCATTGTAGTTGACAAGACACATTTCAAAATAGCAAGATGAGGGAACTTGTTGGTTTTGTGAAATAATCTGACTTACCCAGTAGAATCGGTCTGTGTGGCTCAGCAAGCATATCAGAAAATGTTTCAAATTTAAGGTCTCCAGTGAGTCGATATGATAACAAAAACCACTTCCTGTGGAAATGAGCCTGATGCTCACAGGAAGCACACAGGACCACTCTGTAGTATTGACCACAAATCTCACTTATGGTGGCAGCAATGGGATGCCTGCCATAGAGGCATTTCTCCTCTTTATAAAAAGAGAAGATTAGAGTGAAGAACACTGAGGGCCCAATTCACAAAACATACACCTTGAACTATAGTTTACTTCTGCATTTAAAGTAGCTTTACACATTTTGGGGAATCTTTGAAGAATTCCAGGATTACTTCAATAGTCACAGATTTATAGGCACACTCCGAAGTGTAAACAGTAACAAGTGTTAAAAATACATGGTTACAATTATGCATTTGAAAATGTTTAGCATAAGTAAGTTTGCAAGAGGAGAAATGCCTCTTTTGCAATAAAAATAGGTATTACAGAGTAACAGGAGGGATGCATGTAAGCATTTCTGAGGTAGACAGAAGGAACTAAGGGCCACATGTATGACCATTTTATTTTACGTCTCGCAATTTGCGACACACAAAAGAAAATGTACTAATGTGTCTCAGACACATTTCTCAATTGAGTCGCAAATGACCTCCCTCATCAATATTCATGAGGCAGGTTGCAATTTACGACCTTTTGGAAATGGGCAATAACATAGGGATGGTGGCCTCCTAGGAACAGCAGACCCCGATGTCTGTGTTTGATTTTTAAATAAAGCAACTTTTTGGGGGGGAAATGCAGTCCAATTTCTTCGAAGGAAAACGGGTTGGGTTTCAAAAACAACAACAAAAAAAGTTTCAGTATCATTTTTTAAGAGCAGGCAGTGGTCCATGAGGACCCCTTCCCATTTGCGACTGGCTTACCACCTACTTGAAGTAGGCAGTAAACTGCAAATTATTTGCAACTGCATTCCGGGTGCAAAACAATTGTACATCCCCTTGCGGCTCACTATTTGGAAGGGATGCCCTTGGCACTCCCCTTCCTAATAGCAACTCGCAAACCCTATTTTGCAAGTTGGTAATAGGTTACCGACTCGCAAAATAGGGTTTGTACATAGTAAAATGCGTCGCACATCTGTCTCTAAGTCTTAACATGAAACATAACCGAATCTGCTGGTGCTGCATTTAACTTAACATACATACATCAGGTTTACAAAATTACCTGCATTTTGGCTGAAGAGAATCAGACAGGACTTGTAAGGCGGCAGCAGTATCCCGTTCAGCAAAATATCTGCAGAGACAGACAGAAACACATCACTGTAAACGGCAGAAGCCCGACTGGAGCCGTCCACTGCCCTTGAGTTGACAGGTGCCCGTCTGGACTCTTTCCAGGAAACCTGGAACCACAGACAACTACAGCCCAGGTTGAGCGTAGGGCATTAACACAGACGGATATATTTCCTAATATTTGCATGGGCACTCTCGCGATGTCATGCAATTTTGTTCTGCTCTCACAGTCCTGTTTTAATGTGTAGTAAACACATGCTAATTTAGGTTAATATATCCCAGAATGGCAATCACAAAGCAAACAGAATGGGGTTATTCTCTGTTGTATCATGACAGGGAACTATGAAAACAAATTTTTCCTGGGGCGTCCTGATATGCTGCATTATGTTTTTCTTTTGCAATCCTACATGGAAACTGCCTGCATCAGGATAGTAGCCAATTGAATTGGCTGTGAAGATGAGTGCTTAATTTAAGCCGGTGGTTTCCGGTGCTCGGCATTGTCACTTAATTGCCGGAACCCGCACCTATGATTGCTGCCACCTGGTGGCGCTGTTTGTTTATTTAAAAATGAGCAGAAAAAACAGTTGTTTGTTCATTTAATATACATTAAAAACAACTAAATACCTGCGACCCAAGCCATTCATAAAGCTTTGAAGGCCTCGAACAGTCTGGATTATCACGCTTGTAGTAGTGTGATGGTTAGTAGTTGTGTAAGTACAGTGGCAATGTGTGGTACAAACTGCGGTGGCCTCCTGATGAGGGCCCTGGCACTTATTTTTTTACAAATTAAGCACTGGTGAAGATGGTATTCTTGTTTACTGAGAGGCTAGTAACAAGTGCTTGAGACATTGCTTAATAAGCCCCAAAGCTTCAGGATACAATAGCCCACCTTGCTACCAGTTCTGCGCAAGCATAGTTATCCATTTATCTAAAGCCTTTTATTTGCCTCCAACCCATCAACAAGAAAGGCCTGTAGTACACTAAGATGCCTTTGCCTCACTCTCAAGGAAAATTCGGAGTGTGTCAACAAACACAACAAACAGGTTTCCAAAGTCATATAATCTATCAGGGTACTCCAACCTTTTCTGTAATAAGAGCTACTTATGTTTAATGGAAGTCATCCCGAGCTACCAATATTGGTAATGTTCTAAGAGTAACTACACCAGACATTATATTAGTGACCACCATAATCAAGATTGCTAGAAGTGATCACCTCAGTGCATGAGACAGGATTGCCAGCAGTAATGTAAAAAAGGCTTTGCCAATTTCAAATGCCTCCACGTGGGTAATTTATAACAGCCACAGCTGCAATATCCCTGGCACTAAGACAATAATAGTAATAACAAATCTCCCTTACACTACATGATTTATCACTCAAATATCAGCTTTAAATATATTTTAGAAATTCAGCTGTTTTTCTCCAGGTATCAAAGGAGATTCATAGAGTCATATTTACGAAAACGGGAAACAGCCTTTACAATGAGGTTTTTACCTCGTTGTGCCTTTACCACGCATTTTCTTTTGCGCGCATGTTTTTACCGCGAATATGTATTTAAAAATGCATGCCAATACCACGCATTTAAAAACAAATAACTTGTTTTTATATCTAAAAACAATGCGTGGTATTGGCATGCGTTTTAAATACATATTCGTGGTAAAAACATGCGCGCAAAAAAATGCGTGTCAAAGGCATGCGAAGTAATTGCATGCGTTGTATCCGTCGTAGAACCAACGAAAACATTTTCCCATTGACACAGAATGGCTAAAACCCTTTGATACATCTGATCCATAGTCTCATATTTAATTGGTAAGCAGCGGCAGCTCCTCCATTAGGGCAGAGGAGCATCCACACCCCTGCTGCCAGTGCCGCCGCAAAGGTGAAAAAACAAAATGGTAATAAAATACATTTATTACCATTTTATTTTTCCCTTTCCCAAGCCGAGCCGTGTTTGGGGGCGGGGACACTGCTGCTGACTGGCAGCATGGGAGTGGTGCTCACTCCACCTGTTTACACTGTGCACGTAATCTTGGCTGGCTGTCATGCAACAGCCAGCCTGACATGCGCAGTGTAAACCTCTCCACCCAGCAGTCTAAGAAAGCTAGGTGGAGAGCAGACACAGGCCCCATTGCCTCGAGGAGCATTGAGGCAGCCTGCTCTAGCCAATCCTGGAGCTGCTCTCATGCTGCTCATCTTCACCACGACAGCAGCGTTGGGATTTGTGGAGAATTCCATTGCTGCAGTCAGAGTGCCAAGTGGCTCAAGAGGGCCGGAGGAGGCAAACCAGCAGAGGTAAGTGCATTTTTATTTTTCATTTTAAATTTTATTTCATTTTCAGCCTCGCCCTCAAGGCCAGAGCTGTCAGTCGTGGTTTGTAATAAACACTGTTTATAACGAGCCATGACTGACAGCCACATGCGGCTGCTACCCTAAATATTTGGATGGTTGCCTCACCAAATATATAGGGTACCAGCTGCCACTGTTGGCAAATAATTCTCATCCCATAATTATCTTCAAGGGGATTCACATGCTCCAAGTACTTGCATTCCTTTCTTTATACCTTGGCTGTAATCTCTTCTGGTCGATAGCAGATGAGGTAAGAAACTGTTTGAAAAGAGTGACAAGCTTAAAATCTTTAAAGCACTGCTCCACTCTGCATTCTAGACCCCCGCACCATTTCCTGTGCCTTTCGGCCATGACAGGACAATGGAAAAGTGTTTGCTAGTGGAGATGGTTGATTCGGTTCCGTGAAGGTGGAAGAGCAAAGACAAATGCTACTTGAATCATAAATTTGAAATATTTCTCTTTAGAACCTCATATAACATCTTTGTCTTTTTAGCCAATATACATTTGTACATAAACAGTGGCAGCTCCTCCGCTGAGGCGGAGGAGCGTTGCCCCACTGCTTTTAGCAGTGGAAATAAAGGAAAAATAAAATGATAATAACTGAACGTTATTATCATTTTATTTGTTCCTGCGTCTTTGTGGGGCGGGATGCTCTGCTCTCAGAGCAGGGGAAGGAATGGTGTCACTCTGTAAAGTGTGCATGAATGTTTGACTGTCTCTCTCGGGCAGGCCAAACACTTATGCGCACTTTGCATGTTCTCCATGCAAGCTGCATTACAGCCTGCATGGAGAACATGCCCAGGCCCTCATCATTCCCCATCTGTATGCAGAACCACGGTGCTCAGACCAATCACAATGCTGTATTGCAGTGTTGTGGTTTGTCTGGGGAGTCTAGCTGCTTCCTCTTCTGGCTGGAGCGGAGGGACTACGACGAGGGATGACGCGGAGAGACAAGAGGAAGTAATTGTATTTTATCTTCCCCCCTGCCTGTCCCGCCACCCCTGATCTGTGCCAGCCACTACTGTACATAAAATTATTTTGGGAGGAAGAACCGCTACTGACACACTCTCCTAGAGAAGGTTGGACGGAAATACAAAATAGCTGGGGAGCAACTACAGTAGGTGGAACTGTGTAGTAAGGGAAACTTCCAAATCTAGCAGGCCTCTAGAAATATAAAGGAACAGCAGGCTTCAACAAAAAAGTACAGCAGCAGAAGGCCTTGTAAAACATAAAACAAACTTTTTATTTTAGAGCAGCTTTTGAACTGATCTGATGGTAACAAAGAACGTACCCAGTTAGCGAGCAGGACGCAGGGGACAAACGATTTTCTTGATTAGAGAGGTCCAGATGGCCCTCACAGATGAGATGGCAGTGCGACGGAAGCTGAAGAGAGCATGCCTGGATATTTTGATGAATATGTACATTATAACTTATTTCATTTAATATGATTAAGGTTTCATGATCTGATTCGGCAGGAGAGCAAAATGATAAATATAGGATTAACAATAATAATTAAGCCTGGGCGGTGAACTCCGCTCCGCTCGCGGAGTTTGCGGAGTTTCCCGCACTCCGCGTTACGCGGAGCTCGCGGTGTTCCGAAAAACTCTGCTTCGCGGAGCGGAGTTTTTTTCCCCGCTCGCGTTCACCAACGACAAGTTGGCGAGCGCAAGCGAGTAAAATCCACCTCCCGGCGAGATTTGTCCTTGTTCGCGATCGCCAACATCAAGTTGGCGATCGCAAGCGTGGAAAATAAACCTCCCGGCAAGATTTCTCAACGTGGGGGGGTCAGGTTTCTCATTGCGAGTGGTCGCGTATGCTCGCGACCGCTCGCGTTGAAACTGCCCGTTCAGCGATGAAAGCTGCCGCTCGAGTAAAAATCTACTCGAGGCGGCAGAAAAGGTAAGCTTGCGCTGTGCATGGTGCTGTTCGCAGTGATTGCACAGTGCGGACAAGCATCCGGCACTGTGCAATCACCGCGAACTGCATTTTTCTACCGAACTCCGCCACTTGCGGAGCTCCGCGTAGTGCGACGTAGTTTTTTTTGCACTTCGCGTAGCTTCACGTAGTGCAACTCCGTGAACTCCGCCCAGGGTTAATAATAATTAAAAAACATCTTCGAACGTATTCAATCTCCTTTTGAGAAGTTAAGTTTTCTTCTTAATTATTTTTCTTCTCTTGGGTGTCTGGATTGGGAAAGGGTTAGGATTTGTTCCTTGTGTTCTTGTTGCTGATGTTTTTTGCTGATTGAAACAATAACCTGGTCTTCTGGTAGGGCTACTTCCTTGGAATTTTAGAAATGTGAGTGATTCACTGCTATCCTCTGATGGGTAAATATGATTCAGGTAGTTTACCTTGACATCAAACTTCCCAAATAAGAGCATTAGCATTTTAAAGTAATTGGTGGACACCAGACCAGATATTTTATGCCACCAAAAGACGAGCCACATGCATTCTGATCAGCTATGCCTGAAGCCTAAATACTACCTCCGGTTATTTGCATCCACAACTCACTCTAAACATAATGGGGTAGTAGTTTTTTTCATAGAGACACTCAGATTCAGTAGCTAGACAGTACCAAATACAAGGACTATAGATTTGTCATGGTCAAGAGAATACTGAGGAACAGTGGTCTTATGGTAGTGATTGTGTATGTCCCTAAAATGGGTCAAGTAGTGTTTCTGCTTGACTTTTTGTGATCTGTATTAGCATTTGCTGCAGGTGACTTAATTATTACTGGGGACTTTAATTCATGACCTCCCGGTTCGCCTGGACCATTTCTTCTGTTCCACACACATTATCCCCATGGTCCAGGAGGCAGACTACCTGGGATGGATCCTTTTGGACCACGATGCACACACGTTAACTTTGGCCTGGCAACCACCTCCACCCCCGGTCCCCACCTGGCGCTTACCACGCGAATGTCTAGAGGACCAAGTGTTCAAACTAGAGCAGACAACACACATACAGAATTACTTTCGGGAAAACACTGAGACAGCAACTACAAGGACAGTAGAATGGGATGCCTTTACGGTGGTGGTCAGAGGGACGTGCATCCAGCGCATCCCTGGAGTGCGAAAAACTCTAGAGCGGCGCATACTAGAGGAAGAGCGAAAACTGTCAGCATTGACACAGGCAGCAGATAGAAACGAAGCGACATTAACACAGGAGCAGATGCAAAAACCGTGTATGCAGAGGTGCTCACAGACCTTAGAAGATATAATTTTAGAGCATATGCCGCTAGAGCCCACAGAGAGGGGAATAGAGCAGGCACCCTGCTAGCATGGCTTGTCAAGCAGGCCACCGCCCCCCAGCCAATGACCGAAGTGAATACTATTGCAGGCACACTAGCTCGGTCCCAAGTAAGCATTATGCATGCATTTCATGAGTATTATGCAACCTTTTAAGCAGCTCCGGTCCCGGTAGATTCAGAGTCAGTGGACAGATTCTTAGATACGCACACACTACCACGTATAGTGGCAGCAGACAAAGATACCCTAGACGAACGAATCACCTCGACTGAAGTGACGCAAGCAATACAAACCTTAGCCACAAATAAGGCTCCGGGCCTAGACGGCCTGCCACTGGAGTTCTACCGCACATTCTCCACTCTGTTAGTCCCACGACTGGTGGAATTGTACAAGGCGGCACTAGACGAAGGCATATTCCCACGATCTCTCTGGGAGTCACTAATTGTTTCTTTTCTAAAACCAGACCGAGACCCCCAACACGTAGGCTCATATCGGCCTATTGCACTGCTATACACAGATTACAAAATATTTGGTAAAGTGCTGGCAGAGTGATACGCCACGGTCCTCCCGGCATTAATACATCCAGATCAATGCGGGTTTGTCCCAGGAAGGAGTACCTTGCACAACATCCGGCAGCTGTTCCATGTCCAGGATCAGGTACAGAATCGTTTTCCCCGTGCCGCATGCCTGATCCTGGACCTGTAAAAAGCCTTTGATACGTTATCATGGCCCTGTTTATTTGCGGTGCTCCATAGGGTGGGCGTAGGACCCCGACTACGAGCATACACAAAACTAATATATACGAGACCAACATCCAGGGTTAGGCTTGGGCGACATGTATCCTCTTCTTTCACGGTGGGAAGGGGTACGAGGCAGGGTTGTCTGCTCTCTCCATTGCTCTTTGCCCTTGCAGTGAAGCCATTAACAATACGTCTCCGTGCAGAGGGCAAACAATGGGGCATCCCACTAGCAGAAACCACGCCTAGCATATCAATGTATGCAGACGATCTACTCTTTTATGTACGGGATATCACTGCAGACCTCACCCCGATGCTGGCCACCCTAACAGACTTCGAGACAGCGGCTGGTCTAAAAGTCAACTGGGCTAAGTCCACAATATACCCGTTCTCTGAGAATCTCCCTCCACAGACAGTGCGGGTCGGAGAAAACCGACCTTAGGTGGAGTGTGCAGGCACCACGATATCTAGGAGTACGCCTGTATCACTCTCCACGAGATATCTACGAAGGCAACCACCGGAAAGTCTTGGCAGGCATCTGTTCCTCTGTCATCTTCTGGAAAACCCTTCCTTTAACCCCCATTGGAAAAATAGCAGTCGCCAAAATGATTTTGGTCCCGAGACTGCTGTACCATTTTGCCAATCTCCCAATAGTTCCTCCTCATGCCTTCTTCCAGGAACTGGACACGCTACTCAGTACCTTGATATGGAGTGAAGGGCGTAGACGGGTAGTCCTGGCCAAAGTGCAGTTACCAATGAACTGGGGAGGACTAGGAGCCCCCTCATATGAAGCGTACTTTCTAGTGGCTCAACTACAGTGGGTGTCACGTTGGACCACGGAACGCTCGTTGGAAGAGACATACACCCACACCGGGCCAGTGTCCGTTCCAGTGATCCGACGCATGCTACTGCCGGGCCATAACCCAGTGTCAGCTTATCCCCTGCAGGTAACAGTGGCACACACCTGCATGAAATGCATACACCCGATGTCACGGACGATCCCGCTATACTCCCCACTCCTACCGCTAATAGGGCTCCCCCGAGGTCACGATCACTACACAGCTCGAGCCCTACATGTCTGGAGAGAACACTCGCTCACAGAAGCAGGATTGTTATTCGCCGACGGACACTTACTCTCATTTGCAGAACTGACAACCGACACTGACCTTCCCAAAGTTCAATTCCTCATGTATGGGCAGTTAGTGGTAGATTGCTGCTGAGCCTGGCACATGACTGACAGCGAACCGGCCACACACCCTGTCCTCCATGCTATATTGCCAATGGGCCCAGGACGCCATATAGTAACATGGCTGTTGGACTTGGCCTTTTTGCAGGGTCATCCCTAAACTTTTTGCCTTTCTCCTAGCCATTTTTCTGACATGGTGTTGGTGGTTTTAGGACTCTGGGCACTTTAGCACTGCTGTTCAGTGTAAAGTGCATGTGCTCTCTGTGATAAATGTGGTAAAATTGGTCTACACCTGTTTGGCCTATTTAATTTACCTGTGAGTCCCTTGTAAAGTGGTATCTCATATACCCAGGGCTGGTAAATTAAATGCTACTGGCGGGCTTGCAGCGCTGGTTGCGCCACCCACCAAAGTAGCCTTTCAAACCTAACTCAGGCCTCTGCCATTGCAGGAGCCTGTGCGCGCTAGTGTTACTGCCGCTGTGACGTGGCACCTAAAGTGTGTGCCATGTCCGTGACCCCTTTACACGCATGTCAGTCACCCTAAGGTAGGCCCTAGCTAGCCCTATGGGCAGGGTGCATTGTAGGTAAAAGATAGGACATGTACCTTAAGTGTGTGACATGTCCTGGTAGCGACAAACAGCCATTTTTGGTTTCTCACTACTGTGGGTCTGCCCTCCCATAGGAATGCATTGGGGATTCCTGATAAGTGTTTCAGTGGTAATTCCTGATATGAGAGGCGCAGCGTGGTCAAGTTTGGTATATTTGGAATAGTGATAATAAATGCTGCGCAATGGTGTGCGCAGATTTATTATAACTATTTTAGAAATGCCACTTTTGAAGTTGGCATTTCTGTGTGCTATGTGTCTGCCTGCCTGATGTGAATTGCATGTCTGGCTTGTGAGTGACAGGGGCTGGGAGGTGTGTGTGGCTCCAGGAGGGGCAGGGTGAGTCAGCGCTAGGCTGAATGGGACACCTGGGCTGAGAGTAGTGGGAGGAGAAATCCCCTGACTCTGAATAGGACTGTGCCCAGGCTGTACAATGCTGGCTCTGCCCCCTGTGGTGTGTCTGATCACCTGACAAAGGGGAGAGGAGCTGGGCAAAACAAAGTGCTCCAAATCCCCACTAAACCAGTTCTGACTGGTATCCCCAGACCCTGTGCTGTGACACAAAGGGATTTGCTAATATAAATATAGGGGCTGTGACCCCATAAAAATGTTCAGTTCAGTTCCTGTGCAGTTCCTGACGGAGGGGGCTTGTTGCTGCTGGGGCCCAGGGGGGGCTGCCATGAGGGCTTGCCTCCCTGGGCCCAGCATTGCCCCCTTGATTTACTAAGGACTTTTTGGGGCCCTTCTGCTTTTGCTTTTCTTGATCCCAGGACCTCAAAGGACTTTTTGCTGCTCCTACTGCCTGGTGAGCGCTGTGCTTTGTTGTCAATTTCCCCAAAGAGAGGAAGAGTGTGGGCTACGCAGCGCTGTGCTGCCGTCCTTTTTGGGGGGAATCCCGACGTGAGGGATTCCCCCGTGATGCTGCTGGAAGCAGGAGCCCATCCCGTGTTGGGAATCGTTAGCGGGTGCCCACCCCGCGTTTGAGTTCATTGGCGGGTGCCCACCCCGCTGATGAGGGATTTCACGTTGGAGAGTGGGTGCCCACCCCGCTCTCATGCTATTTTGGACAGCGGGTGCCCACCCCGCATCACGGCCGAAGAAGTAGAAGCCGCCGAGAGAGGAGCGCCCGAAAAGGAAGTCAGGCAACCCGGTGCCTGGAGGTGGGCGGGGCTCCCGTGGTGACGAGGGAGCCCCGGTGAGCAAACAGGAAGCGGAGAAGTGCGGCTATGGTTGGCGGGTCTCTCGGAAGAACGAGGAGAGCCCCGCACCTTTGCTTAGTTTAAACCCAGAGCGGGAGCCCACCCTGCCGGTTCGTGCCCCTGTGGATTGCCGAGCCTGCAGCCCGGAGAAGGAGGCGCCGAGGAAGAAGACTGGAGCCTCGCGGGACCCAGTGACTGCCACAAGAAGAGTCCCGCAGGAGACCGGGTGAGTGTCCCTTGCCCCGGGGTGCGCTGTGGGTCTTGGGGCCAAGGGGGTCAGTGGAGAGTTCCCCCGGGTGCTGGGGTGCACCGCCTCCCCCGCGTTGCACTGGAGGAAGACCCTGAAGAGCCCGTGAGTAGGGGCTTCACCAGTGTTGTTGGTGCCTGTTCAAGGCACAGTGTCAAGGCCTATTTCCTGAGCGGACCCGTCGTTGCGGGCCGCTCCAACAAGGGGCATATTTGTTGGTGGAGCGTTGGTGGTGCCGATTGAGGGTACTAGGAGGAGCCCAGTAAAGGAGGCTCCCGTGGCACCGTGAGTGCCAGCGTAGTTTCCCAGCTGCCCCACCGGCCAGTGGGCAGCTGCAACGTTTGGGCAGAGTTTATTTTGGAAGTCCCGGAGTGGGGCTTCCATTGCACGTGAGTGCCAGTACCTACAAGTTGTGTTCACAGCTGCCCAGCAATTAGTGGGCAGCTGCTACGTTTAGGCTTGCACCCTTGCGCACTTTCTTTTTGCTGCATTGGCAGCCCTGACATTGGGACATAGGGCATTTGAGCCCCTGTGGAAGGCCAGTTGGCCTGGGGGCAGGTTGGTGACATTGGAAGAGCGCCAGGCTCTACAGGATTGCGTAATGTACTTATGCCTACTCTGAATGTTGCCAAGAATGATTTAGGCCCATAGTATTTACGCTAATGTGTTTATACTGGTGATACCTAATGCGTAATGAGGTTTTGGCCTAATGTGTATTACTGCCTAATGTCATGTTATGATGTTTTGGGGTAGTGCCTATTTGCGTAATGTGTTTATGCTTATGAGGTTATTGCATAATGTGTTTATGCAGGTGAGGCCCATTGCGTAATGTGTTTATGCTAATAAGGTTTGGGCCTAATGTGGGTTTATGTCTAATGCTAATAGGATAATGCTTAGGTCATTATGGTACCAGTAGTCACTGGTTGTGTTTATATTTGCATTTACTTACCTGATCTGATGGTTCTGACCGTGGCCCGATTGGCCTGGTCCTGTATATAATTCCCCTGTGAATATTGCCCGTGCCAGTTGGCACAGTGTAAATGTGTGATTACGTTTCTAATGTGTTTTATGATAATACAAAGGCTATTTTTCATATAACCTTGTGTGGAGTTCCTTTTGTAGTGTGCCTAGTGTGTTGCTGCTGTGTGTGTGTGTTGCGCAAACGCTTTTCACATTGCCTCCGGGATAGGCCTGACTGCTCGTGCCAAGCTACCAAGGGGGTGAGCAGGGGTTATCTTGGGTGTGTAACTCCCTTGCCCTGACTAGAGTGGTGGTTTCTGCCTGGCTTTGGCGCAAGCCTTAGCCAACCAGAAATCCCATTTCTAACAATGGCTGTATAAAGTGATCCGAGAACTGAACACGGTGCCACTCACCTCTCTACGGGACAAATGGGAGGTTGAGATCCAGAGACCTCTTCATGATAAAGAGTGGGAACGGGCGCTAGAATACCCCAAAAAAGTATCTCAAAACTACAGATTCAAAAACATACAGTTTTGTATCCTACACCGCGCATATCTGACGCCAGAAAATCTTCAACGATACTACCCCAACGCATTATTCTCATGCCCGAGATGCCAGGAACCTAATGCTACTTTCCTAAACATGTTCTGGAGCTGCCCAGCGCTCCACACCTACTGGAATGTAGTGCACACCACATTGCACAAGGTAACGGGGCTCACAGACACTGCAACATGGGAAGCCAGCGCGTTAGGTATATTAAAACGCCGCAAACAGCACAAAGTTGAAATAAGTTTCATATCTCTAGCTCTCCTGCTAGCCAAACGAAGCATTGCCATGCACTGGAGAACTCCGGCAGGGCCCCCTTTGGCAGCCTGGAAGGAAGCAGTCGCAAAATGGGGGGCATCAGAGGAAGACACACTACGCCATGAAGAAGTCCGCGGCATCCGTAAACACCACATCTCCATGCAGTGGGCAACACTCTTACACACTTTCAAAAATACAACGGACCATGATGAGCCACCTCAATCATCGACAAATCCCTCACAGACCACTCCAGAGAACACTACTTCAGAATGCGACCAAAACGACCATCCATGCGCGCACAATGCACAGGCTGCAAACGTGGACCACCAACCACCAACCCCGACACCGCCGCCACGCAACCTCAGACAGTGGATCGACGACTGCGCCAACACCCTCGCCCCGCTCAAGAATCCGCCCAACAGCCACACCAGCAAGAAAGCCACCTGGTTCACCGAAGACCTCCAGGCCTCCAAGCGAACATGCCGAAAACTGGAGAAGATCTGGCTCCACGAACGGACAGCGGACAGCTACGCCGCCCACAGAGCGCCACCCGCAGTCACCATCACCTCATCAGATCCGCCAAAGGGCCTCACTCAAAGACCGCCTAGACAACAACGCACACAACAGCAAAGAGCTCTTCAACATCGTGAAGGAACTCTCCAACCCCAGCTCCAACACCAACGACATCCAGCCGTCGCGAGACCTGTGCGACTCACTGGCCACCTTCTTCCACCGCAAAATCGCCGACATCCCACGACAGCTTCAACACCACGACCGCCCCGGCAACCACCGAGACCACTGCCCCCACAACCACCAACCGCCTGCTCTCCTGGACCAACATCAACGACGAGGACACCAGCGAGATCATGAACACCATCCACTCCGGTTCACCGCTAGACCCGTGCCCTCTCCACATCTTCAACAAAGCCAGTACAGCCATCGCGCCCCATCTCCGGAAAATAATCAACATCTCCTTCGAGACAGCAACCTTCCCGGAAAGCTGGAAGCACGCCGAGATCACCGCCTTACTCAAGAAACCCAAGGCAGACCCCAAGGACCTCAAGAACTTCCGACCCATCTCTCTGCTCCCGTTCCCCGCGAAGGTCACAGAGAAAATCGTCAACAAACAACTGACCCGCTACCTCGAGGAGAACAACATCCTGGACCCTTCCCAGTCCGGCTTCAGCAGCAACCACAGCACCGAAACCGCCCTCATCGCCGCCACCGATGACATCAGGACCCTGCTAGACAACGGAGAAACAGCAGCCCTCATCCTCCTGGACCTATCAGCCGCCTTCGACACGGTCTGCCACCACACACTACGAACACGCCTTCACGGCGCCGGGATCCAAGAGAAGGCCCTGGACTGGACCACATCCTTCCTTTCCGGCAGAACACAAAGCGTCCGCCTCGCCCCCTTCCGATCCAAGGCCACCAAGATCATCTGCGGCGTACCCCAAGGCTCCTCCCTCAGCCCAACGCTGTTCAACATCTACATGGCACCCCTCGCCCACGTCGCCCGACAGCACTAGCCTCAACATCATCTCCTACGCCGACGACACCCAGCTGATCCTCTCCCTCACCAAAGACCCTCACACCGCCAAAGCCCACCTCCACGAAGGAATGAAGGCCGTCGCCGAATGGATGAGGACCAGCTCGCCTGAAGCTGAACTCGGACAAGAAGGAGGTCCTCATCCTTGGTTCCAACCCTTCAGCCTGGGACAACTCCTGGTGGCCAACATCACTGGGAACAGCCACGCCACCCACCGACCACGTACGCAACCTAGGGGTCATCCTCGACCCACCTCTCTCCATGACTAAGCAGGTCAACGCCGTTTCCTCATCCTGCTTCAACATCCTCCGAATGCTCCGCAGGATCTTCGAAGTGGATCCCCACCGAAACAAGAAAAACAGTCACCCAGGCCCTCGTCACCAGCAGGCTGGACTACGGAAACGCCCTCTATGCAGGAACGGCGGCTAAGCTCCTGAGACGGCTGCAACGCATCAGAACGCCTCTGCACGTCTTATCCTCGACATCCCCAGCGCAGCCACATCACACCCCACCTGAGAGACCTGCACTGGCTCCCTGTCCAACAAGAGGATAACCTTCAAGCTCCTCACCCACGCACACAAAGCACTCCACAACTCCGGACCAGCCTACCTCAACAGACGACTCAGCTTCTACACCCCCACCCGCCAGCTCCGCTCGACCAGCCTCGCCCTCGCCACAGTCCCCCGCATCCGGAGAGAACGACCGCCGGCGGCAGATCCTTCTCCCACCTCGCCGCCAAGACCTGGAACACCCTCCCCACCAACCTCCGACAGACCCAAGACCTACTGGCCTTCAGAAGACTCCTCAAGACCTGGCTCTTCGATCAGTAGCAGCACCACCCCCCTCTTCCCCCAGCGCCTTGAGACCCTCGCGGGTATGTAGTGCGCTTTATAAGTGACATGATTGATTGATTGATTGATTGGAGCATATCTAAACACCAGAAAGTACACCCCCTGACGTATGCTACCTTGATACCCTCACATCGTCACAGTAACGAGAACCCTTAGTGATGCACACCTAGATTTAATACTTTGCTTTTTTACATACACGGTGTAGTTCCGACCCGGTTCAATTCCCCCAGTTTAGTTAGGGTTGTACTCTCCCCCACTAACATAGGTTCTTGCACTCGCAAAGAACAGAGGCTAGACATAGCTGCAATACTCAAACTAATTGCATGTACAACCCCCACCAGGGATGGGAACGTAAACTGTGCATTTAGATAGAAACCTGAACTATGTAAATGTCAACGACTCCTATAGTAACGCATCCAACTGCATGTATAAGCTTTTATGCGAATGCCAATTGTCAGTAAAGTTGTCATTGAATGTATGCAATGAAAATCAAATAAAAAGAATCTTTAAAAAAAAAAATTACTGGGGTCTTTAAAATGGCATGGGACTGCATGCTGGATAGGTCTAATGATGGAGTTCCATCATTAAACTTGAAGTCCTGGCACTTGAAGTCTGCTCTGGGTGATCTGGCTCAGAGAGATGTATGGCAGGCAAGGAACTGTGATGTCAGAAATGACATATTTTTGGCTCCAGGATTAATTATATCCTCATAATTAACCCATTAGCTCACTAGGTTTGTGTTGCAGGTATATAGTGCTTTTTGCATTTTCTGGCCATGTGCTGATCCTGATATCTTTGAATATGGGTCTGGGGCCCAGGAAAACAAGAAATTGTATGCCGGCAGCTGGCATTGCTC
Source organism: Calotriton arnoldi (assembly GCA_963921515.1). Lineage (NCBI taxonomy): Eukaryota > Metazoa > Chordata > Amphibia > Caudata > Salamandridae > Calotriton > Calotriton arnoldi. Next base: position 147,865 of record CAWUFW010015645.1, on the reverse strand, counting down.
TGGCATGAGATAGAGATGGAAATATGGGAATATTTTGAGACAAACGGAGGCAGGGAGGTATCATAACACATGGTCTGGGATGTATTTAAAGGGGAGGTTCGAAACAAGTCTCTGACCCTAATGTGTAACCTATGATGGATACATCCCCTTTAAACCTAAATACTGGAGAGTGACTTGAGACAATGTGAATGCGATTATACATAAATTTAAGGCAAGTGAATCAGACTGCAGATAAATGGCATCTCTAAGACTATTAAGGGCAAGTACTGGAATTTGGGATCAGTTGTGGACAATAGTCACAAACAGGGCAGAATTTACTATGCTTAAGCTCAAATGGACCATACATTCCCTGACCAATAAGACAGGGGCAAGTTTAGAAGCATCTTCTCAGGGCAAAGGAATGGATCTGAAGCTCTCAATTTCCATAGACAAGATAGAAGAATTTCGGGTGTTTTATGAGCAGGAGACAATCATCTTCGCTCTAAACGATGCCTAGTTTTTTAGGGGGCATTTCACCAGATTATCCCAAAACCAGGTTTCACTCAGGTTTCTGCTGCAATTCACCTGTTGAATATGAACAACTGCCCGGGGCAAGGCAAGTTCACGGGGTGTCTTTACAATCTTTCCACCATGGTCAGTGCCTAAACTGACCTCACGTAACTTGTTTTCATCCACAGGAATAGTTAAACCCTCCAGGAGTGAAGATAAAGTGTCAGCCATCTTTAAACTCTTTAAGGATCAGCTCAGTACTGATGTACATTTTTTATAAAACTTCTGGTCTCAATGCTCTAGCCCTTAATGCTCAGGCTGATGCACGCACATCAACAGGCTTTAATATGGAGACTAATGATGATGTCAGAGGGTGATCCATCTGGTTTAAAAGGTAAAGAGGAAGAGAATCATGTATACTAAGGGAGACTTCAACAGAGTACATCCGGCCTTCTTGTCTCAAGTCTTGCCCTGTATAGGAATTGGCTTTCAGCTAACTACATGTTTCCTAGAATCAATCTCAATGGTCATCCATGAAGGCTCCTGGCTCTTTGGAGAGGAAGCAGGTAGGGTCGCCCTCTCTTCTAATGGACGATATATTAGCCTGCTCTTTTTATGGACGATATATTACTTAAGCTGAACCCCTAAAGCATTCCGCCCTCAGAGTTTATACAGCATTTGCAGCATTTTAAGGATGTGACCGGGCTTTAAAATTAATTAAAACCTTACTGGAGACATGGAATAAGATAAAGTCTAGATATGGTTTGACCAACTTCTCCTCCCTATACATTCCAATACATTTCAGGCCTCTCTCCTTCTAGACTCCTAGGGCTTTTGCTTGAGATGAGCATGGCAAAGTACAATAATTTCAAATATGTTTGCACAACACATTAAAAATCTTCTGCTTAGTGCAAATGTGACTTCTAATTACATGACTGAGAAAGGCTGCACAATGTGCAAAGTAGGCCCTGGAGTCCATGACCCAAAAAGAAGGAAACTAAGGTCAAGGATTGTATGCAACTTGAGAAGTTCACACCTATGAACGCGGGCTGCAAGGGTATTATTTCAGACATTTGTTCCATGATAACTACAGCAAAACCAGCTCAATGTTGCTCCTACACATGCAAATGGGATTCAAATCTTGGAAGGCAAAGGTTGGATGTGAGGTTAAAACTATTGTAGTAAAAAAATATTGCAGCAACAATATCGACTTTAAAAACTTACTTTGTAAGGTACACAATTATGATGTACAAGAATATTGTGGCAAAAACATTGGAAATACATAAGTAAGTTTATATATTTAAAACTTTAACATTAAAATAACTTTAAAAAATAACTTTAAAAAATAAGTTAAATATACAATACAAAATGCAAACATAAATATAATAACTACTACAATAAACAAAATTACAATTATAACATAGAATTATTAAATATTAAAAAGTAATGATACAATTTAATTACTAAAAGTAACATTTCTCAAAAAATGTCCAGAATAGGTGTATTGTATGATCTTGTTTGAATAGACTATATTCCTCAAAAAAGAACACATTTCGGATGAGAAACATATTGTTGCATTGACTGCAAATGGTTATAATTTTTGCAAAGACATTTTGGAATTTCCTATTCAAAAGGACTCCAGGTTAGCCTTGTTGGCCGATAGTTCTCTTACTAAGGTGCTGATAAAATAGTACTTTGACAATGCATGGTGGCATCAAAATTGGATACAGCATTTACAAGGAAGAACACTGAATCAACCTCTGTTATTCAGTGGCATTAACACCGATGGAACCTCCAGGCCATCCATTAACTTAGCTTTATTATGGCAGGGAGGGTTCTAAATTTGACTCCATATGGAAGGCTTTATTGGATTACTTACCCGTGGATTTCTTGCATTGCCTTACCTGCCCAGGATAAGCGACTTGGGCCTGTTTTCATGATAGAGAAGACCAGGTCGAATCTGGGTCGTGAGTGGCAAGAATTGGAGGACTAATGGAGATTAAGGGGAAGGAATGTAAAGTAATGTTGACAGTAATGTAACTTTAAGTATTTTATAGGAAGTGAGGATTGATTGAGCTATCCGATGGAACCAACGGCATTTTTATGCATGTGAGTGAGAGAGTTTATTGAGGACAGGTCTTGGCAGGAGCGTTACCTCCTGTGTAAAGCTTTAACTAACTGAGAGAATTTATTTTACAATTTATTTCACAATATACACGCACTCTGTGTTGATGGTATCCATGATGAAAATGCAATAAAAATGATTTCTGATGGCTACTTTTAACTGCAGATTCCTCACTTTTGCTATATTTCCAGGCACCAGGCTGGATACAGACATTTTTCCAGTCGTGCTCCAGTGCACTACTAGGTGGCAATGTGCAGATCTGTTCTAGCTTTGTTCTGTCCCAGAAGTGATGGAGGAGAGCTGCATATAAGTGACACTGCTTTCCTTTTGGATCCAGAGCTCTGCTTTGACTGGTTGGCGATATTCTATAAATTGAATATCAGTGCCAAGGGAATGATGTTCCCCATGAAAAATGACAGGGTTCTAACCTCGCCGTTACTGTTGGAAACAGATGTTGATAAACGCCGCACAATGTGTGCTTTTGGTGTTTGGGTTCAGAGTACAGCTCCAATTCGCACAAAGAATGTGCAATTTACACATGGACTGACAGGAGGCCAGTGGGCCTTCCACTTATTCGGTGTTCGTTTTGCCCCTTGGACCCCAAACGGAGGATAGTGTTTCCTTTGCTCTTGTATTTAGAAGAACAACTGAGGTCCTGACCTACAACTGCCATCTGCTGAAGTTAAAAAAAATTCCTTACTGAGGTTTTGCACCCTGTGACAGCCTTATGTGAGCCTTTAATTCTATATTATGAAGCCTAACTGACCCCCTTATTGGCACTTGGACTAATCCTTGCTTTTGCCCACCAGTAAACAAGTATGGGCCAGAAGCCACGGACTGGCATCCAGCAAACCAGAATTTCCTACACAGCACCTTACTGCCCTTCCGAGGTTACTCTAGAGGGTTGGCGTATAGACCACATGCACCCCAATTCTTTTGTGGCTGGGGACAGGGTTCAAGCGGACATTGTGCAGATTACAAGATACACCATTCTACTCAGTCCCCCTCCCCTAAAGCATCAGCCCCCAAACTGCTTTAGTTTGTCCTTAGTTGTGCACAAGCACCCTGGGGAGGGGGGTGGGAGGATCAAACATTTCCCCAAGATGATCTGGAGGACCCAACTGACAGATGGGTCCTCCAGATCATCCTATGCTCTTACATTTCTTTCTGACCCACAGCAGCTTCTGCCCACATCAGAGTGGCACCTATCCATCCTATTTCAAGAGGTGTGAGCTCTGCTGTCCAAAGGGCCATTGAAAGGGTTCCAGACTCTGAAATAGGTAACAGATGTTACTCAAGGTATGTCCTTGTGTCAAAGAAGGATGGAAGCCTTTGTCCTATCCTAGACTTTTGCCTTCAACACCTGCCTGAGGAAGGACAAATTCAAGATGCTCACACAGGTCCTGGTTTTGTCTGCCCTAGATCCAGGTGCCTGGATGGTAGCCTTGTACTTGTAGGATTCCTACTTTCATGTGCCTATCCTGCAGTCCCACATACATTACCTACTAGTCAAGGTTGGCCAGAAGCATTTCCAGTTTGCCGTGCTCCACTCAGGCCATACCAGCACCCCTCAGGTGTTCACAAACGTGACGGTGGTGGTTATGGAACATCTTTGGAGGTTGTGGGTACCAGTTTTCCCCTATATCAACGACTGGCTGTTGAAAGCAGGCTTGCCACAGTCAGTCGTAGACCACCTCCAGACAACGTCAGACCTCCTGACATCGTTGGGGGTTCTCGATCAATGAGCCAATGTCACACATGACTCCTTTGCAAAGACTTCCTTTTATAGAAGCTGTCTTGGAGACATGGCAGTTCAAGGCCTTTCCCCCTCCTCAACAAGTCCAGGACTTGCAGGCTATGACCATGATGTTTCAGCCACGGCCCTGGATCTCGGTGAGAGCAGCTCTGAGGCTTTTTGGTCTGTTGGCCTCATGCATCCTGCATGTCCACTTCACCAGGTGACATATGAAGGTTCTGCAGCAGGATCTGAAGTGTCAGTGGGCCCATCAGCAAGAAAACAAATTGGATGTCATCCAAGTTTCGGAGAAGGCTGAAGAAGGTCTGCAGTGCTGGCTACTCAACCGCATCCTGGCCAACAGACCCCTCTTCCTTCCTCACCAAGGGCTGACGGTTGTGTCGTATGAGTAACTGCGGGGTTGGGGAGGTCATCTGAGAGAGGTGGAAATCAGAGAGCTTTGGCCTCCAGCAGACACCCAGCTCCACATCAATCGGTTAGAGTTGCGGGCCATTCAGCTGGCGTTGAAGACCTTCCTGCCATCCATCTGGTTCACGTTCTCATGGATAATACCACACCGCCGCCATGTAGTAATGAAAAAAGCAGGCTGGAGTGCAGTCGTGGGTCCAGTGCCATGAGTCGCTGTACCTATGGAGTTGGTTGAAGGGTCGAAGAATCATTACTAATCAAGAACCACTTGGCAGGATCTTTAATCGTAAGGAAGGACGAGCTGGTTGTTTTCACCACCGTCAAGAACATGCAGTGTCAAAACCTTTTTGCACTGGAGTTCCCAAGAAAGCTCTCTTGGAAATGCATTCTGGCTAGAGTGGGGCCTGGGACTCCTGTATGCCTTCCTACCTCTGCCTCACCTGGCTCAATTTCTGAAGAAGATCAGGAACAACAGGACCCAAGTCATAACAGTGGCTTCAGATTGGGCCAGGAGATTTTGGTTCACGGAACTTCTGGGCATGAGCACCTGCCACTCGATCAGGCTATCGCATCAGAAGGATTGGCTGTCGCAGCAGAAGGGCAGGGTTTTGCAACCAAACCTGCACAATCTACACCTTCATGTGTGGAGATTATGCAGCGACAGTTGACCTCATTCAATCTACCACCGGAGATTGTGGATGTTACTTGTGCTGCCAGGCATCCCTCTACAAAGTCCATTTGCGCCAGGCACGGGACTAATTTGTGTGCTAGTGTGAAGTCCACAACACATAGTTGGATGTTTTATTGTTTGTTTTTCTTTGGTCCAGCACAGTCTTGCAGTGGGCACTATTTAAAGTTCTTTGTTGGCCCAATCAGCCTTTTTGTATTTGCCAGACAAACTGTACTTGTTTAAATTACCTTCTTGATGCAGTTTTTTTAAGGATTTGACACACATGTTCCCTCCCAAACTGTGATGCTCACAGCAGGACCTTAATTTGGTCCTGGCGTTCCCCATGTGCTCTCCCTTCAAGCCAATGCACAGCTGATTGTTGCATGTACTGACTCTCAAAACTGTCTTTCTCAATGCAATCCCTTGAGCTCATCACATGAGTGAGCTCCAGGCTCTGTCAGTGAAGTTGCCCTATACTACTTTTTTTCCAGACAAACTGATGTTGAGGAACAGGGCGCCCTATTTGCCAAAAGTTGGGACTCCTTTTCTCATTGGGCAATCCATTGCCCTCCCAACTTTCCTTTCTCTGCCTCACCCCTCAAAAAAGGAGGAGAGAATCCATTGGCTGAACCCAGAAGGTCCTTAAGCTTTTACATCAATCTCATCAAAGGCCATTCAGTGGATGATCAGCTATTTGTGGGGTTCACTAGGGCAAAGAAAAATAAGGCAGTGCAGAAAGGGACTTTGTCAAAGTAAATAGTCCACTGCATTAAGATCTGCTGCACATTGGCCAAGAAGCAGACTCTGAAATGACTGAGGGCTCATTCCAGACCGCAGGTCGGTACCACTGTATTGGTACATATTCTTGACATCTGTCAGGCCAAGATGTGGGTGTCAGGGCACACATTTATGAAGCATTACTGCCTTGACAGCCAGGTCCAACAGGGAAGGCATTTTGCTCATTCGGGCCTTCAGGACTTTTTGGTCTGAGCCCATTTCACAGTCCTTCCACCTTAACAGGTACTTTTTTGGTATCAATTCTATAGGTAAGGATTCTGCTTTTAGAAGTATTTATCAGAAGGGCAAGTTATTTACCTTCGGAAATGCTGTTTCTGGTAGATACTCTAGCTAACCGCAGATTCCTCCTTGCCTTCCCACCTCTCCGTTATGTGGACTGATCACTTTTTACCTACTAAAACAGTCCCAATTTAGAAATCTCCACAATGGTACCGATAATTGTTTTGTACTCTGTCCGAGCGCACAGAAAGAGTCAAGCAAGAAACTGATGTGGGCACGCAAGGGTGACACTTATATAAGGCTCAGCTCTGTCACTTTCAGGGAAGAACAAAGCCAAGGCGGAGCAGCACTACACCAGCTAGTGGCACAAGGGATCACTGTTAAACTTGATTTGCTGCTGATGAAAACAGCTACATTTACTTAATATAGTATCAAGAATACAACAAACAAAAAAAATACACCCGAATAACTTGAAGAAAGCATCATTATCAGACAATTAAATTATCAAGAATACCCTAAATTAATGTATAATTTTACCACATAAGCAACTACATTTTTTGTACCATCATTTACATTGGCTCAAAAGGAAACCTTTATCATGTCATACATTCTGCACTGGTTGCAAAAGTTGCCTCATCACAGCCCTCTATCTAACTCTACTAAAATATAATAAAAACCGAACTGGAAATAATCCAGATCATATCCACATATTACTTACAGTCCTATCCAAGAAACACAGCACATGACATCAAAGGCCATACTTTATATATATCCTTACAAATACCAATTTCACAAAACTTTCATTACAAACCACTATCACATGAACAACAAAATATTTTATAAACAAAACTTCCACATTTAAAGTTTCTGACAATTGATGGAATATCAATGGTTGATGAAAATATGTTCCATTTTATAAACAATAGGCTGCATGTAATTAAAGAATCCAAACTACCATTTTGAGACATTTCTAATTGACCAACTACAGACCTTTACCAACTGAAACCAGCATTTGATTCATATATATTTGAAAATGCCAAGCAATTCTATGGACCACTTGCTACTAACTTATGGACTGCCCATTCAAGCTTTATTAACTTGAACTTATGCGCCAAAAAACTGACATTCCATTTGTAGAACTCTTTGATACATTAAGAGAAAGCAAGCATGCCCAGAATGAAAACGTATTAATCAAACAAAGAGCAACAACACTAGATAATATAATGCAAACTATTCCATATATCATGGCGGTAGATTATAAAGTCAATAAAATGAACAGTGCAGTTTTACTAAAGCATATAAAAGCTAGAGCACAAATAAAAATAGCACATCCATCTACTAATTAATAACAGATTACGACTAAAACAAGCACACCCAAAATTATATTGCACTAATCAAACATCGTGTGACTACACTAGATAGCAATATAATATAAACTATTCCATATATCATGGTGACAAATTATGAAGTCATTAAAATGAACAATGCAGTTTTACTAGACCATATAAAACACATCTAGTTTATACTAATACATCACAGGACACCATTATAGTTTATTATTCAGAAGTCAAAAATGAACTACTTAAAAAAAAAAACAGATCCAACAAAAACAATAGTAATATTGATATAACTTTTGATAAAATCTTAAATGTAATATTTCAGTAACGTTTGGTCTAACAAACGGACTATCAAATACATAGATCACACTGAAAATGTACCAACGACAGTTATGACGTAATTTGACTTCCCAGCAACAGGAACATTAAAAGAGAAAAAAAACAACAATAAACATATTTACAATATATCTACACAGCTTCAGAGAATGGCTTGTCCATTCAAAAGCACAGGAATTGACACCATCACGTAATAAAACAACATTAGAATTATCTATACCAAAACTGCAAATATATAATTCATATATCACACTTCTGAATCAGAATCAGTTTTCCACAATATACAATTAACATCACACTTCAAATCAATAGCATCAGATACAAATACTTTGAATGCAGACATTATTAGTCTTGCAGAAACAAACACAACAAACTAATACCTACAGAGAACTTTTCAATACCAAATCATAGCAGTTTTTCTATGACAAATATCATCACACTAATACATAGATCAACAACAAGATGACTAATTCTATTTTACAAGAGAGGAGATGTCTCCTGGCTACTTAAGCTGCAGATTTTGTAAGCTGGGGCATAGGTTTGATTCCTGGCATCAGAACTTGACACCACATCATCTGAGTCTGGACAAATCATTTAACCTCATCGTGACTACAAAATGTGAAATGTAATGCATTTTTGTAATCCCCATTTCTGAATCCAGTCTGGCACCTGCGGATATTCTAAAGGGGAGCATCCTGCAGCTACATAGAGTATACACAAGATAGAGCATTAGCGAAGGTAAGTAACTTATTTGTTTAAAAGAAACGAAGGATTGCATACAGTAAATGAGAATGAATGGTGAAGGACCCTGGTTGCAGCTAGTTGATCTGAGTGATGAGAAGTTGCCACCATCATCAGCATCACTTTCCCTCCCTTTTGGACTGTGAATCTCTTATCCTGCCCTATGACCTCATACTGTCACTCAGGCAATACAGCCTTACAGGGGAAGAGGAGATGGGAAGGAGTCTGAAAACAACATGCTATTACATGCTAAGACTGTAAAACGTTTCCTATATCTTATGTTAGGGAATGTAGCTGTAATATTTTTCTCTACCTGCTTGTTCCCTGAGTCAATGAAGCCATGGAAGAAGAATATTGAAGGGCTACAGTGGTAAAGATATGTTTTACTGGCCACTACCAATGCTTTCTCCTCTTCTCCATTATACCTTGGACTAAGCCACTATCCATCAAGCAAGAGACCCAGGTTAACATAGACCTTCATTTGTCTTGTCCTTCCAAATTTATATTTTTAGTCATTCCTTTAGCAAGGGCATTAAATCTTCTGTTTACAAGTGACGCCACAACACCACTGGCAATAGGGTTTTAAACAGGATTTAATTTAAAACTGTGATATTTTGTACCCAAGATTTTAAAGATAAAAAATTACTTACAACAAATTGTATAATCCTAGTAATCCCATTCCTCTAAAATCTGTTTTTGGATCATCTCCTTGGAAACCAATTTCGCACCACTGTTTGGTGATCCGTCTTTCCAATGGGACACCGGGTCTCAGACACTTCCACAACTAGAGATTAGAAACAAAGACTGAAGCCAACTGTTTGATAAATGTACACAGATAATTATTTTACCCCATGTCCAACTATGTTTATTAACACATGGCTGTGTGAAACTTCTGTTTAAGCAGTAGTTGAGAACAAGAACAACGATAGCAGATTTGTGGGCTAAATTATAGAGATGTACACAAAGGAAATTGGAAAACGTACTTAAGTGAAACCTGTTTGCCAAGTTAAGAAATCAGAACAATTAAAATCCATTTTGAACAGACACTCGGAAAGCTATTGAATGTGCCTCTTTTTATTCTCATGTACTGCCCAAATTGAAAGTTGATATACTATTAAAAGCGGTGCAGTTTGGCAACAAACTATACTAAATTACAGACATTGATGCAGGACTGTAGATAGTTGCCAAAGCTTTTTACTAATACATTTAATTAGATTATTTGCCTAGTGCAGACATAACCAAAACATTTTAGAGAGCTGTCCAAAACATTTGTATCCAGACAAGAACAAAATAGAAACTGAAAATCAGAATCTAAGTAACAAACAGCACTGTATCGTCAGTAGGCAACATTGGACCCAAGTCACAAAGATTTTTCCGCAACATGCTTTTGTAATACTCTTGGCTTACTCCAAGAATTCAGAAATAAGTCAAAAATTCTACAAGGGTTAGTCACTCCTATTCAAATAAAAAAAAATTGTGAAGGGGGGCCCATAATATCCAAATCAAGGAACTGAGAGCAATGAATGAAGGTCTGATCCATAAAGCTATTTGTACTTAGGTGCTCTGAGGTTATGATCTTCAAGTGCAAAGTACATGTTTTCCATTTGAGAAAGGTAGAATCATCCTTTTAAAGCAATTTGCTGAAAAATTACCCAGAGTTCCTTGTTTTCTTTTTCGCTTAATTTATGCGGCACTCTAAGCCTGAAAGGGTATTGTTTTGACTTATACTGGGTGCTCTCTTGTGTCTGTACAAGCTCATAACAAGAGCGAAATGCATGTCAGGGATTGCTTTTATTAATTCCAAGTTGGTTGGATGGTATTTTACCAATCCAAAGCTATAATACTGCGTCTAGAGTGGTAAAAGGCTTTAGTAATTTTTCAGCTCCACATGGATGGTACTAGCTAATACTATGCCTAAAGACTTTGCTGTAAAAATGGCAACAGGCTTTGTTGCTTTCTAGCTCTGTGCAGATGGCACTGTGCTAATCCTATGCCTAAAAACTTTGCTAGAAAACCAGACATTTGAGGTGAGCAGATTCAGAGTGTCGCTGGTGTTAAAGGGCGTTCTGTATAGGAGCTGCTCTCCACTTAAATTTGGGAACTATCCAGCACTCTAAGCCTGAAAGGGCATATATATATACACACACACACACGCAGGCATGCACGCACACACACACACACGCAGGCATGCACGCACACACACACACACACACACACACACACACTGGGGAGTTATAGTTAGGATCGTGTTTCCATAGGAAATGCCTTTTTTGTGTTGCAAATACCTTTGGTGCTGTTTGACAAATCTCCACAAAACTAAAAAGCTTTCCAAAAAAGTGCTACTTTTTGATTATTTTCTGCATGGAAAGGTTTGGGGTGATCCGTCAAGCGGGGCCAAGAAAAAGAGGGGTCCCAAAATATTTTTTTCCCATTCATTTTTTGATAGGAACTTTGGACACAACTACAGCCCAAATCACAGATTTACACCAAATTTGGCAGAAAGTTAGATCTCGGTCCGAAAATAGTGCTTTTTGTGTTTTGGTGTAAATCCGTTCAGTAGTTTTGGAGAAATTAAGGTTCAACAAATTTGTATATATCTCGCCACGGAGGATCCACGGAGGAAACAAATCTCAACCTGAGATCTGATTGGCTACTAGTGATGACAGCCATCTAAGGACTTGGGACTCGGTCCCGATTCCTAACAAAAAATGCAAGAACCCGCACTTTTTTTATTAAACCCCCCCCCCCCGGGGTGGGCCAGGGCATGAGGAGAAGTGCACATATTACTAAAGGGGAAGGGGAAAACACAGCCCCTGAGCCCAATAAGGCCCCAGGGACCCCATCCCCTTGGTCCGAAATGCTTAAAAAAGGGGAGGGGGGCCACACAGCCTCCCTCCCCGAGTCTGGCCAGGCCCTGTGGCCAACCCCCAACTGCACACAGCCAAAACCCTAAGGATGTGGCAATTGCTGCAGCAACCACAGACATTCAGGGAAGAGTGCAGCAAGACAATGGGCACTAAAAGTTAGTTTAATCTTTTGCAATATCAACTGGTACAGAGAAAAAACGTAATCATTAATTGTTTTATTAGTTTATCAAGCAGATCTAGTATTACATTTGGTTATCTCAAAAGACCTTTGAACGTGCTGGGTCTAGAAACAGTAAAAGAGTGACGCTGCATTGAAAGTTTATTAAGACACCCAGACTTACCAAAAAATATTTGCTACCTGCTATGTAAATGTTCGTCCAGCAGAAATGAAGCTCATTGCTTATAAAAGCTGAAGTGTGATGTGAACAAACATTTCTAGTATAGGCAAAACATACCCAAGCTAAAATAAATGACGTTTCCCTCACGTGAAGCACATGCGACATACAGAATTCAGATAGTTTTTTTTGGGAATATCTATTTTTCTCCAGTTACATCTCACATAATTTTGGGACCACAAACAAATACAATTTATGGCATCTACAGTATTATTGCCAAACAAAGTTAATTCTATGTACTCTTAGAAATGGTTTATTTTAGAAAGCAGCTAGCAAATATTTTTTGGACGTCTGGGTGTGTTAATAAACTTTTGATGCTGCGTCACTCTTTTATTGTTTTCTAGACCCAGCAAGTTCAAAGGTATTTTGAGACAACCTAATGTATTACTAGATCAGTCTGATAAACAAATAAAACAATTATTGCCCATTGTCTTGTTGCACTCTTCCCTGAATGTCTGGGGTTGCTGCAACATCTGCCACATCCCTAGTTTCAGCTGCACTAAGCAGAAGAAGGACAGTGATGACGTTGACACATGTATCTATTCGGAGTTATCAGATCCACCCCAGACAAATTGTAGATGACCTTCTTGTGATTGGCTCCCTGCAGTGACTGGCAGGCAGCTCCTCCATTGATAGTGATTATTTTAATAAATGTCCACAAGTGACTTCTTATTCATCAGTGGCAGTTACCACTTCAGCAATGGTATGCAAGGCAAAGGGATCAAAAATGTTGTCCTAAACTGACCCTTAACAGCATCTCTTCGTGTTCTGGGTTGTCGGCATCATAAGGCTCTCTGCGCAGCTTTTCTATTTCTACTGTCAGATTTCTGTAGCCAACAATCTGCAGGAGGCAGGCCTGAAATGATACTCCTAACCTAAGAGAAGGAAAGAGGAAACAGAATTCTTAAATACATGATATCCTTGATAGGTAACTGGAATGATAAAACAACATATTTATGTATTCATTTAAAGCTGTCTGGATAGGAATTAGTGAATTCCCTTGTGCAGAAAGATATATGGGCAGTTTAAATTATGACATCACTGTATGCAACAAAAAACACTCAGAAATTGTATAGTTTTAAACTGATGGGGAGAATGAGAGGATGATGCAAGTCCAATTACGGAAACAATGTCACCACTGAGGTTTCACACACAATGCTTGTAACTTACTGCTGTTAAATTCCCCATGCCTTTTTTATAAGGACGGGGTTCTCCTGTGACCTACCACACCCATCATGGCACCTATTGTATTACTCCTCCCATGTGCCAAGTTTTTTTTCCGGTGCCACCCTTTACCCAGTCGACATTATTTGTTTTGGTGTAGAGAGACAGCATTATGCAGGCCATATGGAGGTTTTTTCCATCTCTGAACAAAGCCAGTCTCTGCCGCCAAAAAAGAGTTCCTGCTGTTTGATTCGTTTTTTCGAATTTCATTTTTTTAATGTTTTTTTAACAAAGGAATGGCCTTCATGCCTTTGATTCAATGCAAGTATAACAAGCATTTGCAATGCAATAGGTCTCGCTTTTGCGAGAGTTTAAGCTATTGGCATTGTAAATGACAATGGCTTTTATGTATCTGTTTTAAGAACAGCATATAAATAAAAGGCATTTTTGTCATTTAAAATGTCAATAGCACAAACTCTCATAAATGTGAGATCTATTGCATTACAAATACTTGTCTAGTTTGCCTGCAGAGTGGATGCAGGAGGATTTTTTTTATCAATTTCACTGTGCTGTTCAACAACAAAAAAACCCATCATATTTCACATGGTTCGCTTTTTGGCAAATCATTCTGTTTAACTCTCACAAAAAAAGCAACTTTTACAACAAATGATGCACACTCAACTACATACCACACAGTATACATACAGACACCTCACACACAGAAACATAACCACATACCACGCAGTATGCACTCACACACATATAATCACACTTTACACACTGTCAACACACAGCACATGTCTAGAGCTTACACATAATCACACATATAAAGCACAAACACACACACACAGCTCACGGGATACATAAGTATTATGTCTTTGCTTATATCTTTATGCATCCTCATGTCCTGGGATGTTATGCAATCTTTCTTTTCCTTTGTGTATGTAAAGCGCTCTGATACCCACGGGTCTAGCTAGCGCTATATAAAACTTTATAAATAAATAAAATAAATAAATAAAATAAAAGAGCTCACACTATTAGTATCCATACCCCAAAATGAAATACTCGAGACCAGCATCAGCAAAATAAAGAAAATACAAAGACACAATGGCGCGCACACACACAGCCACACATTGTTGCAGCATTTTTTTAAATCCGTTTCAGTGGAGGCAGTGTTAACACATGCCAAGCTGTGAAATTCATAAAACCTGAGAACACAAAAGGGATACAAAGATGCCCAGCAGATGAGAAACACTGCTTTCTGCAAAACTAAAATGTGCAACTGTTCCCATAGGATGGGCTGGCACCGCATGTGTTACATCCTCACCACAAGGGCCCCTTCATGAGGGTTCAGCACTTCAGGGGAGTTCCCTTCCAGGGCGGCAGGAGACATTAAATAACACAAGTCATAAAACATTTAGGCGGCTGGGCAAGGAATAAACCGGGTACCCCTCGTTTTGTGAACTTTGATATTTTGGATATAATGTGTCCGCACTCACCGTCAGCAGGGTCTCGGCTGCTGTGTCAGGAGGGGGGAGGGGGGTGGGGTGTCACCAGTCGCAGAGGTAGCTTGCTCTGGCCCAGCCCATGGAGACCCGTAGAGACACCAACCTGTCACATTCTGGACTGTGTCCCAGCCAAAAAGCCCCATAGAGATGCCAGTCATGTGACTACCTTGGCCAGGCCCATGAAGCTCTGTTGAGGCTGTAGCCTGGCGTGTGAATGACTCTTCCCCAGCCCGTGAAGCCCAATGGAGACAGCAGCCTGACGCATTAATGACTCAGCCCATGAAGCCTCATGGGACAGCAGCATGACACCTGACTGACTCTACCCCAGCCCATGACGCCCCTTAGAGACAGCAGCCTGACACGTGACTGACTCTACCCCAGCCCATGACGCCCCATAGAAACAGCAGCCTGACACGTGACTGACTCTGCACCGGCCCTAACGCTTTTCCAAAGCACTGGCATGTCTTGAAGCATTCCCATTTGCCTGAGTTCCCCAGTATACTGCAGCCCACCTGCACAGCTAATGAGCAAACCTTCACAAGCCCGTGTGAAACCCCAGGGCCCCCGCAAGGTTTAAAGGGCCCACTTCATCTCCTGTAAAACTCGCTCTTTCCATCGTCTGATCAAGGCCCAGCTTATGCTGTACGATTGTTTATTTTTAATGAGCTGTTCTTCTCTTTCCTCCCCTCTTTGTTACTTTAAACCTTATGCACGGGTCTCTGTCGTTAACAATAATCAACAGAAAGTGCACGCAACAGGGCGCCGGCTCGTGCTCGGGGCGATGGACGGGGTTTGTTTCGTGGGTAATGTGTTTCTGGGCACAGAGAGCGAACGGTCTGGGACTTTATTTTAGGGGCCACAAGGGAAGCATGCCTTTAAATAAATAAATAAATAAATAGCCATCAGAATAAAATAAAATACATTGCCCAACACAATAACAGTAAATGAAGAGGGGAACAAAGTAGACAGCAGGCTTGTTTGAAATCAAAATAAATAAATTTTTTAAAAAACATAAAAATCCACACAAAAGCACTAAAAACCTTTCGTGAGCCATTGACAAAAGGCTAGCGGTCTGGCGGCGCACGTGGTTCAGGGGTGGGTTGCTGGTGTGCTCGTGGTCACCTGGGGGCAGATGTAGTTTCCCAGCACTGCCTGAGTCGGGAGTAAGCCACATCAAGTCATCAAAGCACAACGCATCTGCTTTTCTCCCCTCGCCTCTCCCTCTGAATTTCCATCAACGCCAGTCAAACCAAAATACTCTTTTACTTACTCAGCGGTCCGTGCTGCACGGTACAGTCACAGGCATTACCAAACAAACTATGCCCTGCGTGCGAGCACTGTACCACCTAGCAGGGTCGGATTGGGATCACAATTTGGCCCGGGCACTGACAAAAAAAGTGGCCCACATTCGCGGGGCGTGGCCCACATTCGTGGGGCGTGGCCCACATGCGCGGGGCATGGCCCACATTCGCGGGCGTGCTCTTTCATGAAACACACAAGGAATGTAAGTGGGAGGATATTGTTCTTGGGAAGGACACAGGGCCAAGGTGACTATTTCCTACAAGCTGAGCACCTGAAAAACAGCGAGGCCCCTTTCTATTACAAAATTATTCCCCAGCTCTCCAGCGCAGGAGCACCTGAAAAACAGCGAGGCCCCTTTCTATTACAAAATTATTCCCCAGCCCTCCAGCGCAGGAGCACCTGAAAACAGTGAGGCCCCTTTCTCTCAAAAAATGATTCCCCAGCCCCCCAGCGCAGGAGCACCTGAAAAACAGTGAGGCCCCTTTCTCTTAAAAAATTATTCCCCAGCCCTCCAGCGCAGGAGCACCTGAAAAACAGCGAGGCCCCAGCTATTTGTAAATTACTCAGCCCTCCCCAGCCATTCACTGCCTCAGGGCAATGGCCTGGCAGGAGAGGGGATAAAGCAAAAAACACAGCTGCTGGGCCATCCATGGGAGTGGGGGGGAGGCTAAGGTGAAGATGATGCCAGTTCCCAACATCTCCTGGCCCCCACAGCGAGACACATTCTTCCTCGCCCACTATGCCCTGAATGAGAAGGGCTGTGGGCGAGGTGTTAATGCAAACACTGTTTCTGGGCTGTGTGGGCCCCAGGGGGGCAGAGGTGAAAATGGCTCAAAGGCCTGAGCAACACCTGGCCCCCAGGGAGGCCGATTCTGGCACACAATCACCCCTCCCCAGCCCACCATCAGCATGATTGCTTGGCAGGGCAGGGGGTCAAGGAGAGGCCACAGCTGATAATCGCTGAACGGCCGCCCAGTGAAGCTGCCCTCCTCTCCCTGTCAGTGCTCTCTGTGGAATGGGAAAGGGGGGGGAAAAAACGTCCCACAGAGTGCACTGAGACACCGGCCCTTCGGCCCATGCCCGAGTGCCCGTAGTGCCAATCCGCCCCTGCCACCTAGGAAGTAGGCAATGCCAGCTGTATCCACCTAAGAAGGATGAAAGGCTGACTCGGCTCAGTTATGGGTTCAACTTTATGATCTGCGCCATACGCGGGGGCTCAACCCACTGAGTTACCCTTTCCAGCCCAAATAAGTAGCCGCATTTTGGGGGACAATCACCTCCCCCCCTCCCGGCACCACACTGCTCCCACGTCGTTCCACTCACCGGTGACCGTGGACCTGTACCCGTTGGTCAGCATGGCGGCGGACCAGGAAATGGTGGTGAATTCTGGTCCTGCTGCTAACTCCTGTCTCCACGCTCTCTTCAAGTGAGCAGCACCTCTGGCAGTTTCCCTGCTTTGTCTGTTCGCTGCCGCCCCTCCCTTCCTCCCCACACCCTCCTGTCTGCAGGAGCTCGGCCTGTCCCGGTAACTGGACACCTTGCCACTAATTGAGCCCTAGACCTGCTTGGGACAAGTCCATTGTCCAGGGGAGGGTGTCAGGGATGTGTTAAAATGGCCTGAGGGGAGAAGGGGTGGGGGTGTGTGGGGGGTCTGAGTAAGGGGAAGCGAGCACTTAGGAGCATCGCACATACAAAGGGAAACTTCAAGCTAGCCCTGACAGTCACTGCCTCTGGGAAACGACTGTCTGGGCAGCCGCCGCTGGTCCACATCTTTGCCAAGCCTCCTTGTGAGGAGCAGGCTGTTGAATCGGACGCCTCAAGGAAACAAGCATTTGCAATGCAATAGGACTCGCATTTACGCGAGACCTATTGCATTAGAAACGGGACTGTGGGCGGGTGGGCAAAAAGGCACGAACGGGAGGGGGGCGGTGGCATAAGTCACGGACTGCGGGAGGGGAGGAGGCAACACGGGAAGAAAATAGTGTTGAAATAAAGGGGCCGGTAGCCATGGAAGGATACAAATGACGACATGCTCGTCATAAGGAGGGACTAACTAGCCTAAAACCAATTGCAAGGCAGCATTTAGGACCTAAGCCAATCAAAAAGATGGGCGGAGAGTGGGAGGAGCTTCCACGCTATACTGTATACTGCATGCCTCACAAAGCGAGCAGCGCTTGCGCTGCAACGCTAGGCTCGACCTAAAAATTAGGGTGTTGTGTAGTGCCAGTGGAGAATTCACCAGCTCGGATATTGGTGCATGGAATTTGCAGTCTACTGTTTGAACATGACAACTCTGAGGGTAATTTACAGTTTGGCATAAAAGATACTCTATTGTAAACACATTAGAGTAACCTGACCCCAAAAATGACAATCCGTCCACACTATTTAGGATCAAGAGCACCATCAGCTCATTGAGGTAGACCCCATTGTCTCCATCGAAGGAAAGCTTCCTCTGCCTGACCTACTCTGTAGGGCTATCGAAGGAAGGATATTACACTGCCCGCCCTATTTAGGGTGGATGGTCTGATGTCCTTTTTTTCTGTTTGTCACCTGCAGGAAAAATCTGGTGGTGAAGGACAGAAAAATATAAATAATGATCCTTCACAACCAGGGAAAATACTTCCTGAGTGTAGGGTAATTCGTTCTGTATTTTTCAAAAACAAACAAAGACTTTGGAAGTTTGTTTTTGAAAAACAAAACGTCTGGTCGATGGCTGCTAAAACTGATGGTGCCCATCCACCAAATGTTTTGTGCCTTAACAGGAACCGCCATGATGGTGGTTCCTGTCAAGTTACAGAGGTCGCCACTGGGCCAGTGGTGATCTTTAAATTTGGTAGATGGTAGTCATTCAGGGTGGCGGATGTAATTCCCTCCCCCACCCTGATGGACATAGTACCGTCCGCCACACTGTAGATCTGACCCTATAACAATAAACATAATTTCTGGTCTCAAGCATGCCACATGCACTGCAATAGGAGGAGGATGCACAAAATAAAGTCTGGCAAATCTTCCCTCTTTAGGCACAAGTTACTCTGCCCTGGAGGCAACATCATATTCCCAGCAGTTTGCAAAGCACCCCTGGTTTTTTACACACTGGTGCTCACCACCTGACCATAAGCATGCAGGCCTGAACCTGTGGAAGAAGAGCAAGGAACTGAAACAGATGAAACAGTACACCTTTGAGATGCCTGGTATCCTGTTTTTCCTTACTCATGGCAATAATTACCATTCGCTGACTCAGAAACAACTAAATTGCTTCTTTGTAGTTGTGACAGTATGGCGTTCTTGATTTTCAAGGTACTGGAAAAAGGGTCAGTACTTTTCACTGTTGAACACCTTAATCGATTTAAATTAAAGATTCTCGAACATTTACATCATTGTAGGAGGAAATGCTCAAAAACATTTTAAAAAGTAAATATCAGAAGCCCTGCTAGACAAATATACACTGCTAAAAAGGAAATGTGTACAGAGCATCTTTTCTATTCTCATTAATCTCTCTCTACACTCAGTGCCGGTACTTGGTATAACATCTACGAATCTCAAACTATTATGTCTGCCGGCATAGCTGCTCGGAGGGTTCCATGAAAGATTTACAATAAACAAGCTAAAAGTTACGATTTTATTTTTAAGAAAACAAGGGATTTGTGCAATGAATAAAGAAAACAGAATTAAGTCCTTAAAAATAAGTCATTGAAAATTTGACAAAAATTGAACATAACATTCATGATTACTTGTAAATTTTATTACTCTTATTTCTTACATCATTGTAAAAGGGATTACTTATGAGGTAATAAAGATTGACATTAAGTAATTAGAAACATTACCTCTACATCTTACCTCCCCGTACTCGTCATTACTGCGGAGGCACACAGGGGTTGGTGATATTATAAAGATGGATTAAAACACTGGGACTAATGCAACACCCAGTGATTTAATAGAAATGCGACTTAGGAAATAATAGATGCTCCCACACCAAAGTTTTTTTGATCGGAATCAATTACTTGAAGTCTGCAATGCTGCGCAAAAGCGGTTTATGGCGGCCGCTGCGTGGTGAAGAGAGCGACCCCTGACCTTGACTGGTAGGTCGCTCCCCCACCACACAGCTCCGTCTGTGTGCCCTGCTGCTGCCCCTGATTGTGCTCGTTTTTCCTTTCTGTGCCCCCTTGCTGCCCCTGATTGTGCTCGTTTTTTCCTTTCGGTGCCCCCTTGCTGCCCCTGATTGTGCTCGTTTTTTTTCCTTTCTGTGCCCCCTTGCTGCCCCTGATTGTGCTCGTTTTTCCTTTCTGTGCCCCCTTGCTGCCCCTGATTGTGCTCGTTTTTCCTTTCTGTGCCCCCTTGCTGCCCCTGATTGTGCTCGTTTTTCCTTTCTGTGCCCCCCTTGCTGCCCCTGATTGTGCTCGTTTTTCCTTTCTGTGCCCCCCTTGCTGCCCCTGATTGTGCTCGTTTTTCCTTTCTGTGCCCCCTTGCTGCCCCTGATTGTGCTCGTTTTTCCTTTCTGTGCCCCCCTTGCTGCCCCTGATTGTGCTGGTTTTTCCTTTCTGTGCCCCCCTTGCTGCCCCTGATTGTGCTCGTTTTTCCTTTCTGTGCCCCCCTTGCTGCCCCTGATTGTGCTCGTTTTTCCTTTCTGTGCCCCCTTGCTGCCCCTGATTGTGCTCGTTTTGTTTTCCTTTCTGTGCCCCCTTGATGCCCTGATTGTGCTCGTTTTCCCTTCTGTGCCTGTTTCCCGCCGCTGCGCCTGCGGCCCCGCCCCCTCACTGCCCATTCGCTGCCCCATTCCCTGCTCCTCCCTCCCACCTCCCTATTTATGGCGGCTGCGCAGCGGACGTGCGCAGCGGGCGCGCCGAAGGCGCGCCTAAGGCAAGCCCGTCTGCGCCCGTCCGCGCCGTGACCGCGCCCAGCGCCAGACCCCCTGGCCGGGCATCCCCCGCGCCTGCCACATCAACAGACGCCGATACGACGCCAGCACCCTCCACGCACTCAACCCCGGAAAAGATCACGCCTGCTACCAGGCCACCCCGAAGCGCACCCAAGGGCCCTTCACCTGCCGGAACTGCAGCTTCGCCAGCACCCGCCCCGCCAAACCACCGCCCAGGAAAGAACCCAACTACCTCAGATGCATCCTCCTCAACACCCGCTCCGCCCGCAAACACGCCATCGAACTCTGGGACCTTCTCGACTCAACCTCCCCAGACGTCGCATTCCTGACGGAGACCTGGCTGAATCCCGCTTCAGCCCCCGACATCGCCATTGCCATCCCGGACGGATACAAGATCACCCGCAGGGACCGCACCAACGGAGTCGGAGGAGGCATCACCATCGTCCACAGGAACACCCTCAGAGTCTCAACCAACACCGACGACACCCTCAGCACCGCCGAACACATGCACTTCCAGATCCACACCGATCCCAACACAACCCTCAGAGGAACCCTCATCTACAGACCCCCCGGACCCCGACCACAGTTCAGCGATTCCATCGC
The DNA here is from genome assembly GCA_963921515.1 of Calotriton arnoldi. Classification (NCBI taxonomy): domain Eukaryota; kingdom Metazoa; phylum Chordata; class Amphibia; order Caudata; family Salamandridae; genus Calotriton; species Calotriton arnoldi. The sequence goes on along the minus strand of CAWUFW010015645.1, from coordinate 126,271 downwards.
TGACTTCGTCAGCACACACGCCATCGCCTCCACGGACTACATCCTCCTCGGGGACCTGAACTTCCACCTCGAGAACAATAAGGACACCAACTCCACCACCCTGATCGACAACCTCGCCACCCTCAGACTCAGACAGCTCGTGACTACACCCACCCACGCCGCCGGCCACACGCTCGACTCCATCTTTTCCGCAAGCCCACACGTCTCCTTCAACCACACCTCCGAACCCCACTGGACTGACCACCACTGCATCCACTTCACCTACAGGAAGCCCACCACGCACCACCGCACCGAACAAATGCCTCGCCGCTGCTGGAGCAGAGTCACGGAAGACCAGCTAACCACAACCCTCGCCCTGAGCCCACCCGCCGAACCCTCCGACCCCGACACCGCCGCCCGTAACCTCAGACAGTGGATCGATGACTGCGCCAACACCCTCGCCCCGCTCAAGAATCCGCCCAACAGCCACACCAGCAAGAAAGCCACCTGGTTCACCGAAGACCTCCAGGCCTCCAAACGAACATGCCGAAAACTGGAGAAGATCTGGCTCCACGAACGGACAGCGAACAGCTACGCCGCCCACAAGAGCGCCACCCGCAGTCACCATCACCTCATCAGATCCGCCAAAAGGGCCTCACTCAAAGACCGCCTAGACAACAACGCACACAACAGCAAAGAGCTCTTCAACATCGTGAAGGAACTCTCCAACCCCAGCTCCAACACCAACGACATCCAGCCGTCGCGAGACCTGTGCGACTCACTGGCCACCTTCTTCCACCGCAAAATCGCCGACATCCAGGACAGCTTCAACACCACGACCGCCCCGGCAACCACCGAGACCACTGCCCCCACATCCACCAACCGCCTGCTCTCCTGGACCAACATCAACGACGAGGACACCAGCGAGATCATGAACACCATCCACTCCGGTTCACCGCTAGACCCGTGCCCTCACCACATCTTCAACAAAGCCAGTACAGCCATCGCGCCCCATCTCCGGAAAATAATCAACATCTCCTTCGAGACAGCAACCTTCCCGGAAAGCTGGAAGCACGCCGAGATCACCGCCTTACTCAAGAAACCCAAGGCAGACCCCAAGGACCTCAAGAACTTCCGACCCATCTCTCTGCTCCCGTTCCCCGCGAAGGTCACCGAGAAAATCGTCAACAAACAACTGACCCGCTACCTCGAGGAGAACAACATCCTGGACCCTTCCCAGTCCGGCTTCCGCAGCAACCACAGCACCGAAACCGCCCTCATCGCCGCCACCGATGACATCAGGACCCTGCTAGACAACGGAGAAACAGCAGCCCTCATCCTCCTGGACCTATCAGCCGCCTTCGACACGGTCTGCCACCACACACTACGAACACGCCTTCACGACGCCGGGATCCAAGAGAAGGCCCTGGACTGGACCACATCCTTCCTTTCCGGCAGAACACAAAGCGTCCGCCTCGCCCCTTCCGATCCAAGGCCACCAAGATCATCTGCGGCGTACCCCAAGGCTCCGCCCTCAGCCCAACGCTGTTCAACATCTACATGGCACCCCTCGCCCACGTCGCCCGACAGCTTCAACCTCAACATCATCTCCTACGCCGACGACACCCAGCTGATCCTCTCCCTCACCAAAGACCCTCACACCGCCAAAACCCACCTCCACGAAGGAATGAAGGCCGTCGCCGAATGGATGAGGACCAGCCGCCTGAAGCTGAACTCGGACAAGACGGAGGTCCTCATCCTTGGTTCCAACCCTTCAGCCTGGGACGACTCCTGGTGGCCAACATCACTGGGAACAGCCCCGCCACCCACCGACCACGTACGCAACCTAGGGGTCATCCTCGACCCCACCCTCTCCATGACTAAGCAGGTCAACGCCGTTTCCTCATCCTGCTTCAACATCCTCCGAATGCTCCGCAGGGTCTTCAGGTGGATCCCCACCGAAACAAGAAAAACAGTCACCCAGGCCCTCGTCACCAGCAGGCTGGACTACGGAAACGCCCTCTACGCAGGAACGACGGCTAAGCTCCTGAGACGGCTGCAACGCATCCAGAACGCCTCTGCACGTCTTATCCTCGACATCCCCCGACGCAGCCACATCACACCCCACCTGAGAGACCTGCACTGGCTCCCTGTCAACAAGAGGATAACCTTCAAGCTCCTCACCCACGCACACAAAGCACTCCACAACTCCGGACCAGCCTACCTCAACAGACGACTCAGCTTCTACACCCCCACCCGCCAGCTCCGCTCGACCAGCCTCGCCCTCGCCACAGTCCCCCGCATCCGGAAAACGACCGCCGGCGGCAGATCCTTCTCCCACCTCGCCGCCAAGACCTGGAACACCCTCCCCACCAACCTCCGACAGACCCAAGACCTACTGGCCTTCAGAAGACTCCTCAAGACCTAGCTCTTCGATCAGTAGCAGCACCACCCCCCTCTTCCCCCAGCGCCTTGAGACCCTCGCGGGTATGTAGTGCGCTTTATAAGTGACATGATTGATTGATTGATTGATTGAGGTATAATCCAAAATGCCTGCTATGCAGATGTCTGTCAATGTAACACCTTCGATCTACGCCCAAGAAGCTGACAGTCCCCCTGGTAGATCTACACTGAATTCCCTCGTGACCATTAATGGAAAATTCCAAAACACCTGTAGAAAGAATCCATCTATTGATGGTCACTCAGATAGCTTTCCTTCCTTGATTTGCAGCGCCAAAAGTAACAAATGATCAGACTTCCTATTGCCATGGCATTGCAAATAGATCAGAATAGCCCTCCTCCTATCTAAATAGTACAACAAATATTCTTCCTGAGAAGAAGAGGAAGAAAAACAAACAGGTAGGATTGACTTGTGTTGCCTAATCAAAGGAGTAGGAAAGTTTGGAAAAATTTGGGGTCTGACCTTAGGATAGTCTCCAAAGTACACATAAAAGGGTGCTCTACACAACAACACTCCTAATTCACCCATCCTTCCAGCCGAAGTGACTGCCACTAAAATGGTGAATTTCATGGTCAGACATTGTTATATCTTCTGCTTCTAGAGCTTCAAATGATGTCTCTGCAGAACCTGAAGATGCAAAGGTAAATCCCAAGGTGGAGTCAAAGCCCTTGAGGAAGGACATGCTAGGGTAAAATTGTCCATGAGACAAGAAACAAGACTTCCCACTTCGCTTAGAGTTTCCAAAAAACACCTGCAAGCTGTGCTAGAAGACCACTGAGCTCTACAATATGGATAATATGTATGGATTTCCCACAGGAATTGAATAAAGGAAGGAAAATCACACTGTAAAGCAGAAATAGAATGAGCATCACACTATTTCTAAAAGCTCTTCCAATGTCCGGAATAAAAATTTAAATTTGAGGCTGACAAGATTTTTGTATAGCCTCACCTAGGTAGACAGGCACATCTTTCCTTTGTAACCCTTCCCTGTTAAATTCCAGACCAAAGATCAAGATATTCTGGAAGTGGATCTTGCTTGATCCTCAAAGGAAGGGGATCCAGAGCAAGACGCCACTGGAGAGCCAGAACCAAGGACATCAAAAGAGGGACCAATCACCTCCTTGGCCAAAAGAGAACTACCACAAGAACCATGTGAGACCCCTGTCTGGTCTGAGCTTTTCCAGTGATCTGGGGATTAGAGGGAATGCATAAAGCAGTTTTTGAGGCCAAATGACCAACATTGCATCCACCCCTCATGCTCCTTTGTCTGGCTCAGAGAGCAAAACCTTGGTACGGGAGTCCTGATCTGTTTGCAAATCTTCTGAAATATCAGTGGTGACAGAAACATGAAAGGCTGCATCTCTGTTAGTCTTGGAGAAACTTCATGTCCAGCTTAGTATTGAAACACACCCCCTATTAAGATAAGGTCTTTCAGCTGATCTGGTTGACATTTTATCCAGTTGAAGACAAATCTGTGTTGGTTTAGACACTTCTGAGTTGCCTTCAACCCCTCCTGTGTCTGGGATTTCAATGGTGCATGGAGAAGCCAGTCATTAAGGTATGGATACACATTCCATCCCTGAAAATGAAGACCAGCAATCAATAATGCCACCATCTTCATGAACCCCTAAGGTGCAGATTTCAGACCAAACAGGAGGACATGGAAACTTGCCATTTCTGATTCTGGAACCTCCGATATTTTTGATGAGGAACTGCTATTTAGAGGTGGAAATAATTGTTGATTTGTTCCACTGTTATCATGAAGCAGGGATCAGTGAGATTATTTTCTGAAGAGTCTCCATTTTGAAAGATACTCTCTTCACCCACTGATTCAGAAATTTCAAATCTGCTACCATTCTGAAGCCTCATGATATCTTCAGTACCAGACTGAGGATTGAGTTAATTCCTGGTGTATTTTTCTGTAACTGGAACCTCTGCTTTCTTAATCAGTAACTCCTGAATGGCATTCATAAATGAAATTCTTATTTCTGACAACTGGACCATGATGTCTATTTAATGTCCGGATTCAGAGGGGTAGATACAAACTCTATGAAGTATCCCTCTCAATTCACTTGAAGCACCAACGTGACTGAGGTAGACTTTTCCCAACTTTCCAGAAACAAGTGAATTTGTCTCCCAACTGAAATAGTCAGGATGTTCTCAACCTAGTCAGGAATGGGCTTTCTTATTCATAGAACTCGATTTCTGCTTTTGTTGACTTTTACCAGAAAAGCCTGTGCATGATATTGTGAAAAATGCTGCAGTTTCCTGATGATCCTGAAGATATAGACTGATGTTCCTGCTACTTAAAAGATGACGAGTACTACTTTTGTTTTAACAAACTAATGAACCTTTCTTTTAATTCTGAACTGAAAAGCCAAACTTTTTGAAAAGGCATAGGAAGAGCTGCCACTTTCTGTGATGTAGGCTAATTTTTCAACACAAGGTTCCTATGGGCCAAAACCACTGCTCATTCTGCCTGGGTTGATGCTCTCATGATATGAAAAGAGACATCTGACAAAAACTTTATGTCTCTCCACTCCTTCCAAAGGAGCAGATCATTCTGTTCTTTCTTCAATGGCTTTACAGAGACTCTTGAATTCAGAAATCAATTACTGTGTACCATGGACTATCTAAAACCCAGCTCTGAGTGCCAGGTCCAAGCCCAAGTATGCTTTTCTTAATGAGAAAACTAGTCTGTAGTGTTCTTGATCATAAAATCATTAGCCAATGATGTCCTTTCCAACTCCCCACAAGGGCACCAACCACCCACAGAGTCTGGTAACTTCTCCTCCATCTTTTCCAATTGATACAGTTTTTGGACATAAACCTGTAAGGTTAATCATATCAGGTCATTCAACTCTCTCAAAATTATATCCATTACATGAGGATGAATCAGAAAACCCATTTGAGCAGCTTTTTGAAACTGTCTCAACTGAACATTAGATGAAGTAGCTTGCACCTCAGGGCATGAGAAAGAATACTGGAGAGCATATCCTTTTCATTGTATTTGCCTTTTTTCTCCTCAAGAGTTATCTTTGTGTTACTATCCAAATCTGACCAGTCTAAGAAGGAAAATGTCTCTGGAGAAGTAGTACCTTGAGGAACAGAGTCTTTCCTGGGTTTCTTCTTTAAGGTTAGGATGGTTTCTATAACAATTTTCTTTAATCTCTCTTGCTCACCGTTTTTGCTCTGATTTCGGGTAAGAGAAGTGGAGCTATAAGATGATGATGAGGAAGAGGATTCCACATGATTGTGTTTAATTGTGTGTTTTCCAATACTACCAGAAGAAATCGCCACCTTATTCTTGATCAGAAGCAGCCACAGACCACATGAGATAATAAAGCAGTCCCAGGAAAAAAAAAAACACATATAGCACAGTGTGTTGGTCAGTTAGTAAATGACAGAAAAGTAATCACCAACCAAGCAAAACACACACACTTACCTGCCAGTCTGGCAAACACATATGCGAACAGTGCTCATTCAGCAGAAACTGAAAGCCGACATATGCACGCCCACTCAGAAATTAATGTGCATCAATGAAATTGCTTCACTTACTCTCTCGCTTCTGCCTATCCTGATATCAGAGCCGAGAATGCTGGTCATGGAGTGCACAGAAAAAGTTCACAAATTAAAATTGTAAGTCAGCTTCACTCTATGTATATGGCTTTTTAGCATCTATGCATTCTGCCCACAAAGCTTCTTTAAATAGAACATGCAAACTCCAGACTTTACCACGCGTTGAAGTTTATATAAAAAAAATTACACTCCCCCCTTTGTCTCAAAGGCGACAACGGACAATCAGGGAAGGGAAGGAAAGCAAATTAGACTCAAGTCCAGCACGAGCCTCCACAGGGTCCTAGCATCCCAGGTCTCAGTCAGAGGCAGGAAAAACAAAACAGGAGGATGCTGGAAAAGGCAAGTCCTTTATGGTGCCCAAAGAGCAATGGGCTGGGCATGTATTGAAAGCATGTTCCTGGTTTGTTTATTTTTGTCTGGAGGTGATTACCTCACAAGTAATGACTGGGACAAGGATGTAGGCGGTACAAGTATTGGTTGGTGCAGGGGAAATGAATAGTAAATGTTGCTTACTGCGGATTCGTATCACTGTTTATGCTCTTCAAAGTCATGATGTCATCGACGGTCTTCTCTATAGCATCCAGGTGTGCACTGACTGCTGTCTGCAGGAGCTGCCGTGTAAAACCAATACTGTTAGTCATTTATGGACCTATTATAACAGCATGATGACTTCAACAACCAATAGATAAATCATGACTTATTGCTGATGATGTAAGCCAGCCCATGTCTTCTTAGACAGTATTTTGGAGTACACTGGACTACGTCAAATTGAAAGTGAGAGGCCTTTCAGAAAACAACTCAAGACACAGCTTTTCACCCTCTAATTCTTTCAGCCTCTGCTTCTTACTTTCTGTTTTAGCACCGGGACACTCCTCGGAGTAGCCGCTCTAGAAATCCCGCTATTCATTCATTTATTTATTTGAAGTTGGGTAAGAAGAAATGTGCGAAGGGAACTACAAGGCATAAAATGTAATTTTTATGTGTCTTGCTGTTTGTTCTATCTCTGATTGCTATGGTACAAGTGAAGGAGGTTCAAAAGAAATTTCCAACACATTGACATGCCATTTGAGCTACGGTGGTGTCAAAAGAACTCCTCTCTTTCTTTGAATTGCACTCACAGCTCATTTGCTGTGACAAAAGAGTATGATTTCTCCATTGTGCTTGCCAACATCAGTATGCCTTCCAGCTCAAGCGCCTGCTGAGACCTCTTCTGTCCTTGATTCCTTCATAACGAGACCATTCTTTACCACTCGCTGCTTCTCCATGCTCATTGCTCCAGACGTATCCTTTTGTCACAGCAATCATCTCACAATTCTCACATTTCTGCTCAAAGGCCTTGATGGGTGGTGTGCCTCAACCTCTGATGCCTAATCTTTACACCTCCTGTCTTGCAAATACTACTACTGATATAAACTTACACAGTTATTTCTTTGGATGGTGAGACAGAAATATTCTTTTGATTGCCTCAGGTTCTGACCCTCTCCACAGCTGTCTCTCTCAGTGCTATCAAGTAGTAGAAAAGATCACAATTACAAGTGATGGAGCGAGGTAAATAAAAAAAATTTGGAACCCCCTAATATTCATGCTAACAAATTAATGTTATTAATTGTTTGACCGACTAATCAACATTTTATATAAGTGGTAACTGGCAATTTATGTGCAAAGTTAACCTATTTACATTTGTCAACGTGAAATAACACTAATATAATGGTTTGCGTACTAATTAGAGTGATATTGCATGTTTTGTGCTATGTAGTAAATCGTATTGTGGCAAAAGAATGCGGATGGTAAGTAAACATGGCTTTACATGTCGCTTTTTGCTAGGTAACACCTAGTTGGGGTACTTAGAATGACGGGTGGGAAACGAAAAGGCTTATTTTCTCTATTTTAATTATGATTGTGTTTGTTTTCATGATAGTTCGTTCGGGCCTGTTAGGCCGTGCTGTAAAAATGGCTGCCGAGGCAAATGGGCTCAATGCGCAAATGCAAAGATGGCTTCCAAGCGGAAGAAAGCAGCAGAGACATATCACGTGGCTACAAGTCGAGCCCAGAGTTAGAAGTGTCAAGGTCGGCCTGACCTGACACTAAGCAAGTGCCAAGAAGGACTCAGCGTGAATCCGTGAGAACAGGGGACAAGTAGCCGTGAATTAACAATGGACTGTTTAAAATAAGTTGCGAGAAACAAGATACTTTTAATGAACTGTCAATCGGATTGCTATTATTCAAAAGCTGTGTGAAAGGACAAAATTATAAACAATTTCAGAACCGGTTTGAACAAGGAGGGCAATGAGGTGATGCTTGCCACCCCTCCAATGGACCAATTAGCGTGATTCTCGCCCCCAAAGATTGCAACTTTATGTTTAGTAAGCTAGTAGTAGGGTATAAGAGGACCTACTCTTAAGTAGGAGGAGCGCTATTCATACGTAACTTTTGAGCACTGGACGTTGACGCTGGAGAACTGCTGCTATTTTCTATAGGCCATTTTCTTAATAGAAGTATTCATTTTTAGCTTAAACTTGACTAGGAAGGAACGAGATCGATGCGGGAAACCTGTATAGGAGGTCCGTCGAGGAGGCCTGTTTAGCGGGACAGACAGTCAGTTTGGGAATTCTATGCTGTGATCTGCAATTTATCCGCCTTGGCGAACTTTTATTCTTCATCTAAATGGGGTATGCATAAACTTCTTTCTAAAGCTTATTTCTTATAATGATATTGAAATGTATTAAAACGATTAATAAAATTGAATCTTATTCATGCATTTAAAGGAAGTAGATAAACTTTATTATAATTAAAAACTACGAGTCTGTGGTTCTTTAGCTCAATAATAAGTGTAATGATTTTAATAAGGTTTGACTGTGATTGAGCTGGTCTTAATCACCATCAACTTATTCTACTAGTTGGTCCATCGACCAAAGAGCGGAATACCTTGATGTCTTAGAACCAACAGGATTAAAAACTGATTATGTATGATGTTTAAGGAAATATCCTGTTGATTTTAATAAGGTATCCCGTTCCTCCAGCAACCTCATTCTTCTCTTTGGTAGTAGTGGATGTGACCCAGGGAAAACAATTGAGAGAGTGTATGGTTATGCGGTGTTATGGGCCCCACCGTCATAAGGTATAGTTGCTGTGTGTGATTTTACCTGGAGGTTATATCCAAAGGAGAAGAATTTATATTTGTTGCGCTGGATCAGATTTCTTGGTAGCAGAGTTATGGTTTCTATAGATTAGTTTGGTGATTATTGATTATTGATTATTTCATGTTTAACACTTCATGTCAAATTGTGTTATGTTATATGTATGTTGGAAATTTTGAAGCTTCCGGGAAGTAGGAAGTAGACACGTGTGGCAAGAGAAGTCACATGGAATAGTGCATTGTCTGATTTTCAAATTGGTGATAACACAGGTTGTGTTATGATAGGGACATTTTCTGTATAAAACGTGTATGAGTGAAAAAGCAACTGGTTTTCTTGTGAAACTCTGGCCTTAATTCTCAGGAGCAGTGTAGTCTCCACATGTGTTTTATCCCCAGAGAAACGGGTTTACCCCTTGCTTGAAAGAAGGGTAAGGTAGAGGGAAGTGCTACTTTTATCGAACGAAACTGTATTCTTGTAAGATAGGGTAAAACTATCTCTTTTGTTTAGTGAAAACAGACAATGGAAATGTGTTTTATGTCGTAACTAATAAAATATAGTCAAGAACAAAACTGCCGATAAAATTTGTAAAGGAGGGGTCAGGAGTAGAACTGACATTGACAAAAGACCGCGCTGGGATTGGCCAGTGTTCGGGAACACAAAAAACGCCCTGATTGGTGCGTTAGTGTGAGATGCGCTGAGATAGGTCTGAAGAAGCAGTGACATAGAGGCTTCGGATTGGTGCGTTAGTGTGAGACGCGCTGGGATAGGTCCGAATAACGTATAGTAAACAGAACCGAGTTGTAAGTTTGTGAGAAGAGAAGAATCGTGAAATATGGCTTATTATGAGTATTGTAAAGAGAAACCGTCATGGATGGCGAAAATTAAGAACTTCTTCAAGAAGGACAAAAAGGTAGTGACTAGAGAGGGACAGGTAATTCCTCCGCCGAATACGCCAGCTTCTCATATGATGCTGAAATACGGTTATCATACTTGCATTTGGTTAGAAAATTGGACAAAATATACTCAGAATGATGGAGTATTGGCTTTTCCAGAGAATGGTTCATTTAGCATAGCTGTACTTCGAAATTTGAGAGAGAAAATGATGAAGCTTGAGCCAAAACCTAGACCGACACCGAACATAAATTGGATAGAAATAAATAGCACACCTGTAGGTCCAACTCCAGAAGAATTAAACGAGTGGATGAGAAACTTGCAAACGAAAGAAATAGAACCGCAACCGTTAGATGTAATCAGGCTAAAAATAGACATGGAAGAGTTGATTTTAGGGACTATTGGCACAGAAAAATTGAAAACATACCAGGACGACGAGATATTGTTCCTGTGTAAGAGCATTACTTGGAGAGCTAGAAATTTACATGAAAAATTGGAAGAGGTAGCGAATGAGTTGGGAGTAGAATTTGTAAAAGTCAGGAGTTTGCAGAAACCGTATAGGGTAGATTTTTGTGAGAAAGATATAGAAAATCTGAACACATCAGGACGACTAACCCAGATAAAAGAGCTGATCGTTTTGTTGAGAAAATGGGGTGATGTGGACAGATGGAAGAGCAGGTGGAGCAAAAGAAATGAGAGAACAACCGACAAAGCGTCTTTGGCTTTTGCGGTGACCAACAAGGAATCAGTCGTACGGGAGTATCCGATGAGAAACTCCAGGAGGTAGTTATGTGCATGTTCCATGGTCCAGACAAGATATATTGTCATTTACGAATGACTTTCCAAAATTGAGAGAAAAGCCCGTAGAATGGTACAGACAAGTGGAAAGGTTTGTCAAAGTTTCGAAAGTGTTGTGGGTAGATTTGGATGGATTGTTTGATATTGTAGTACCAGCCGATTTATGGACAGAATGTAAGATTACCATTGATTGGCCGACAGTAGAATACCCAAGAGACGCAAAAACAGGAGCGCCAGGACCAGAAGTAATGAGGAGTATGATCAGGTTATTACCTTTTTGAAAAACAAAATTCCACCCAAAGAAACTGATTGGGTAAAGATTGACAGAACTACGCAAGAGAGTAAGGAGTCTGTACATGCCTATTATGAAAGGCTGCTTTTGGTTTTCAAACAGTATAGCGGTTATGAGACTCTGAGTGAGAAGGACATGAGTCATTTTGTGTACAGATTTGTTTATGGGTTGAAACCAGAAATAAGTGAAATGATTAAACAGCACATGATATGTTGGCAAAACAGCACAGTGGACGAGGTGTTGAGGTATGCCAAGTATTGTAGTGATGACATTGAATGTAGACAGCGTAAATTAAAAGAGAAAGCGATGTGGGCACAAGTGAAAGTTCCAGAAAAACAAGAAGCTCAATTGAATAATCAGGTTAATGAGACAGGACAAACTAAATCCAAACCGAATATAGGTAAAGGCAAAGGTCAGATGAGTATAGAAGAGGCAAAGAAGTGGCCATGCCACAACTGCGGAAAGTTAGGGCATTGGAGAAACGAGTGTAAATTTCCTCCAAAAGCTAATACGGAAGATCAATCATTAAATCCACAGGTGCAGAGTGAGGTGAGTTACCAACAGCTGCAGCAACCATGAGGTAGTTACTCAACAGAGTCAGGTGCCACAACCACCACTTCCCAAGAGTGTAAATCCTCAGAGATACAGTGCAGAGACAGGATTCTACGGAGGAGAGCAGGTAACACAATTGCCGCGCGCAGCTGCGATATCGCAGTATTGGCTACGACAGGATGGGAATGAGTCGGATAAAAGTTTATGACGGTGCCTAGGAGAGGAGGAAGAGTGAATGCTTGGCGCAACTCTAGAGGTAGATCAGTCAGGTCCATTTGTGGATGGAGAAGTGAATGGTGCAAATGTTACATTCCTTGTGGACACTGGAGCTACCCGTTCTACTGTTAGATCAGTGGAAATACCAAACCTTCCTCTCTCAGGTGAATATATCCAAGTCGTTGGTGTTTCAAATCAGCAGATTAAGGCGCCTCTTACCAAATTAGTAGAGGTGAAAGTTGGACCATTCAGAGAAATGCACCGATTTGTGGCGTGCGATTGCAGTCCAGTAAACTTACTAGGACGCGATCTACTTTGTAAAATGAATTGTACCATTTATTGTACCCCGGATGGGATTGCATTTCAGACACCAGCTGAAGATGTACTGTATAAAATGACAATGGCAGAACTAGAACCAGGAATGAATGATATGTTCCCTGTGTTTGATGTAGAGAGAATCCCAATTGAGTTAAAAGAAACAGTCAAACCTGAGGTATGGGATTTTACAGGCGAGGACATTGGGTTAATGAGAGGAGTAGACCCAGTAAAAATAACTGTAAGAGAAGGGACAAATTATCCAAATACTCCGCAATATAAATTGACACCCGAAATTATCGAAGGAATAACGCCTGTAATCAATAAAATGATTGAACAGGGAATCTTGAAAGAAATAATGAGCAGTCCATGTAATTCACCTATAATGGGTCTGAAAAAGCCGAATGGGACATATAGGATAGTGCAAGATTTGCGAAAGGTCAATAAAATTGTTGTTCCTTGTTGTCCAATTGTACCAAACCCTGCTGTAATACTGTACCAGATTCCACGCGATGCAGAATGGTACACAGTTATTGATTTGTGTCATGCGTTTTCTCTATTCCGTTACACCCAGATAGCCAGCCATTATTTGCGTTCCGGTTCGGAGAGCGTATTTTGGCATGGTGCCGAATTCCTCAAGGGTATACTGAAAGTCCCTCAATCTTTAATCAAATTCTAAAGAAATCGTTAGAAGATTTAAAAATGCCTGAAAAATCTGTAATGGTACAATACATTGATGACCTGTTAGTGGCATCAAAAACCAAAGAAGCATGTGTTACCGACACAATTGCTTTGTTGAACCACTTAGCTGAAGGTGGACATAAAGTGTCTCCATCTAAATTACAGTTTTGTCAACAAGAAGTTCAATACCTAGGTCACAAGATTGAAAAGGGAGTACGAAAGGTAACGACAGAAAGAATAAAGATTATCCGAGGAATGAGAGCTCCAATGACACAAAGAGAGGTGAGAATGTTCCTTGGAATGGTTGGGTATTGTCGACAGTGGATAAGTGGATTTTCATTAATTGCAAAACCTTTACAGCGATTGACGAAAAAGGATGTTAAAGATCCGTTTGAGTTGAATGACGAAGAAATGAAAGCCTTCAAAGAACTAAAAACGAGACTGTGTGAAGCACCAGCACTGGGAATGCCTGACTATGAAAAAGAATTTGAGCTGTACTGTAGTGAGAGAGATGGATGTGCACTTTCAGTTTTGGTGCAAAGACATGGAAAAATGAAAAGACCAATTGCATATTTTTCAGCTGTTTTAGACCCAGTGGCAAAGGTGTTGCCTGGATGTCTGAAAGCAGTAGCTGCTACTTGTGTGAGTCTGGAACAAAGTGAAGGCATAGTGATGGGATATCCATTGAGAGTGTATGTTTCACACTCTGTTGAAATTCTTTTGACAAGAACTAAAACTCAATACATGACACATAGTCGGCTGACTAGGTATGAAAAAGTGATTTTGAGTGCAGACAATGTAACCATTGACAGATGCACAAGCGTGAATCCTTCGACATCATTGCCGGATGAAGGGAGTGAGGTAGACAAAGATGAAGTTGATCATAATTGCTTGGATGTACTTGAATACTGTACGAAACCAAGGCCGGACATTAAGGACGAGCCTTTAAAAGCATCTGATTATGTGATGTTTGTGGATGGTTCATGCCTGAGGACAAGTGAAGGAGTTTTGAGTGCGGCGTATGCTGTGTGTACAGTAGCTGCAATAATGGAAGGATCTTGTTTGAGAGGGATACGTTCCGCCCAAGTGGCTGAGCTGGTTGCTCTGATTCAAGCGTGCAAATTGGGAAAGAATGTCCGAATTACAGTGATCACAGATAGCCAGTATGGCTTCGGAGTGGTCCATGATTTTGGACAGATCTGGTCCCAGAGAGGTTTCTTGACATCTGCAGGAACTCCAATTAGAAATGGCGAGTTTGTGAAGAAATTGCTTGAGGCGATACAGCTGCCTAAACAGATTGCAGTGGTGAAGTGTGCTGCGCACAAAAATGAGGCGGATTACATAACCGTGGGCAATAGATATGCCGACGAGATAGCTCAATATTGTGCTAAAAATGTGGTCTCATTGAATAGAAGAAGAGAAAGAGAGTATGTTCCATGTCCCTTGCTATTTACTAACATTGTTGAAACATGGGATGAGGTAAGACAATTAAAGGAAGCAGCAAACGATGAGGAGAAAGATGGATGGATAAAAGCAGGATGCAGGAAAAGGGAGGAAGATGACGTTTGGGTTTATAGAGATGAAAGACCAGTTATGCCTGATAGCATGATTTCTAACATGGCACGGATGTACCATGGACAAGCTCATATTGGAAGGGACGCCATGATCCGACTTTTCAGACAAACTTGGTATAACCCAAAATTCAGAGCCATAGCTGAGAGTCTTTGTCAAAGATGGCTTACTTGCCAACAAATAAATCCAGGAAGGAAAACAGTAGTGAGTCTGGGAACAATAGGACGAGAGGGAGGTCCTTTTACCAGAATGCAGCTTGATTTTATTGAAATGCCCCCAAGCAATAGACTAAAATATGTTCTTGTGGTCGTTTGTTTGTTTTCTCGTTGGGTGGAAGCCTATCCGACAAGAAGGAATGATGGAGTTACTGTAGCCAAGCTCCTGCTAAGAGAATTCATTCTGAGGTATGGCTTTCCAGTAAAGATTGAAACAGATAGAGGAACACATTTTCAAAATGAGCTAATCCAACTGATATGTGAAGCTCTTGGCATTCAACAGAAATTGTACTGTGCTTACAGACCAGAGGCTTCTGGAGTAGTAGAACAAGTGAATGGAACAATAAAGAATAGGTTAGGGAAAATGTGTCAAGCCACAGGACTCAAATGGCCCGATGCCCTACCATTGGTGCTAATGACTATCAGAAGCATACCTGACAGGAAAACAGGTCTGAGCCCCCACGAAATAATCATGGGACGAGCAATGAGACAAGCACATGTACCTGTCAACAAACTGCTGACTATAACTGATGATCTCGTGTTGGATTATTGCAAAGGATTGGCTGATGTGGTACATTCTGTGTTTCATCAGGTTGGACCGGATGCGACCACCACTCTTGAAAGAAAACCAGCTCATGATTTGAGTCCAGGAGACTGGGTCCGCATAAAAGTCCACAGAAGAAGAAACTGTCTGGTTCCTCGCTGGGATAAACCACGACAAGTGATCCTGGTGACAACACCGGCTGTCAAATGTGCAGGAGTGAAAAACTGGGTGCATGCCAGCCATACTATCAGAGTTCCAGATCCTGAAGCTCGACCTGTAAGTCGACACCTGGAGATATCTGATACCAGTTCCGCATCTGATGCAGAAGTCGAAACGAACAGGGTTCCAGAACTTGAAGATCAACCTGAAAGTCGACATCTGGAAGACCCAGGTACAAATTTGGCAACAGAAGAGGAAATTGAAATAACAAAGGTTCCAGAACTTGAAGATCGACCTGTAAGTCGACATCTGGAAATATCAGATACTAGTTCAGCATCTGAAACAGACCAATCGAACTGTAGCGAAAAGCTAAAGAATAACTGGAAAAATGACATTATAAAAGAAGAAAGTGAGATGGTGACACTGAGCAACCAAGCACAAGCTATGGTAGATTTCCTTCAAAAATTGACGAAATAGACGAGGGAGGGATAGATTCAGATAGAGAGATAGAAGAAGAATCGGAAGAGCCCCGAGGAGCAATAGGGACAGAGCAACAAATAAATGAACAGGGAAATTTAGAAACAGATAGAGAGATCAACGAGAATCCGGAAGAAACTCGAGGAGGGATAGAAACAAGTGTCCAAACAGAAAAGACACAAGAAGGTTCAGATTTGGATGATGAAGGCGAAATAATAAAGTTCAAAATAAGAGGAAGTGAAATAAGGTCTGAAACAGAATCAGAAGAAAGTGAAGAAGAGAGGAAACAGAGATTAGGACCAAGAAAGAGAACTTGGAGAGCTGAACGAGAGGAAAAAGAAAGTGAACCGAAAAGGGCGAGAAAAGGAGACAATAGGCCCCACGAAGTCAAAAGATTGAGATACAAAATAATAAACTTAAATGGAGATAATGCAGAACAAGTAAATGAGATAACAAGCCAAAGAGATCAAGGAACACAAAGTGGGAAACAACTGCAGAAAAGTAAAAGAGCGAAGAAACCTAATTTGAAATATAAGTCACCTGAGTGGCTATACATCGCATTGACTGACATCAAAGAAGAAGATAATACTCACGAGAGCCCAGAAGAAAGCTGCAAACAAGTGGTTGAAAGTGAAGTGCAACAAGTTTGAAGAGATCAAAGAGAAAAACCGGACTGGACACCAAAACCTGAACAAGACAAGGAAGAGTTCTGAGAAGAACTAAAGAAAGTACCAAACGAGACAAAGTGAGAGGGTAGAGTGGCTGAAACGTCATTCTGAGGTGTGGTGACACATTTTTTTGTACATATATAAATAATTAGGTAATAGAACAAAAATGGTAGACACAGAGAATAGAAAATCTAAATGTGAGTTTTTACGTAGATGGTGTAGAATGTGTTTCTTTTGTACGGGTTTATTAATGTTTGTTTGGCTCATTTTAGCAATCACCATTCCAATTAGATTAGCTGTAGAAGAAACGTCCATATTAGAAAATAACACGAAAAAGGATAAAGAAGCTAACAAACAGAATACAGCAACATTGATAGATAATGCAGAGTTACATAAGGATAGATCTATAACTGATTTTTCAAAGAACGTTTTCACAAAATTGTTATATGAATATGTAGAAACAATGGATGTGAGGGATTGCTATGTTTGTATGCAATTACCAGCGTTTGTTACAGAAGGTGTGACCTATCATCACCTTCCTCTGACGTATGGGATAACATGTAGTGTTTTAGCTAGTTTATTTTACAAAACAGGTAGATTAGAATATTATTATACTGACATAAATAAGATTTTTGCAAAGATTCCTATAATTCCCGAATTGAATAAAGTGAAAGAAGCAAGAATGTTTGGTGAATTTTTCCTAGAAAATAAAGATTTAACATTAGAGTACATAACTAGGTACAATCTTACCTGTGAATTAAAGAAAGAAGAAAAGGTATTTTTGGAGATGGTAGAAAACAGGAGAATTAAGTTTCAAAGAAAAGTGATAGAAGAGGAGACAAAAACACCCCTTTGGGCGTTTGAAAGAGAAAATAATGCTAAGAAAGAGACAAATGCAGCTATGACATTAGATTGGCCCCAGCAGGGAAAGTTGTGCATTAGTAGAAATAGAACTAGGTATGATAACTATTTTGTGGGTTCCAGTGACTGCCGAGACAATTACAAAATTTTAGGAGGATGGGGATTAAAAGGAGGAAAAGATCCAATATTTCCAGGGATCTATTATATTTGTGGGAACAGGGCTTATTACAGGTTGCCGGACCATTGGTATGGGTCATGTTATTTAGGCCTGGTCTTTCCAAAGATTTTTCATGTGGAGAGAGGAGAGAAAGGAACACACGGAATGGGTGAAACACTTACACGTAGAAAAAGGGAAAGTTTTACAGAAATAGTTGGTGAAATTTTTGGAGCAATGATACCAGCAGTGGGTATATCTTTGAATGCATTTAAAATTCGGAAATTGTCCACAGTAGTAGATCGTTTATCAACGAATACTGCTGGAGGGTTCTTGATGGTAAATACCGAGATGGTTGCCATGAGAGCTATGGTGACGCAAAATCGACTTGCCCTTGACATTCTTTTAGCAAAAGAGGGTGGAGTCTGTGGAATGCTGAAAGTCCAACATTGTTGCACTTACATTCCAGATAAAAGTGAAAATATACAGAAATATATAAAGAATATTACAAATTTGCACAAAGAACTTGCTCCACTGGAGGTTGAAAGTGCCTGGGAGAAACTTGGTAAGAGTTTTTCCGCAATACCAAAATGGTTCACTGAGATAGGTAGTTCTATTGTAGGGAAAGTTTTGATATCAGCCACAATAGTAATATTAGTGGTGTTATTAGTGAAATTTGTTATTATATGTATTAAAAGGAGAAAAAGACAAAACAAAATAAAAAGAGAAAATAAGATAAATAAAGAAAGAGAACGAGAATTGGGAGAAATAGAACTAGAAGAACTAAAAGAAAACATGTATGAGAGAACAAAAAGACAAGATGAAAGAGATACTGATGTGTAAAACTAACAAAAAGCAAGTGGACAAGAAACATTCTATCTGAGAAAATTGTGTAACATGGGTTTTGTGGTGATATTAAAAATCACCAAAGGGGGGAGTTGATGGAGCGAGGTAAATAAAACAATTTTGGAACCCCCTAATATTCATGCTAACAAATTAATGTTATTAATTGTTTGACCGACTAATCAACATTTTATATAAGTGGTAACTGGCAATTTATGTGCAAAGTTAATCTATTTACATTTGTCAACGTGAAATAACACTTATATAATGGTTTGCGTACTAATTAGAGTGATATTGCATGTTTTGTGCTATGTAGTAAATCGTATTGTGGCAAAAGAATGCGGATGGTAAGTAAACATGACGGGTGGGAAACGAAAAGGCTTATTTTCTCTATTTTAATTATGATTGTGTTTGTTTTCATGATAGTTCGTTCGGACCTGTTAGGCCATGCTGTAAAAATGGCTGCCGAGGCAAATGGGCTCAATGCGCAAATGCAAAGATGGCTTCCAAGCGGAAGACAGCCGCAGAGACATATCACGTGGCTACAAGTCGAGCCCAGAGTGAGAAGTGTCAAGGTCGGCCTGACCTGACACTAAGCAAGTGCCAAGAAGGACTCTGCGTGAATCCGTGAGAACAGGGGACAAGTAGCCGTGAATTAACAATGGACTGTTTAAAATAAGTTGCGAGAAACAAGATACTTTTAATGAACTGTCAATCGGATTGCTATTATTTTAAAGCTGTGTGAAAGGACAAAATTATAAACAATTTCAGAACCGGTTTGAACAAGGAGGGCAATGAGGTGATGCTTGCCACCCCTCCAATGGACCAATTAGCGTGATTCTCGCCCCCAAAGATTGCAACTTTATGTTTAGTAAGCTAGTAGTAGGGTATAAGAGGACCTACTCTTAAGTAGGAGGAGCGCTATTCATACATAACTTTTGAGCACTGGACGTTGACGCTGGAGAACTGCTGCTATTTTCTATAGGCCATTTTCTTAATAGAATTATTCATTTTTAGCTTAAACTTGACTGGGAAGGAACGAGATCGATGCGGGAAACCTGTATAGGAGGTCCGTCGAGGAGGCCTGTTTAGCGGGACAGACAGTCAGTTTGGGAATTCTATGCTGTGATCTGCAATTTATCCGCCTTGGCGAACTTTTATTCTTCATCTAAATGGGGTATGCATAAACTTCTTTCTAAAGCTTATTTCTTATAATGATATTGAAATGTATTAAAACGATTAATAAAATTGAATCTTATTCATGCATTTAAAGGAAGTAGATAAACTTTATTATAATTAAAAACTACGAGTCTGTGGTTCTTTAGCTCAATAATAAGTGTAATGATTTTAATAAGGTTTGACTGTGATTGAGCTGGTCTTAATCACCATCAACTTATTCTACTAGTTGGTCCATCGACCAAAGAGCGGAATACCTTGATGTCTTAGAACCGACAGGATTAAAAACTGATTATGTATGATGTTTAAGGAAATATCCTGTTGATTTTAATAAGGTATCCCGTTCCTCCAGCAACCTCATTCTTCTCTTTGGTAGTAGTGGATGTGACCCAGGGAAAACAATTGAGAGAGTGTATGGTTATGCGGTGTTATGGGCCCCACCGTCATAAGGTATAGTTGCTATGTGTGATTTTACCTGGAGGTTATATCCAAAGGAGAAGAATTTATATTTGTCGCGCTGGATCACAAGTTTAAATGAAACTCCACTTATTTATATTTAATTGAGGTTTTGTGTAGAATAGAGGTTAAAAAGATGTAATTTGTCACTGAAAATCTGCACATGCCCATCTATGTGTGTGTCCAAATGATACCTAACATTTGCCAAGGCGGAGGAGCTTCACCCCTCCTGCTGCGAGCGCAGCAGGTACACACCTAATAATAAAATGGCCATTACCATTTTATTATTCTATGTGCTGCTGGCCACAGTGTCTGGAACGTGGGGTTGTGGCAGATTCTTGCAGATTGCAGGATGATGTCGTAGGTGATCAGTGAGCGTGTCAGATTGGCCGGCTGTCTACAGCCGGCCAATTGACATGCTCACTTCAGCCTGCACAATCCCAGCGCTGTAAAACAGCGGAGGGATTGCAGGCACAGGCCCCCGGACTCAAAATGAGCGCTGGGTTAGCCTGCTTCAACCAATCCTGAAGCTGCTCTGCAGGTCCAGGATTGGTTGGATTCGAATGCAGGAAGTAAACCACCTTCCTTTTCTGCTCGCCGTCATCATCCGAGTAAGGAGTAAATATCGGCGAGTTTTACAGCGCTCCGCGCCCCACCGATTTTTAAAGTTGCGAGTCACCCCTGATGGATTTACTATGCCAAGTGTAATGGAAAAAATATGATTGCAGAAAATCACAAATCCCTAGTCTTGATGCATTGTTACAAGAGTTGTGGGATTGGATGTGACACACGTCGAAGAAAATGTAATGTCCTGCCTGTAGGTCAATATAATTGTGTCCTGTATAATGTCACTGGTACTCTATCACAGTGGCTTCTACATGAACCCGTACGGGACAAAGGCTTTTGTGAAAGACATTAGAGGTCATGCAAGCTACCAATATGTTGATAAACCACTGTACAAGCCACCATTACAATGATGAGTCTGTGCAGGGGCTTAGACAGACTGTTTTCTATGTTAGAAATGTCTGGAGTCATATGTACTGATTTGTGCAGTGTCATGAACCATGTTGCTATGTACTTTCTAGCTTCAGGGAATATGTGTGCATGTGGTCAGGCATGTGTATGCAGTCAGGTCGAGAGTTGAAAAATGAACTACACACATGGTATGGTCAGGATACACAGGAGGTGGCTGGACCTCACCAATACCACTTCTGAATCAAAAGGAGTGGCTCATTGAGGAAGCATATAGTACTGGCTTGGCTGTTACTGGTTACTGGAGAAGACATTGATGTAAGTGCTATCCTGAAAGTGGGGTGGGCATCTATGGAACAAGAGGAAGATGTCTGCTGTAGTCAGCGGCGGCTCCTCCGTTAAGATGGAGGAGCGCCGCCCCACTGTGAAAAAAGGAAAAATAAAATGTTATTATCATTCTATTTTTCCACTGAGGGAGGTTTATGGGGCACGGCAGGGCTGGGCTGTCGCCACAGCCAGCAGGGGAGGAGTGGTTGGGGCACCTAAGTGCGCATGACGGTTTGGCCGTCCGCACAGCCTGGTGAGGAACATGCACATACTCATACTCCCCGTCTGAGCGCCAAATCACAGCACTCAGACATGGTGACGGCAGCGTCATGATAGGCTTACGGAAGCCTGTGTGTGCTTCCTGCTGGAACAGAAGAGGACGAAGATGAGGCGAGGCAGCGGCCAGCAGCAAGGTAAGTCAATTTATTTATTTTCCTCACCCCCACCCATTTTATTGATTTACTACCTCCACCTCCCCCACGAATTTTAGCTGGCAGCCACTACTGGCTGTAGTGCACATTCATGAAAGGTGGCACCATTAAGATGAGTGCCGCAGTTAAGCAGAGGATGTAGTTAGACAAACAGCACATCAGTTTAGCAAGTAATAATTCAGAATCTCTGTCCTGCGAGTCTCAATAAAGGAATCAGTGTGCCTTGGCACTGATTTGTTGAGCATCTAGGAGCTAATGATCGGAGAGCAGCGGATGGAGGGGTTCTTAGGAGCCCGGATGGATTAGGAGTGCTTTGAGCATGCTGGAGTATATATATTAGTCTATTTGAATAATCAGGAAGGGCAAGTACAAAGCCCTTGTCACAGGGAAGGATTAGAGCCCTGACAGGAAAGAAAGTTAGGGTTAAGTGTGCATCAAGGAGGCTGTGCTTATTCTTTACATTATTGGATCTCCGGCGGTTGGCGCTCAATCAGGTGGCCACCAGATTGTTAAATAGAAAGAAGTATTATGACAGATCAGATCAACACAGCTTCGGTCCAGGCTCTTGTGGTTGGAATGGATTGATCTTAAGTTGCCTAGAAAAAAAGGTAGGGAATCCATTTGAGATCTGTCAGTGAAGAAAGAAGAGATCCACTTCAGGCCTGTCTGTGCCCAAATGGAGATACATAACTAGGGCCTGATTTATATATTGGCAGTATGCATACTCCGTCACAACAGAGACGGAGAATGCTTACCACCAATATAATGGCCCGCTTGTCAAATTTATATGTGGGCGGACCATAGTTTGGCAACAGCGGAGACTACTCTGACCGTCTGACAGAGTAAGAGCCAGCAGAGAATTGACTATGTGTCTGCCAACCAAGTTTAGATAGGCAGATATATAGCTGTTTATTGCTGCCTGTTACCGAGATGCCAACCCTGATGGGAAGGGGCAGTAAAAACGTAAAATGCCACTCTCACCATGGGAAGAGATACCCATGGCGAGGGGGCCATGGCTTTTTATTTTCAAAAACAAAAGCCCACTTTGGGGTTTTGTTTTTGAAAATTTAATAAATATCTAAACTTTACCATAACGAGGTGTATGGCAAAGTTATATTACATTCACAAGAACTGCCTTGACTGTAGTTTCTGTGAATGGTAGAAATGTCCGCCAGGCTGACGCACATTTCAAAATTTGGCAGTCGGGTACTCCGTCAAGGCAACAGAGTAATTTACTCAGTCACCCTGATGAGTGCAATCCATCCAGCAAATTATAAATCAGCCCCTAATTCCTTACTGGGCCTGGATAAACCCTCACCTGAGCGAAGGCTTTCAACTAAATGTAAAAGTTCAGTTTGGCCGTCAAGTATCTAGGACTATGTAGTTATTCTGTTCTAGTAGGTATAAAGAGCAGGTCTGTCTTCCTGAGACTTCCAGTTCCTTGAATTGGTAAGAGAAGAGTGGCAGAAACGTACACAGAGATGGGGATGGGTGAGCAAGGCATGAGAAGGAGTGATAGTGGGCAGGGGGATGTAAAGAGTAAGGAGCTTTGCAAAAAATGAAAGTGTTCAAAGCAGGGTATTTATCACAGAATAGGTGGTGAAAAAGGGAGTTGCCTAATTCATGGGACTTGGAGATAATCTTTGCACATGCTGAGTTGCTTCATCCTGAACTTATTTTGTACAGTTCTTCTTTTAATGAGTGCAGTCGACATGCTGTAGAAATTATATGCTTTTGGCACTGTCAATTTTTCTTTTGCAGTATCTGAATTGAAATGGCATGCCTATTTGTCTGCATCATTGAGTTGAACTCATAAATTATATTGATCGTTTTGACTGCACTACTTTCAGGGTTGAACCACCTTGCATTGTTTTTCTCCTCAGTACCAGCCTTTAGGTTTGGGTCACCCCTTTATCTAACTCTAAAACCCGTTATGGTCATTTCCTCCCTTTTCCCTGGATTTGGCTCCAGTCTGCCTAGCAAAACAAAAGGCAGGTAGGCCCTGGTGTGAGCTGCATTTGCTAGTGACAGGATAGGCATCTTCTGAAGTCCCAAAGGGTCTGGGTACAGTCCTCAGGCTTCCATTTGAAGCTCAGAAAGGGGCTGGGTACAACCCCCAAGCTATCCTACTGAAGAGAGGAACTCCCTTCCCCACACCCAAGGCCCTTTTGTCCACTGTCTGTAAGGAATACACATCGCACCACAGGAGAGCCACCAGCAGTCATATGAACCTGGACACTAACAGAAAGGCACATTAAGTTTAGACAGAAAAATACCAACTTTCTAAAAGTGGAATTTTTAAAATAGTAACTTAAAATCCAACTTTACCATGAAAGATGGTTTTAAATTACAATTCAGTTCAGTGGAAGAACTATTTCTGTAGCTGTTCGCAAACTGAAGTTATCACTTACTAAACGTAATAAGGTAGCCCATTGTTAGTCAATGAAAGAGCTAGCCTTGCTGCAATGAAAAACGACTTTGGGGATTTTTCAATGCCAGGACATGTAAAACATTAAGTACCCATGTCCTACTTTTTAAATGCCGTGCACCCTTCCCTGGCAGTTTCTAGGGCCTCCCTTTGGGGTTACTTATACATATTAAAAAGGAAGGTGCAGGCTTGGCAAAAGCTTTGTTTTGCCAGGATGAAATGGCAGTCTTAAAACTGTACTATAGGCTTCAGTGGCAGGCCAGAGACATGTTTTATGGCTGTACTTTAGTGGGTGGCACAATAGGTGCCACAGCCCACTTGTAGTATTTAATTTACCAGCTCTGGGTACATGTAGTACCATTAACTAGGGACCTCAAACTAAATTAAGCATACCAATCAAGTATATGCCAATTTTACCATGTTTGAAAGGTAGAACACAAGCCGGTGTAAAGTGGATAGCAGGTGTAAAGTGTGCAGAGCCCTAAAACCAACAAAAACAGGTTCAGCAACGATTGGGTAGTGAAAGCAAAAACTTGTGGAATACCAGGCAAAAGATGGTCATTTCCAAAAGTGTCATCCCTTACTTTTATTGTTCATAGTACATCAATATTAGTTTGTTAACAGGAAACATACTGTAGTAGACTGTACATAGCTTGTTGTAGTTCAAAATTCTTATGAATTAATCTGTGCATTCAAAATTCTTTTTGGGGTTCTCCCTTGTTACAGAAGTTCAACTCATTTCGGCCCATAGCAGTAGGGCCTCTTCAGGACAAGAACAAGATTGTGTATCATTTATGCCTAATTGGTGGTATAAGTCACCGGTCAAAGTATTTTGCACAACCAATAACACTTTACTTTTTGCGTCCTACTAATTTATAAATGCGTGGTCACAACATAAGATGCTAGAGCGCTCCACAGATCTATAGTTGTCAGTTAGGCACTCACGACATGGCAAAAAGATAACAAGGTCACAATGCGAAACCCCATCAAAGAGTACTTCCTATTCGTCAATCCAACCAGACACCAGTCACAATTGGCGTGCCATAAGGCTCCTCACTATCCCCCACCCTGTTCAACCTGCTCATGGAACCCTTGACTGAAGTCCTAAGACTCTCAAACATCTCTTACCATATGTATGCTGATGATACCCAACTCTACATGAAAATCACCTCTCCAGAAGACATCAGCATCCTCAATAACACCCTGACAAAAACTCAACACTGGCTGACTCGTAACCACCTTAAACTGAATGCTCTCAAAACTGAATTCCTCTTAATCTCCCCACCCAACCACACTCGTAATGTCAAAAATGTCTCCAACATTTAACAGCTTTGAATTGTACCCAACACATCATATCCTCATCAAAATCCCTAGGAATAACCTTGGACATTCACCTCTCTATGCATGATCACATCAGAAACACCACCAGGGTCGCCAACTACCAACTGTACACACTAAGGAAATTAAAACCTTATCTACCAACTGCAGATCTCAAGACAGCGGTTCAAGCACTAGTGATCTGCAAACTAGATTATGGCAGTGCTACCCTCGTGGGTCTATCTAAAGAAAAACTGGCTCCTCTGAAGGGAACCTACAAATCATAGGCAAAAAAAATAAGATCATATTACCCCAGACCTCAAAGCGCCGAACTGGATACCCTATGAGACAAAGGTCCGCCTAGAAATCGCATTCATGACTCACAAAGCTCTTCACCACAACACTCCAACCTACCTGACCAAGAAACTCGTCCTATCAGGCGAGAATAGATTTTTACGAAGCACAGGTTCCCTTTTACTGAAGTCATGCAAATTCAACAAAATGAAATTCCTTCTCCGGAATCGCCCCAGAAATTTTAAATTTGCTTCCTACTGAGACCAAAACCAGCCTGTCAACGGCCCTCTTCAAACGAGAACTAAAGTCTCTAATAATGATCAGATTACTCGTACAATGAAGATGCAACCTTTCCAGACTTTAACTTCCATGGCTTGCTCTTCCACAAGACTATGTGGTCCTACCACATACCTATCCTTATTACTTTTTCTATGATGCCACTTTATATATTATTAAGATGAACATTCCAAATCCGGACTCTCTGAATATGATCTTCGTTCTTTCAGTTACTTTTTGTTCACGCACATGTGTATACTCTTGTGTGTTCACCTTTGGCTTCCCTGATGTACAGCACTCTTATACCAGAATAGGTCATGTTCATGCTATATAAAACTTTATAAATAAAATTAATAAAAATAAAAGGTGAGGGGTAGTAAAACATCTATGCGTGTTGTTCTTCAGTGGTAAGTATTACCTACAAAGAACCTGCATGTGTGAGCATAATTGAAGTTATGGTTCACTAAAAAGGTACTCACAGATAACAGCATCAAGATTCACCAATATGCAGATTATACACACATATTTGAAAGTTTCCTCTACTTCAAACTTCCAATGCCTCAAACACTTATATTTGCCAACAAACAAGAAATAGTACAAACCTGGCTCAATTACATGAACCTTGACGGCTTCCGTCCCCAACTTTCACTGAATGCCAAGTCACTAGGATTCACCCTAGACATCAACCTCACCCTTAAGGAACACATTACCAAAAACCAAAGAGGGCCTGCTATCATTTCTCTCTTCTAAAGCGACTTCAGAACTGCTGTTCAAGCCTTCATACTCTTGCATCTGGATGGTAGCAACATCCTTCTCTATGGCATACCAGATCCACACTGGCACGCTTTAAGGGCATCCTACATACTGCAGCTTATCTCATCCAGGGCCAGAAGAAATATGATTAAATCACCCTTGCCCTGATGGAACTCAGCTGGCTCTCCTTGTTGGCCTGCATCATCTTCAAAACCAGATGCATCATTTACAAAGCCATCACAACCAGCACCCTCGCTTAGTTTGCAGACAAGCTCACCATCTCTCGTGCTTCCTGGCACACCCGCAGCCAGGAAAACATCTGACTGCAGACTTAGAAGTCAAAAAAAAAGAAAAAGCAAGGCAGCAGACCTTTTCCATCTCGGCACCAAGGATCAGGTATAACATCCCTATATATATCAAGACGGCCCCAATATTTCTCCAATCTAGGAAAGAGTTGAAGATGCACCTTTATGGAACACTATTTCACAATGTATTAACAGTCCACAAACCAACTACCTCTTCTATCATTCGTTGACATAATGCTTGTCTTTGAGATGTACAGCACTTTTCTACCTCTTGGCTACGTGTATGCTATAGAAATAACACATACATACATAAATACATACATACATACAGACAAACATACATACCGGAACAGTCAGTCCTGCTATAAATCAATTGTATGTCTCATTTCCTAAAGAATGTTACCATTCATACAAAATCCATCTAAATGAAAAAACGCATGTATTTTAACTTGATGTAAGAGCAGAGAGTAACAGTGGTGTTGTGTTCTATTTATTATAAAAAATGTTAGTTATGAGAGACTGCACAAAATCTGAGAGAGCTTCTATCAGATGAGAAGGCTACAGTGGGACTACAAACCGATGACATCTGTTGTGTTTCTTCTCTCATACCCCTCTTTGCCATCAGCCCTAATGTAGTCTTGGAAGTGTTTAGCACTGTTGACAGGAAAGTAGACTGTTGGGATTCACATAGTTACTACAGCAGGAATACAGATTAGAGGTTAGTTATATTTAACTGGTGCCACTGGGCATTTTGGTATTACAGAAGGGGCATCCCACTCTACAACATGGATCATGCCAGTGCAATTACATGGGGGAATTTACTGATTTGCATGGGGGCATGACTTCATGCACATGAGCGAACATCTTGCCTTTATACACGCGCTGTATTACAGATGTGGGTGCACAGGCAGAAAACCTGTCAGGAGATGCCACATTGAGGCGGCGCATAGTCAGTATGCTCCCTCTGTGTGCCCTTACGGGCGGCATGGGGGTCCCAGTGACCCCCACCCCAGGTATTCCCCTGTTCAAAGAGAGGCAGTCCGCCTCCAGTGAAAGATCGGAGCCAGGTTTCAATCCGCTGACCTGTGTTTCACCATTACAATCCATTTAGAAAGAAATGTCAGAGTTTGTGCCTATGCTGATAACATCAAGCTTTTTGTAATCATGTGCACTATCTCAATATGTGCCCCATACCAAATTACGGGTGTGCTGCATGCTTACAAGAAGAGGGCATCTAATGTGTAATTCGAGCACAGGATTATTTTTTTTTTTTTAAAGAATGGAATGGGGACCGATCTATCCTTGCATCACCACCCTTTGAGCCCCCAAACAGTCTTTCTGCCCTGCCCTCTCCACCCTCCCCTTAGGGATCTACAGCCCCAATACTGCTGCCATCCCAATGGCAAGTGAGAGGGAATTTGAATTCCTTTTGGGTGTAGTTTCGACATATAGGCTGGGGGTATCCCCCCCTTGCAGCATTCTCCATGTGGCAGAAAGGCTGTCTTGTGCTAAGACTGGTCGATGCCACACACCTTTCCTTTTCTGGACACCAAACCCTGGTGTATAGTGGTCTTTCTGCCCTCTGTGGCAGGATGAGAGTAGGTGAACCTTCACATCTTCCCCATATGGGGTCAGAAAGACTATTTGGTTCCCAGGGGAGGGGGCTTTTATAGGCAAGTCCATCACTGGTGGGCTTTCTAACCGCCCCTCCCA
Organism: Calotriton arnoldi; assembly: GCA_963921515.1. Taxonomy (NCBI): domain Eukaryota; kingdom Metazoa; phylum Chordata; class Amphibia; order Caudata; family Salamandridae; genus Calotriton; species Calotriton arnoldi. Next base: position 97,429 of record CAWUFW010015645.1, on the reverse strand, counting down.
CACACACCTCTACTGTCACAAGATGGGCTGACAAAGGGTAAACGCCCAAACTGCCCGTCAGGAGACAAGAAAGCCCACTCAACTACCATACAAAAAGTGAAAAAAGGAATGGGGTGGGGTGGGGAACTGTTCCATATTAGCAAAATCCCGTGCCCCTGGCACCAGACAGTATTTCTGCCCCAAGTGAAAGGCATAATCGGGGTTTGCAGCATTTCAATGCCGGTTGACCAGCACCCAATGAACCCTACCAACTTGGGCATTTCTGAAACCTAGAGACCCAGACGAATTTCAGGATGACCTGGCTTATGTGAATACCTATGTGTTAAGCGCCACCCCAGGGGTGGCGTCCCCTCCGTGCACAGCGTACTATCCAGTGAGAGTGATCCACATTTAATCAAACGGAAGACAGGTTAATCTGGTTTCAAGGATTGAATTTATTCAATTTTCATAAATTCCTCTTCATGTGTGTTTTGTTCACATGGTATCAACAATATAAAGCGTCAGATGAAACAAGAGGTTGTACTCCAACTTGTTGGTCCCGATGCATTTCGGGCTCATGGGGCCCTTCATCACGGGAATATTAAATGCCTAAACAAATGAAGCAAGAAAGAGTCTGGGTCACTAAGTGGCTATGGTGATGTCCTTTAAGTCAGTTGTGGAAATGCATCGATAGTAAACTAACTTGGGATTGTAAATTGACTCTCTTGGATGGTACATGAAACCAGCATAAAAATTCCCTTGAAAAAGAACCTGTTAACAGCCCTTGTGATAAACGTGAACCGCGGTGCAGCAGATAAACGAAGGTATCGGTATGGTTGAATGGTGACCAAATAAAAACATGCAGATTTGAGTCATGCTAAGAAGGGTTAGTATGGAATCTGAACCCGCAGTGTTCGGATTCATTCCTGAAATCAACGTGTCAGAACTAGAAAACGCGTTGGAGAGAGACACCGTGAACCGTGATGCAACAGGTGAATTTGAAAAGGTGAGAAGTTACAAACGGGGATGTCCTTGCCACTGACCCAGAAACGTGATCGGATTTGAAACGTGTTTGCATTAGGTCATGCTGAACTGGAAATGAACCCGCATAGTGGAAAAAGGAACAAACATGCCTTGCTCCGATTCTTTTACCAAAAACGATAATAAAGTAACAAAGAAAACAAATTGCAGTGAAGCTGTGAACCGCAGTGAACCAGAACAATAGAACATTTCTTACCGGTGTCGGTAGATCATAACGTTCACACGAATCCACACCAAACGGTTCTTCCGAGGCGAATGTGGAGGGGTTTAAAACAGGCCGATGAGTGTATTCGGAAACGAGGTGACCGAAAATCAAAACGGACTCATGCGAAAAGAGTAAATAAGCTGAGTGACTACGACCGCCATTTTGCAATGGAAATGTGTATGTTACGGCGAAGCTAACATGCGAAATCAAGAAAACTGGAGCAGTGTGAATGCTGGTTGTGAGAGTGAGCGTTCTCAAGAATGAGAAACCATAGATGGGCAGATGAAAGATTGAATAGAAAAGACGCGTGTGACTACTGGTTGTAAGGATGCGCGTTATCAATAAGTGAGTAACCTGCGATAGGCTAATGGAAGATGAATGGAAATTCTATAAACGTGGAAAGGCTAAAAGAAATACAGTTGGTATCACGTAATGTAAAAAAAGGGTGTGAAAGTGGTATGGAATGGAACAGCACATATGCCTGGTATACAACTGTTGACGTAAATCATGTAAACAGGCTGCAAGAAACTCACTGGGCATCGCAAAATACAAAAGTAGTAAAACATTCCCAAAAATGTAAATCGTGTGAACGATTATGCCACAGGTTGACATATTGGTGAAGGTATCATTGGGGCAATTGGGACATGAACAGTGATACGTTACGTGATACCAACTGTATTTCTTTTAGCCTTTGCACATTTATAGAATTTCCATTCATCTTCTATTAGCCTATCACTCTTTTTCTCATGTGTCAGTTTTTGATTTTCGGTCACCTCGTTTCCGAATACACTCATCGGCCTGTTTTAAACGCCTCCACATTCGCCTCGGATGAACCGTTTGGTGTGGATTAGTTCGTGAACCTTATGATCTACCGACACCGGTAAGAAATGTTCTATTGTTCTGTTTCACTGCGGTTCACAGCTACACTGCAATTCGTTTTCTTTGTTACTTTATTATCGTTTTTGGTTAAAGAATCGCAGCACGGCATGTTTGTTCCTTTTTTTCCACTATGCAGATTTATTTCCAGTTCAGCATGACCTAATGCAAACACATTTCAAGTCCGATCATGTTTCTGGTTCAGTCGCACGGACATCCCCGTTAGTAACTTCTCACCTTTTCAAATTCACCCGTTGCATCACGGTTCATGGTGTCTTTTGCTAATGCGTTTTCTAGTTCTGTTACGTTGATTTCAGGAAAGAATCCGAACACTACAGGTTCAGATTCCATACTAACCCTTCTTAGCATGACTCAAATCAGCATGTTTTTATTTGGTCATCATTCAGCCATACCGATACCTTTGTTTATCTGCTGCACAGCGGTTCACGTTTATCACAAGCGCTGTTAACAGGTTCTTTTTCAAGGGAGTTTTTATTCTTGTTTCATGTACCATCTACGAGAGTCGATTTACAATCCCAAGTTTGTTGACATTTCCTCACATGTTTACTATCGATGCATTTGCACAACTGATTTAAAGGACATCACCATAGCCACTTAGTGACCCAGACTATTGCTTGCTTCATTTGTTTAGGCGTCGAATAGTCCCCTGATGAAGGGCTCCCATGAGCCCGAAATGCATCGGGACCAACAAGTTGGAGTACAACCTCTTGTTTCATCTGAAGCTTTATTTGTTGATACCATGTGAACAAAACACACATGAAGAGAAATTTATGAAAATTGAATAAATTCAATCCTTGAAAGCAGATTAACCTGTCTTAAGTTTGATTAAATGTGGATCACTCCAGTCACTGGATACTACGCTGTGCACTGAGGGGACGCCACCCCTGGGGTGGCGCTTACCACATACTTTATCAGCGCTCGTGGATCAGTGAGCGATACCCGATTTGCACGCATTAACTTTTTGAATTTCTGAAACTAAAATTGGAACTTTGTTTTCCTAAACCCAGGTGGGCATGAACCATCATTCTGCATTTATACAACTCTTATCCCGAAACATACACCCGATCACAAACATGTCATATGAAGACATTTCCAACTTAACCTACAACCAAGCAAACACATTTGCATATTCTGAGGCTGAAGTACAAAGAATTTACGCACTAATCAATGAAGTGGAAACCACTGGGTCCAGCACTGGCAACATCCAGAGCAACATCAAACAATTACTTTATTTGACCAAAAGAGAAATCAGCCAAAGACTCCATGCAAGTACCCTCATCAAGTAGCACCGCACACAACGTATCCCAAGGGGTTTAAGAATTTCACTCAAACCTTCACTTTGCAAAAACAATTCTAGGCTCATTGAAAAATGGTAAGCCATCCTTAACAAGTGTTCACTTGACCTAATTTTACTCATTGTTGAAGAACTTTCCAAACTCATTGAGAATCTTAATGTTGAAATCAATAAACTCAAACAAGAACTGTCCACCAAGATGAATGCTGACGATTGGTCGAAAACCCTCAGTGATATCAACAACCAACTTGAGAGACATACTCAGGAAATAAATGAATGGAAGATACGGAAATATAAACGGGATATCATTGACTATAAATTAGGCGAGGTCTACAGTTTAGGCCATGCTGTAAAAATGGCTGCCGAGGCAAATGGGCTCAATGCGCAAATGCAAAGATGGCTTCCAAGCGGAAGACAGCCGCAGAGACATATCACGTGGCTACAAGTCGAGCCCAGAGTGAGAAGTGTCAAGGTCGACCTGACACTAAGCAAGTGCCAAGAAGGACTCTGCGTGAATCCGTGAGAACAGGGGACAAGTAGCCGTGAATTAACAATTGACTGTTTAAAATAAGTTGCAAGAAACAAGATACTTTTAATGAACTGTCAATCGGATTGCTATTATTTTAAAGCTGTGTGAAAGGACAAAATTATAAACAATTTCAGAACCGGTTTGAACAAGGAGGGCAATGAGGTGATGCTTGCCACCCCTCCAATGGACCAATTAGCGTGATTCTCGCCCCCAAAGATTGCAACTTTATGTTTAGTAAGCTAGTAGTAGGGTATAAGAGGACCTACTCTTAAGTAGGAGGAGCGCTATTCATACATAACTTTTGAGCACTGGACGTTGACGCTGGAGAACTGCTGCTATTTTCTATAGGCCATTTTCTTAATAGAATTATTCATTTTTAGCTTAAACTTGACTGGGAAGGAACGAGATCGATGCGGGAAACCTGTATAGGAGGTCCGTCGAGGAGGCCTGTTTGGCGGGACAGACAGTCAGTTTGGGAATTCTATGCTGTGATCTGCAATTTATCCGCCTTGGCGAACTTTTATTCTTCATCTAAATGGGGTATGCATAAACTTCTTTCTAAAGCTTATTTCTTATAATGATATTGAAATGTATTAAAACGATTAATAAAATTGAATCTTATTCATGCATTTAAAGGAAGTAGATAAACTTTATTATAATTAAAAACTACGAGTCTGTGGTTCTTTAGCTCAATAATAAGTGTAATGATTTTAAGGTTTGACTGTGATTGAGCTGGTCTTAATCACCATCAACTTATTCTACTAGTTGGTCCATCGACCAAAGAGCGGAATACCTTGATGTCTTAGAACCGACAGGATTAAAAACTGATTATGTATGATGTTTAAGGAAATATCCTGTTGATTTTAATAAGGTATCCCGTTCCTCCAGCAACCTCATTCTTCTCTTTGGTAGTAGTGGATGTGACCCAGGAAAACAATTGAGAGAGTGTATGGTTATGCGGTGTTATGGGCCCCACCGTCATAAGGTATAGTTGCTATGTGTGATTTTACCTGGAGGTTATATCCAAAGGAGAAGAATTTATATTTGTCGCGCTGGATCACAAGTTTAAATGAAACTCCACTTATTTATATTTAATTGAGGTTTTGTGTAGAATAGAGGTTAAAAAGATGTAATTTGTCACTGAAAATCTGCACATGCCCATCTATGTGTGTGTCCAAATGATACCTAACATTTGCCAAGGCGGAGGAGCTTCACCCCTCCTGCTGCGAGCGCAGCAGGTACACACCTAATAATAAAATGGCCATTACCATTTTATTATTCTATGTGCTGCTGGCCACAGTGTCTGGAACGTGGGGTTGTGGCAGATTCTTGCAGATTGCAGGATGATGTCGTAGGTGATCAGTGAGCGTGTCAGATTGGCCGGCTGTCTACAGCCGGCCAATTGACATGCTCACTTCAGCCTGCACAATCCCAGCGCTGTAAAACAGCGGAGGGATTGCAGGCACAGGCCCCCGGACTCAAAATGAGCGCTGGGTTAGCCTGCTTCAACCAATCCTGAAGCTGCTCTGCAGGTCCAGGATTGGTTGGATTCGAATGCAGGAAGTAAACCACCTTCCTTTTCAGCTCGCCGTCATCATCCGAGTAAGGAGTAAATATCGGCGAGTTTTACAGCGCTCCGCGCCCCACCGATTTTTAAAGTTGCGAGTCACCCCTGATGGATTTACTATGCCAAGTGTAATGGAAAAAATATGATTGCAGAAAATCACAAATCCCTAGTCTTGATGCATTGTTACAAGAGTAGTGGGATTGGATGTGACACACGTCGAAGAAAATGTAATGTCCTGCCTGTAGGTCAATATAATTGTGTCCTGTATAATGTCACTGGTACTCTATCACAGTGGCTTCTACATGAACCCGTACGGGACAAAGGCTTTTGTGAAAGACATTAGAGGTCATGCAAGCTACCAATATGTTGATAAACCACTGTACAAGCCACCATTACAATGATGAGTCTGTGCAGGGGCTTAGACAGACTGTTTTCTATGTTAGAAATGTCTGGAGTCATATGTACTGATTTGTGCAGTGTCATGAACCATGTTGCTATGTACTTTCTAGCTGCAGGGAATATGTGTGCATGTGGTCAGGCATGTGTATGCAGTCAGGTCGAGAGTTGAAAAATGAACTACACACATGGTATGGTCAGGATACACAGGAGGTGGCTGGACCTCACCAATACCACTTCTGAATCAAAAGGAGTGGCTCATTGAGGAAGCATATAGTACTGGCTTGGCTGTTACTGGTTACTGGAGAAGACATTGATGTAAGTGCTATCCTGAAAGTGGGGTGGGCATCTATGGAACAAGAGGAAGATGTCTGCTGTAGTCAGCGGCGGCTCCTCCGTTAAGATGGAGGAGCGCCGCCCCACTGTGAAAAAAGGAAAAATAAAATGTTATTATCATTTTATTTTTCCACTGAGGGAGGTTTATGGGGCAGGGCTGGGCTGTCGCCACAGCCAGCAGGGGAGGAGTGGTTGGGGCACCTAAGTGCGCATGACGGTTTGGCCGTCCGCACAGCCTGGTGAGGAACATGCACATACTCATACTCCCCGTCTGAGCGCCAAATCACAGCACTCAGACATGGTGACGGCAGCGTCATGATAGGCTTACGGAAGCCTGTGTGTGCTTCCTGCTGGAACAGAAGAGGACGAAGATGAGGCGAGGCAGCGGCCAGCAGCAAGGTAAGTCAATTTATTTATTTTCCTCACCCCCACCCATTTTATTGATTTACTACCTCCACCTCCCCCACGAATTTTAGCTGGCAGCCACTACTGGCTGTAGTGCACATTCATGAAAGGTGGCACCATTAAGATGAGTGCCGCAGTTAAGCAGAGGATGTAGTTAGACAAACAGCACATCAGTTTAGCAAGTAATAATTCAGAATCTCTGTCCTGCGAGTCTCAATAAAGGAATCAGTGTGCCTTGGCACTGATTTGTTGAGCATCTAGGAGCTAATGATCGGAGAGCAGCGGATGGAGGGGTTCTTAGGAGCCCGGATGGATTAGGAGTGCTTTGAGCATGCTGGAGTATATATATTAGTCTATTTGAATAATCAGGAAGGGCAAGTACAAAGCCCTTGTCACAGGGAAGGATTAGAGCCCTGACAGGAAAGAAAGTTAGGGTTAAGTGTGCATCAAGGAGGCTGTGCTTATTCTTTACATTATTGGATCTCCGGCGGTTGGCGCTCAATCAGGTGGCCACCAGATTGTTAAATAGAAAGAAGTATTATGACAGATCAGATCAACACAGCTTCGGTCCAGGCTCTTGTGGTTGGAATGGATTGATCTTAAGTTGCCTAGAAAAAAGGTAGGGAATCCATTTGAGATCTGTCAGTGAAGAAAGAAGAGATCCACTTCAGGCCTGTCTGTGCCCAAATGGAGATACATAACTAGGGCCTGATTTATATATTGGCAGTATGCATACTCCGTCACAACAGAGACGGAGAATGCTTACCACCAATATAATGGCCCGCTTGTCAAATTTATATGTGGGCGGACCATAGTTTGGCAACAGCGGAGACTACTCTGACCGTCTGACAGAGTAAGAGCCAGCAGAGAATTGACTATGTGTCTGCCAACCAAGTTTAGATAGGCAGATATATAGCTGTTTATTGCTGCCTGTTACCGAGATGCCAACCCTGATGGGAAGGGGCAGTAAAAACGTAAAATGCCACTCTCACCATGGGAAGAGATACCCATGGCGAGGGGGCCATGGCTTTTTATTTTCAAAAACAAAAGCCCACTTTGGGGTTTTGTTTTTGAAAATTTAATAAATATCTAAACTTTACCATAACGAGGTGTATGGCAAAGTTATATTACATTCACAAGAACTGCCTTGACTGTAGTTTCTGTGAATGGTAGAAATGTCCGCCAGGCTGACGCACATTTCAAAATTTGGCAGTCGGGTACTCCGTCAAGGCAACAGAGTAATTTACTCAGTCACCCTGATGAGTGCAATCCATCCAGCAAATTATAAATCAGCCCCTAATTCCCTTACTGGGCCTGGATAAACCCTCACCTGAGCGAAGGCTTTCAACTAAATGTAAAAGTTCAGTTTGGCCGTCAAGTATCTAGGACTATGTAGTTATTCTGTTCTAGTAGGTATAAAGAGCAGGTCTGTCTTCCTGAGACTTCCAGTTCCTTGAATTGGTAAGAGAAGAGTGGCAGAAACGTACACAGAGATGGGGATGGGTGAGCAAGGCATGAGAAGGAGTGATAGTGGGCAGGGGGATGTAAAGAGTAAGGAGCTTTGCACAAAAATGAAAGTGTTCAAAGCAGGGTATTTATCACAGAATAGGTGGTGAAAAAGGGAGTTGCCTAATTCATGGGACTTGGAGATAATCTTTGCACATGCTGAGTTGCTTCATCCTGAACTTATTTTGTACAGTTCTTCTTTTAATGAGTGCAGTCGACATGCTGTAGAAATTATATGCTTTTTGGCACTGTCAATTTTTCTTTTGCAGTATCTGAATTGAAATGGCATGCCTATTTGTCTGCATCATTGAGTTGAACTCATAAATTATATTGATCGTTTTGACTGCACTACTTTCAGGGTTGAACCACCTTGCATTGTTTTTCTCCTCAGTACCAGCCTTTAGGTTTGGGTCACCCCTTTATCTAACTCTAAAACCCGTTATGGTCATTTCCTCCCTTTTCCCTGGATTTGGCTCCAGTCTGCCTAGCAAAACAAAAGGCAGGTAGGCCCTGGTGTGAGCTGCATTTGCTAGTGACAGGATAGGCATCTTCTGAAGTCCCAAAGGGTCTGGGTACAGTCCTCAGGCTTCCATTTGAAGCTCAGAAAGGGGCTGGGTACAACCCCCAAGCTATCCTACTGAAGAGAGGAACTCCCTTCCCCACACCCAAGGCCCTTTTGTCCACTGTCTGTAAGGAATACACATCGCACCACAGGAGAGCCACCAGCAGTCATATGAACCTAGACACTAACAGAAAGGCACATTAAGTTTAGACAGAAAAATACCAACTTTCTAAAAGTGGCATTTTCAAAATAGTAACTTAAAATCCAACTTTACCATGAAAGATGGTTTTAAATTACAATTCAGTTCAGTGGAAGAACTATTTCTGTAGCTGTTCGCAAACTGAAGTTATCACTTACTAAACGTAATAAGGTAGCCCATTGTTAGTCAATGAAAGAGCTAGCCTTGCTGCAATGAAAAACGACTTTGGGGATTTTTCAATGCCAGGACATGTAAAACATTAAGTACCCATGTCCTACTTTTTAAATGCCGTGCACCCTTCCCTAGCAGTTTCTAGGGCCTCCCTTTGGGGTTACTTATACATATTAAAAAGGAAGGTGCAGGCTTGGCAAAAGCTTTGTTTTGCCAGGATGAAATGGCAGTCTTAAAACTGTACTATAGGCTTCAGTGGCAGGCCAGAGACATGTTTTATGGCTGTACTTTAGTGGGTGGCACAATAGGGGCCACAGCCCACTTGTAGTATTTAATTTACCAGCTCTGGGTACATGTAGTACCATTAACTAGGGACCTCAAACTAAATTAAGCATACCAATCAAGTATATGCCAATTTTACCATGTTTGAAAGGTAGAACACAAGCCGGTGTAAAGTGGATAGCAGGTGTAAAGTGTGCAGAGCCCTAAAACCAACAAAAACAGGTTCAGCAACGATTGGGTAGTGAAAGCAAAAAACTTGTGGAATACCAGGCAAAAGATGGTCATTTCCAAAAGTGTCATCCCTTACTTTTATTGTTCATAGTACATCAATATTAGTTTGTTAACAGGAAACATACTGTAGTAGACTGTACATAGCTTGTTGTAGTTCAAAATTCTTATGAATTAATCTGTGCATTCAAAATTCTTTTTTGGGGTTCTCCCCTTGTTACAGAAGTTCAACTCATTTCGGCCCATAGCAGTAGGGCCTCTTCAGGACAAGAACAAGATTGTGTATCATTTATGCCTAATTGGTGGTATAAGTCACCGGTCAAAGTATTTTGCACAACCAATAACACTTTACTTTTTGCGTCCTACTAATTTATAAATGCGTGGTCACAACATAAGATGCTAGAGCGCTCCACAGATCTATAGTTGTCAGTTAGGCACTCACGACATGGCAAAAAGATAACAAGGTCACAATGCGAAACCCCATCAAAGAGTACTTCCTATTCGTCAATCCAACCAGACACCAGTCACAATTGGCGTGCCATAAGGCTCCTCACTATCCCCCACCCTGTTCAACCTGCTCATGGAACCCTTGACTGAAGTCCTAAGACTCTCAAACATCTCTTACCATATGTATGCTGATGATACCCAACTCTACATGAAAATCACCTCTCCAGAAGATATCAGCATCCTCAATAACACCCTGACAAAAACTCAACACTGGCTGACTCGTAACCACCTTAAACTGAATGCTCTCAAAACTGAATTCCTCTTAATCTCCCCACCAACCACACTCGTAATGTCAAAAATGTCGCCAACATTTAACAGCTTTGAATTGTACCCAACACATCATATCCTCATCAAAATCCCTAGGAATAACCTTGGACATTCACCTCTCTATGCATGATCACATCAGAAACACCACCAGGGTCGCCAACTACCAACTGTACACACTAAGGAAATTAAAACCTTATCTACCAACTGCAGATCTCAAGACAGCGGTTCAAGCACTAGTGATCTGCAAACTAGATTATGGCAGTGCTACCCTCGTGGGTCTATCTAAAGAAAAACTGGCTCCTCTGAAGGGAACCTACAAATCATAGGCAAAAAAAAATAAGATCATATTACCCCAGACCTCAAAACGCCGAACTGGATACCCTATGAGACAAAGGTCCGCCTAGAAATCGCATTCATGACTCACAAAGCTCTTCACCACAACACTCCAACCTACCTGACCAAGAAACTCGTCCTATCAGGCGAGAATAGATTTTACGAAGCACAGGTTCCCTTTTACTGAAGTCATGCAAATTCAACAAAATGAAATTCCTTCTCCGGAATCGCCCCAGAAATTTTAAATTTGCTTCCTACTGAGACCAAAACCAGCCTGTCAACGGCCCTCTTCAAACGAGAACTAAAGTCTCTAATAATGATCAGATTACTCGTACAATGAAGATGCAACCTTTCCAGACTTTAACTTCCATGGCTTGCTCTTCCACAAGACTATGTGGTCCTACTACATACCTATCCTTATTACTTTTTCTATGATGCCACTTTATATATTATTAAGATGAACATTCCAAATCCGGACTCTCTGAATATGATCTTCGTTCTTTCAGTTACTTTTTGTTCACGCACATGTGTATACTCTTGTGTGTTCACCTTTGGCTTCCCTGATGTACAGCACTCTTATACCAGAATAGGTCATGTTCATGCTATATAAAACTTTATAAATAAAATTAATAAAAAATAAAAGGTGAGGGGTAGTAAAACATCTATGCGTGTTGTTCTTCAGTGGTAAGTATTACCTACAAAGAACCTGCATGTGTGAGCATAATTGAAGTTATGGTTCACTAAAAAGGTACTCACAGATAACAGCATCAAGATTCACCAATATGCAGATTATACACACATATTTGAAAGTTTCCTCTACTTCAAACTTCCAATGCCTCAAACACTTATATTTGCCAACAAACAAGAAATAGTACAAACCTGGCTCAATTACATGAACCTTGACGGCTTCCGTCCCCAACTTTCACTGAATGCCAAGTCACTAGGATTCACCCTAGACATCAACCTCACCCTTAAGGAACACATTACCAAAAACCAAAGAGGGCCTGCTATCATTCTCTCTTCTAAAGCGACTTCAGAACTGCTGTTCAAGCCTTCATACTCTTGCATCTGGATGGTAGCAACATCCTTCTCTATGGCATACCAGATCCACACTGGCACGCTTTAAGGGCATCCTACATACTGCAGCTTATCTCATCCAGGGCCAGAAGAAATATGATTAAATCACCCTTGCCCTGATGGAACTCAGCTGGCTCTCCTTGTTGGCCTGCATCATCTTCAAAACCAGATGCATCATTTACAAAGCCATCACAACCAGCACCCTCGCTTAGTTTGCAGACAAGCTCACCATCTCTCGTGCTTCCTGGCACACCCGCAGCCAGGAAAACATCTGACTGCAGACTTAGAAGTCAAAAAAAGAAAAAGCAAGGCAGCAGACCTTTTCCATCTCGGCACCAAGGATCAGGTATAACATCCCTATATATATCAAGACGGCCCCAATATTTCTCCAATCTAGGAAAGAGTTGAAGATGCACCTTTTTATGGAACACTATTTCACAATGTATTAACAGTCCACAAACCAACTACCTCTTCTATCATTCGTTGACATAATGCTTGTCTTTGAGATGTACAGCACTTTTCTACCTCTTGGCTACGTGTATGCTATAGAAATAACACATACATACATAAATACATACATACATACAGACAAACATACATACCGGAACAGTCAGTCCTGCTATAAATCAATTGTATGTCTCATTTCCTAAAGAATGTTACCATTCATACAAAATCCATCTAAATGAAAAAACGCATGTATTTTAACTTGATGTAAGAGCAGAGAGTAACAGTGGTGTTGTGTTCTATTTATTATAAAAAAATGTTAGTTATGAGAGACTGCACAAAATCTGAGAGAGCTTCTATCAGATGAGAAGGCTACAGTGGGACTACAAACCGATGACATCTGTTGTGTTTCTTCTCTCATACCCCCTCTTTGCCATCAGCCCTAATGTAGTCTTGGAAGTGTTTAGCACTGTTGACAGGAAAGTAGACTGTTGGGATTCACATAGTTACTACAGCAGGAATACAGATTAGAGGTTAGTTATATTTAACTGGTGCCACTGGGCATTTTGGTATTACAGAAGGGGCATCCCACTCTACAACATGGATCATGCCAGTGCAATTACATGGGGGAATTTACTGATTTGCATGGGGGCATGACTTCATGCACATGAGCGAACATCTTGCCTTTATACACGCGCTGTATTACAGATGTGGGTGCACAGGCAGAAAACCTGTCAGGAGATGCCACATTGAGGCGGCGCATAGTCAGTATGCTCCTCTGTGTGCCCTTACGGGCGGCATGGGGGTCCCAGTGACCCCCACCCCAGGTATTCCCCTGTTCAAAGAGAGGCAGTCCGCCTCCAGTGAAAGATCGGAGCCAGGTTTCAATCCGCTGACCTGTGTTTCACCATTACAATCCATTTAGAAAGAAATGTCAGAGTTTGTGCCTACGCTGATAACATCAAGCTTTTTGTAATCATGTGCACTATCTCAATATGTGCCCCATACCAAATTACGGGTGTGCTGCATGCTTACAAGAAGAGGGCATCTAATGTGTAATTCGAGCACAGGATTATTTTTTTTTAAAAAAGAATGGAATGGGGACCGATCTATCCTTGCATCACCACCCTTTGAGCCCCCAAACAGTCTTTCTGCCCTGCCCTCTCCACCCTCCCCTTAGGGATCTACAGCCCCAATACTGCTGCCATCCCAATGGCAAGTGAGAGGGAATTTGAATTCCTTTTGGGTGTAGTTTCGACATATAGGCTGGGGTATCCCCCTTGCAGCATTCTCCATGTGGCAGAAAGGCTGTCTTGTGCTAAGACTGGTCGATGCCACACACCTTTCCTTTTCTGGACACCAAACCCTGGTGTATAGTGGTCTTTCTGCCCTCTGTGGCAGGATGAGAGTAGGTGAACCTTCACATCTTCCCCATATGGGGTCAGAAAGACTATTTGGTTCCCAGGGGAGGGGGCTTTTATAGGCAAGTCCATCACTGGTGGGCTTTCTAACCGCCCCTCCCACACACACCTCTACTGTCACAAGATGGGTTGACAAAGGGTAAACACCCAAACTGCCCGTCAGGAGACAAGAAAGCCCACTCAACTACCATACAAAAAGTGAAAAAAGGAATGGGGTGGGGTGGGGAACTGTTCCATATTAGCAAAATCCCGTGCCCCTGGCACCAGACAGTATTTCTGCCCCAAGTGAAAGGCATAATCGGGGTTTGCAGCATTTCAATGCCGGTTGACCAGCACCCAATGAACCCTACCAACTTGGGCATTTCTGAAACCTAGAGACCCAGACGAATTTCAGGATGACCTGGCTTATGTGAATACCTATGTGTTAAGCGCCACCCCAGGGGTGGTGTCCCCTCCGTGCACAGCGTACTATCCAGTGACTGGAGTGATCCACATTTAATCAAACGGAAGACAGGTTAATCTGGTTTCAAGGATTGAATTTATTCAATTTTCATAAATTCCTCTTCATGTGTGTTTTGTTCACATGGTATCAACAATATAAAGCGTCAGATGAAACAAGAGGTTGTACTCCAACTTGTTGGTCCCGATGCATTTCGGGCTCATGGGGCCCTTCATCACGGGAATATTAAATGCCTAAACAAATGAAGCAAGAAAGAGTCTGGGTCACTAAGTGGCTATGGTGATGTCCTTTAAGTCAGTTGTGGAAATGCATCGATAGTAAACTAACTTGGGATTGTAAATTGACTCTCTTGGATGGTACATGAAACCAGCATAAAAATTCCCTTGAAAAAGAACCTGTTAACAGCCCTTGTGATAAACGTGAACCGCGGTGCAGCAGATAAACGAAGGTATCGGTATGGTTGAATGGTGACCAAATAAAAACATGCAGATTTGAGTCATGCTAAGAAGGGTTAGTATGGAATCTGAACCCGCAGTGTTCGGATTCATTCCTGAAATCAACGTGTCAGAACTAGAAAACGCGTTGGAGAGAGACACCGTGAACCGTGATGCAACAGGTGAATTTGAAAAGGTGAGAAGTTACAAACGGGGATGTCCTTGCCACTGACCCAGAAACGTGATCGGATTTGAAACGTGTTTGCATTAGGTCATGCTGAACTGGAAATGAACCCGCATAGTGGAAAAAAAGGAACAAACATGCCTTGCTCCGATTCTTTTACCAAAAACGATAAAAAGTAACAAAGAAAACAAATTGCAGTGAAGCTGTGAACCGCAGTGAACCAGAACAATAGAACATTTCTTACCGGTGTCGGTAGATCATAACGTTCACACGAATCCACACCAAACGGTTCTTCCGAGGCGAATGTGGAGGGGTTTAAAACAGGCCGATGAGTGTATTCGGAAACGAGGTGACCGAAAATCAAAAACGGACTCATGCGAAAAGAGTAAATAAGCTGAGTGACCACGACCGCCATTTTGCAATGGAAATGTGTATGTTACGGCGAAGCTAACATGCGAAATCAAGAAAACTGGAGCAGTGTGAATGCTGGTTGTGAGAGTGAGCGTTCTCAAGAATGAGAAACCATAGATGGGCAGATGAAAGATTGAATAGAAAAGACGCGTGTGACTACTGGTTGTAAGGATGCGCGTTATCAATAAGTGAGTAACCTGCGATAGGCTAATGGAAGATGAATGGAAATTCTATAAACGTGGAACGGCTAAAAGAAATACAGTTGGTATCACGTAATGTAAAAAAAGGGTGTGAAAGTGGTATGGAATGGAACAGCACATATGCCTGGTATACAACTGTTGACGTAAATCATGTAAACAGGCTGCAAGAAACTCACTGGGCATCGCAAAATACAAAAGTAGTAAAACATTCCCAAAAATGTAAATCGTGTGAACGATTATGCCACAGGTTGACATATTGGTGAAGGTATCATTGGGGCAATTGGGACATGAACAGTGATACGTTACGTGATACCAACTGTATTTCTTTTAGCCTTTGCACATTTATAGAATTTCCATTCATCTTCTATTAGCCTATCACTCTTTTTCTCATGTGTCAGTTTTTGATTTTCGGTCACCTCGTTTCCGAATACACTCATCGGCCTGTTTTAAACGCCTCCACATTCGCCTCGGATGAACCGTTTGGTGTGGATTAGTTCGTGAACCTTATGATCTACCGACACCGGTAAGAAATGTTCTATTGTTCTGTTTCACTGCGGTTCACAGCTACACTGCAATTCGTTTTCTTTGTTACTTTATTATCGTTTTTGGTTAAAGAATCGCAGCACGGCATGTTTGTTCCTTTTTTTCCACTATGCAGATTTATTTCCAGTTCAGCATGGCTGTCAAAATCATCCTTACCAACTGGAAGGATACTAGTAAGGCGTCCTTTAATTGTTGGCAAAATTGGATCACCAACCTTCGAGGGGCAGACAATATTGTGCTTCATAACTCTCCATGGAAAAACCCAGTCAGACATCTTTGGCTTTCTCTTGATCTTTTCTTCAAATCACATAAACCACCGTGAGCCCCCGACTACTACCATCAAATAACCACTCACTGCGACTACCAAGGGATGGTGGATTGTTCTGCTTGCGACAAGCACTGTAATTGTGAATTATAAATGTAATTGTAGTTGTAATTGTAACCCTAACAGTGTAACCCTAACGTTATCTCCTTTAAGACCCCTAACCAATACATGAGCCCAGTAATGTACAAATGTAAAAAGGTACACAAGGGGACAATAGAAATACGAAACCGACCTTGGGATATATATACTTGATTTAGACGATGCTTCTCTCCTAATACTTTGGTTTTATAAAAATTGTTTTGCTGAGTATTGTATTGCGTTGAACAAAGTATCTTGATTGTACATTATTATCCTTTGTTTTGTATTTATCTTTTTCTTTTTTGTGCTTTATATATATGTTTCTTTTATATTTTTGCTTTTGTCAATGTCTATTTGGACAACCAATAAAAACTTATTGAAATTAAGAGAATCGGAGCACAGCATGTTTGTTCCTTTTTTCCACTGTGCAGGTTTATATCTAGTTCAGCATGACCTAATGCAAACACTATTCAAATCCGATCACGTTTCTGGTTCAGTCGCATGGACATCCCCGTTTGTAACTTCTCACCTTTGCAAATTCACCCGTTGCATCACGGTTCACAGTGACTCTCTCCAACGCGTTCTCTAGTTCTGACACGTTGATTTCAGGAAAGAATCCGAACACTGTGGGTTCAGATTTCATACTAACCCTTCTTAGAATGACTCAAATCAGCATGTTTTTATTTGGTCACCATTCAGCCATACCAATACCTTTGTTTATCTGCTGCACCGCGGTTCACGTTTATCACAAGGGCTGTTAACAGGTTCTTTTTCAAGGGAGTTTTTATGCTGGTTTCATGTAACATCTACGAGAGTCAATTTACAATCCCAAGTTTTTTGACATTTCCTCACATGTTTACTATTGATGCATTTGCACAACTGATTTAAAGGACATCACCATAGCCACTTAGTGACCCAGACTCTTTCTTGCTTCATTTGTTTAGGCGTTTAATATTCCCCTGATGAAGGGCTCCCATGAGCCCGAAATTCCTTGGGAGCAACAAGTTGGAGTACAACCTCTTGTTTCATCTGAAGCTTTATATTGTTAATACCATGTGAACAAAACACACATGAAGAGGAATTTATGAAAATTGAATAAATTCAATCCTTGAAAGCAGATTAACCTGTCTTACATTTGATTAAATGTGGATCACTCCAGCCACTGGATACTACGCTGTGCACTGAGGGGACGCCACCCCTGGGGTGGCGCTTACCACATACTTTATCGACGCTCGTGCATCAGAGAGCGATTCCCGATTTGCACGCATTAACGTTTTGAATTTCTGAAACAAAAATTGGAACTTTGCTTTCCTAAACCCAGGTGTGCATGAACCATCATTCTGCATTTATGTGAATACCACCACATTTTCCTTCCAAGAATACCCTGAGAACATCAAAATATGGGTCCAAGAATAAAATTTTTCTCATATTTGTGCAACAGAAATCTCAGGCATTTCCAGTCAATGGCCAACGTCTTACCACTCTGCGTTCCCACACTTCTCCCAATAAAGACACTACTCCATGAGTGTATGGATGTAATGTAGGTCACAGGAGTGAACAAACAAAAACTATAACTCTGAAGTCAACATTGACCAAGTTTTGAACGGTTCCTGTCACGATCAATAGGTTCACTCATACAGGTGAGCACCATTTTTATAAGAATTATGGGAATGCTGGGTGGTAGGACTTTGTGTCAATAACCTTCAGATTCTGGAGCGTTAACTCACAGAAATGTGAGAAAATTCTGTGATGTTAGCCACAGCTTAAGATTTGCATGGCATTCTGGTCAAGAAAAAGTAGTGGGATCAACACAAGTCACACTAACCTTTATCTGGAGTTGGTAGATTTCCCTGATTGCCAGCCAATCCAGAGCACAAATTGCACAGCTACCCGCATCACCAGAATGACGGAAAGTCAATGGAAAAATAATGATGCTTCCATTTTGCATCTTTTCTCTCATGGATAAAAGGCCGACCCCCATAAGCACGGGACCATTTTTATCAGAAGTGTGAGAACAGAGGGTGGTAGGACCACTGCAGACTCTTGAGCATTCCCTCACAGAAACATGAGAAACTTCTGTGATTTTAACCAAAGTCTAACATTTGCAGGGTATTCTGGGTAAGAAAAAGTAGTAGGATCCCCACAGCTAAACCAACCTGGACTTCCTCTTGTGTTTAGTTTTCAAAAATGTTTGCAGTAGGTTAGTTTCCCTAGGTGCCGGCTAACCCTGGACCCATATCCCTATTATGATTTTAATTCCTGGGAAAAAACCTGTTGTCTTTAATACATTTTGGGGCCTTTCCTCCTGTGAATGACAGGCCTGCCCACAAAACTGGGGTACCATTCCTACCAGGAGAAGTGTGGGAATACTGGTTGCTAAAGATTGAAATCTGTAGGGCATTCTGGGTAGAAAAATTAGTGAGATCAATACAAGCCATACCATCTTGGACGCCACCTGGTGTTTTCACAAATGTTTGAGGATGGAAGATTTCCCTGGGTGCCAGCCAACCTTGGGCCCAAATAATGCAGGCACTTACTTCTCCAGAAAGATTAAAATTCTAAGGAAAAATCTTGGTGCCTCCATTTTGAATTTTGGCCACTTTGCTGTTGTAGGTGATAGGCCTACCCACACAAGTGGGGTATGTTTTTATCAGGAGACGTGTGGGAATGCTGAGTGGTAGGACTTTTGTCGATCCTTGCAGATTCCGGAACTTTCCCTCAGAAATCTGAGAAATATCTGCTATATTAGCCAAAGTTTGATGTTTAAAGGGTTCTGTGAGTAAGAAAAAGTGGCACCCCACCCTAGACTCCACCTGAGTGTCTAGTTCTCCGAAATGCCTGGGGTTGTAGGTTTTCCTGGGTGGCAGCAGACCCTTGGCAGAAATACCCAAGCTAACCATATCCACAGAAACATTGAAATTCCAAGTTAAAATCTTGATGTCTTTCTGTTGCATTTAGGGTGTTTTCCTATTGCTGGGGATAGGCAAGCCCACACAAGTGGGGTACCATTTCTACTGAGGTTTTACTGAGGTTAGTGGGGGGCACATCTCTCCATCTTTGGCTTCCAAATGTAAATCAGTGGGCACGAAAGAACACATATTGCAAAACGCCCTCTGAATAAATAAACCTAAATCCAGACTCATACAAATACCTACTCTTCCTATACTCAGATTCTTGGACACATTTCAAAAGAGCATAACTTTCCTCCATAACTATTGTTCATTCATTAGAATGCACCTTATGAATTAATTCATGGTCAGCACACAATGAAAAATCATTGAATGCTGCAACTCGGATGATGGCTCTGGCTATTGTGGGCTTTTTTGGACAACCAACAAACTCTATATATCCTTGGAATTAGAAGTGTTTTTTTACAGTTGTAATGTTATATTACTTTTGTCGATCAGCCATTGTAGCAAATAAAATTACAGATTAAAACATTCTCACCTATTTCTATTTTTTCCTACTTACTCTCATTATTTGTTTATTTTATTGATGTGTTTCTTTGAGAAAACCAAGAGTAATCTACAGCAATGATCATTGCTCAATTCATAACTTTGTTTGCTGTTCAGAAATGTACAGCTTTCTTTTTTCATCTATTGGTGTCACACCTCTTCACCCAAAAGCTGTACGAAGGTAGAAACTGCATATAGTGAAATATTGACTACCAGTTAGAAAATTGCAAAGGCTTTGGTGCAAAATAGTTTTTTACTGCTAGGTGTACTCCTGAAAGCTGGGAAGAAAGTGATCTTAGCACAGTAAACCTTTTGTTGATGATATAGAAAAAAACACACTTTCGTCAACAGCATTTATTTCCCCCCAAAAACTAACATTTCACTACATTTTGGCAATTTTTCTCAGTGCATTCCAAATGAATCCACAAACATACCTTTAGAAGATGTAGAGAAAAAGGACATACATTTGGCCACAGTATCTTCTGTACTAAGACAAGTTATGAAGACTTAAGCATAAACTGCCCCAAATATCAAAAAGGGGTCAGCATGGGTGGGCAGGGGGTAGGAGGAGGATGCACGAGCTCAGGGGACCCTCAGCACTTCAGAGGATAAGAAGAAGGGCAGTACATGTGGATTATAGAATGTGTCTACGAACAACATACATCTTCTTACCATGACATCTCTCCTGCCTCTATGCTTATTTAAAAGGTGATTTACAGTTTATGTACCTAAATAACATGTTTATATTACAATCATGTCGAAACATATGAAACACACTTTACAATTTTTAGAAAACATTACCTTGTTTTTGGAGTTTTTCAGCGATCGCTCTGCAAATAAATTGACAAAAATGAGATTTCACACACCAATATTCCTTGAAACATGTAATATACATGAATAAAAAACATAAAAGCATAACAATTCATCATGAACATTCTGATTTGGGTGAAATGTTTAAATAATTGCTGGTACATTCTCAGAGATTGATTTTGATTCAGCGGTAAATGTGAAATGGTATTTTGTGCACGATTTGATGTACTACATTGGCCACAAATTGTGATCAGACCTGGTGTATGCCCAGTGCATATCCAGGTAATACCTGGAGAATTTGCATCAGGAAATTGGGTTATAAAGAGGGAACTAAGTGCTTTCACTGTTCAGTAAAACCAATAATGCATTTTAACACTCATTCCAACATGCAAAATTTGGAATTTGGAAGTAAAAACACTCGGGGCAAAAACTGTATTATGTTGTAATAATATTTTTCCTAGCTAGTTTTACCAACCTCAATTCCTGCGTGATAAGGAAAAAGGATATGTAGGAAAATCCTTTTTCTTCCTTGCTGACAATTATGTTTCATCATTATTTCTACCATTCTGCCAGACACTCCACATTTCTCATACATCAGAATTTTGTCTGTCATACTATCAGCCTTCCCTCAACAGTCTTCTTAAAGAGATTGTACTTGGCATAGTCCGGAGTCATTGTCCATAGCAGGTACTACTTGCAGAAGGTTGCTCCTCATCCACAGACAGATTCAAATTAGAGGAGATATAAGACTCCAGTCATTGTAGATCCTGCTTCTGAATGTACTTCCCTTTTGGAGCACCAGTCTTAAACTTGTCAGTGTCGTAACTGGTACAAGACCAGGAGGAAGAAGGAGATGAAACAGAAATTTAAGAAGAATCACTTCTGGCAGAAGACAAACAGCTGCCCTGTTCCTGTTGTGTGTTGAGAGCATCACAAATGGATCTGATCAGCATCTGTAGGTGTTTATCTGAAATATTCAGAGCTCCCCCAGAAGAGCCCTTCCTCACTCTGGCCTTAACAGCAGCTGAAGAAAACTCCCTCCCTAGAGGAAGCGGGTGACGGGTGGCCAGGTGTCCACTCTTCTCACTATGCTTCCCCATTGCAAGCAACAACACAGAGCTCGCCAAAGGGTAGGTGGTAAACATTACACCTAAAGTACCGCAGAATATAGAAGGAACAAAAAGGGGGTACTAAACCGAAATGAAACAAAGATAAGAAATGTAATCAGTTCCAGAAGATAATGTGAAACAATTTCTCAAAAAACTGCAAAAGAAAAGTATGCCAAACAGGGAACAATGAAGAAAACCCCTCTTTATTTCTCATCTTTTTTATGAGCACCTCTGTTCCTTTAAATAAAGAAAAGAGTGGCATGACAGCTGATTTGCCACTGAAGTGTTACCCAGAAATCAGGAGGAAGACAGTAACAGGTAAGATAATATGAAATAAATAAACTTTACAAGGCATTGAAAATATGCCCCCACCAGATTACCTGCTGAACCAGACTCCACCGAAATAAATATTTGGTTCAATGAGCAGGCCCTCTGCACTGCCGATAGAAGAGAAAGTCTACCATTACTAAAGAATGCGGGCCAAAGCAACAGCGGTTCCTGAAAACACTGGCAGCCAAAAATTGATCCAGACAAGGGCGCGAGCTGGTCATGCTTTGCACGCCCTCAGGGAGGACCAACAATCTGCTGTCTGCTGCCTTCTTAGTTGTCTCAAAAAAGGAGACTCAAAGGCACATGCTCATACAGTAATGACAGTGGCCCATCCACACTTCCTGAATAACGAGCATTGGCAAAGCCATTAGGTCTCTGCAATGCCCGAGCTTTTGGTGTTGTCTATGTGAATGTCTTTTAGCCATGTTGTCTAGCAGCACATCTGCTGTTCAGCCTGGCTGAAAGTTACTGAAAACCCAGAATCACAGGATGTTGAGCCGACGCAGAGTCTCTTCACCCTCATGTTGAATTTATTGTCCTGCCTCTCCTAACACAAAAAAGCCCTATGATGTGGAGTTCACTGGCCGCAACATTGCACTTTTTTCAGTGACTTTCAGCCATGCTGAACAGCAGATGTGCTACTAGACAAAATGGCTAAAAGACATTCCATTGACAAGGCTTTGCCAATGCTTGTTTGGTGTTGGCGGGGTCTTGCTGAACAAGTATGGAAGTAATAGTGAGAAACAGTTGAGGAGCTTTGAAGTGAAGCGAGGATGTGGCGTAACCGCCGGAGCTGCCGACAGGGAACAAGGTTTGAATCTCGGGGGTGGCTGAACAGTTTGTGATTCTGGGCAAATCACTTATGCTTCCCCTGGTGTACAACAAATGTGTCATTGTGTAATGTAACTGGTGAGCACTTAGAGTGCTCCAAAACCATTGACTCATATTCGTGCTATGGCAAGACGGAGGCTGGAGCGAGCACTCCAGTACCATCAGATCATGCAAAAATACAAAATAAACAAGTGATGTTCATGTTTTAACAACTCTTTAAGAAATGATTTTGTTTATGTACACGTGCATGCATTTTAGTGGTATGTGTGTATGTGTACAAGAGAGACTATGGCAAAATGGAGGACAAAACGAGCGCCCCAATACCATCAATCCTGCAAAAAAATAAAAGTAGCATCAAAGAGGGAGGTAGTGGGGGGACGGGCCAAGCAGGGAAGCAGACGGCAAGAGGGAGGACGGAGCAGGCGCTCTAATACCATTGGTTCGTGCAAAAATAAACAAGTGCTGTTTATGTTTTAACAACCTTTTAAGAAATGCATTCATTTACGTACACATGTATGCATTTTAGTGCCATGTGTGTATGTGTACAAGGGAGATTATCACAAAATGGAGGACGAAACGAGTGCCCCAATACCATTGGATCATACAAAAAAATAAAAGCAGCAGCGACGAGGGAAATAGTAGGGGACGGGTTAAGGGGGAAGCAGGAGGGGATGGGGAGATAGGCAAAAAACGATGGGAGAGGGCGGGAGGAAGGAACAATGAAGGGGTAAAAAAAATACCTTAATTGAAGAAGGATCAGCAACAAACATTATTTTGTGTCATTGTGGAATGTAACTGGTGAGCACTTAAAGCGCTCCAACACCATTGACTCGTGTTCACGCTATGGCAAGACGGAGGCTTGAGCGAGCGCTCCAGTACCATCAGATCATGCAAAATAAAAAATAAACAAGTGATGTTCATGTTTTAACAACCCTTTAAGAAATTATTTAGTTTATGTACACGTGCATGCATTTTAGTGGTATGTGTGTATGTGTACATGGGAGACGGCCTAAAAATACAAGTACTCCTATGGAGTGCTTGAAAACAAAGAAAAATTAGCTGCCCAAAGCGGGAGCAGTTTAAGGAGACATGTACTTTGTCCATGAGCTATGGGTAGGGCCAAACTCATGAAGAGGGTATGACGCTCGCATGCCATGACGAATGGCATCAAAGAAAATGAGAGCGACGCTGTTGTTTACCAATTGTAGGAGATGGGCGGCCAGTAAGCCCATAGATAGAGCACAAGACGTCACTTCGAGACAACGCTGTCTAACCGAGCAGGGCATGCACTGTCTAGCCGAGACCTAAAATCAATAGGTTACACACAGGCGAAACCTACTAGCTTTCCCAATCAATCAATCAATCACAGAATTTGTAGAGCGCACTACTTACCTGCGAGGGTCTCAAGGCGCTGGGGAGAGGGAAGGGGGGGGATGCTGCTACTGGTCAAACAGCCAGGTCTTGAGTAGCCTCCTGAAGGTCAGCAGGTCTTGGGTCTGTCGTAGGCTTAGTGGAAGGGTGTTCCAAGTCTTGGCGGCGAGGTGTGAGAAGGATCTGCCACCGGTGGTTGTTCTTCGAATGCGGGGGACGGTGGCGAGGGAGAGGTCGGCGGAGCGGAGCTGGCGGTTGGGGACGTAGAAGAAGAGTCGTCTGTTGAGGTAGGCTGGGCCAGTTTTGTGGAGTGCCTTGTGTGCATGGATGAGGAGTTTGAAGGTGATCCTCCTGTCGACGGGGAGCCAGTGCAGGTTCCTCAAGTGGGGGGTGATGTGGCTGTGGCGTGGTACGTCGAGGATCAGTCGTGCGGAGGCGTTTTGTATGCGTTGCAGTCGCTTGATGAGCTTGGCCGGGGCTCCGCGTAGAGGGCGTTCCCATAGTCCAGTCTGCTACTGACGAGGGCCTGGGTGACTGTTCTTCTTGTGTCTGTCGGGATCCACCTGTAGATCTTGCGAAGCATGCGGAGGGTGTTGAAGCAGGAGGAGGAGACTGCGTTGACTTGCTTGGCCATGGAGAGCATTGAGTCGAGGATGACTCCCAGGTTGCGTGCGTGGTCGGTGGGTGTCGGGGCTGCTCCCAGCGTCGTTGGCCACCAGGAGTCGTCCCAGGCTGAGGGGTTGGAGCCGAGGATGAGGACCTCCGTTTTGTCCGTGTTCAGCTTTAGTCGGCTGATCTTCATCCAATCGGCGACGGCCTTCATTCCTTCATGGAGATTGGCTTTGGCGGCGAGGGGGTCCTTGGTGAGGGAGAGGATCAGTTGAGTGTCGTCGGCGTAGGAGATAATGTTGAGGTCGTGTTGTCTGGCGATGCTTGTTGTGTTTAGAAAAGGTAGGTTTTACAAAATGTAGAACTGAGGCCGAGGCTAGGGAGGTGATACAGTGTCCTTTTAGGAGAGGATGTGGTGTAAGGGCAAGAGCTGCCGACTATGGAGCTGGTAAACCGGGTTTGAGTTTTGGCGTCAGCTTAACATCCTTGATTTTGGGCAAATCACTTAATCTCACTGTGCCTACAAAAACGAATATGTCCTTCTGTAAAGTAACTGGTGCTAATGTAAAGCACCCCAATACCTTTGGGTGGCAATGGCTCTATATAAAACTGCACAAAAAAAAGTAACTGGTTCTTATGCAAAGCGCTCCAAAACCTTCAGGTGGTGTTGGCGCTAAATAAAACTGCACAAAAATAATTGAAAAGCAGAGTCAGTGGAGGAGGGGATCTGTACAACAGAGTTCAGCGGGGCAATCAGCAACGGGCGGGAGGTGGACCGGCAACCAACAGCAAATGCGGGCAGCCAATGGGAGATTACGTGATTTGCCTGTAATCACAAAATGTGTAACTGAGGCCGAGGCTAGGGAGAGGATGAGGCATACTCTTGGGAGAGGATGGGCATAAGGGCCAGAGATGCCGACTATGGAGCTGGAAAACCGGGTTTGAGTTTTGGCGTTGGCTTAACATCTTTGATTCTGGGCAAATCAATTAATCTCCCCATGCATACAAAAATCAATGTGTCCTTGTGTAAAGTAACTTGGTCCTAATATAAAGCACTCCAATAACTTTGGGTGGTGTTTGGCGCTAAATAAAACTGCACAAAAAACAACTAATTGGTGCTTATGTATAACGCTCCTATGCCTTTAGTGGTTTTGGCGGTACATAAAACTGCACAATAAAACAAATGTGAAAAGCAGAGTCAGGGGAGGAGTGGATCTGGGTGAAGAGGAGATCTGTGCAATGAGAGTTCATCCTGGGCAAGCAGCAACGTGCGGGAGGTTGACGGACAACCAACAGCAAATGTGGGCTGCCACTGGGAGAATAAGTGATTTGCCTACGTTTATGGTGTCCTCGTGAAAAGTAACTGGTGTTAATGTAAAGTGCTCCAATACCTTTGGGTGGTGTTGGCGCTATATAAAACTGCCCAAAAAAAGTAACTGGTGCTAAGGTAAAATGCTCCAATACCTTCGGGTGGTGTTGGCGCTATATAAAACATCACAAATTTTTTTGGGGTGAAAAGCAGAGTCGGGGAGGAGGAGATCTTTGCAACTGAGTTCAGCAGGGCAAGCAGCATTGGGCGGGAGGTGGATGGGCAACCAACAGCAAATGTGTACAGCCACGGGGAGATTAAGTGATTTGGCCGTGATCACAAAATGTGCAACTGAGGTCGAGGCTAGGGAGACTATGTGGCGTCCTCTTGGGAGAGGATGTGGCGTAAGGACCACAGTTGCTGACTATGGAACTGGGAAACCGAGTTTGAGTTTTGGGGTCAGATTGACATCCTTGATTCTGGGCAGATCACTTAATCTCCCCGTGCCTACAAAAATGAATGTGTCCTTGTGCTGGAACTAGTACTAATGTAAAGCACTCCAATACCTTCAGGTGGTGTTGGCACTATATAAAACTGCACAAAAAAAAGTAACTGGTGCTAATGTAAAGAGATCCACTACCTTTGGATGGTATTGGCACTTTATAAAACTAGCCCAAAAAAACCAGAAAGAAACATAGTGCTAGGCTGGTTTACAGTAATGAACATGAGTAAATACATCGCATCGGCAGCCACATTAAAAGGACTACTTTTGCCATGGACACTGAGGGGCAGGCAGAGCTTTATGTCTCCTTTGAAGAGAATTCAAGTTAGGTAACAATGGCGCACGGAAACACTTCACCGTTGCATGCAGAAAAGGTAAGAAAGTGTCCCGACAGGAGTAATTTGAAGAAATAGAGTCCCACCTTATGAAATGAGAAGCCACAAGGTGAGGCACGAACAGTTCAATTATTTCACACAGGAGAAACGTGGTTATGCAATTACAACAGAAGACATAGGTATTTTAGAAGCTCTGACATGCCCTGTGATAATGCATACCTGAATCACTTGAGGTCTGATTTTCCAGCAATCAACACCATTGTCGAACGATATGGTGTAAACACACACACTACTAGTACTCACATGCGAGGAAAATAAACGGAGTCTGCACGTGTGCCAAGTAATAGCAGATGTGCACACATTCTCCAATCAGCACATCAGCTATACACTAACAGGACATTAAAAGGCAGAACACCACCACACACTAGAACGAAACAGACTACAAAGGGGGTTTAAAACACTGATGGGGGAGGGGTGATTTGTGGACGGGGCTAGCACCATGAGGTGCAAGGAAGCAAGCAGAGACAGGAGAGAGGAGCTGGGGGAAACGGAAAGCAGCAACGAAGGGAGAAGCAGTGAAGGGGAAGGGGTGATCTGTGGACGGAGCATGAGGGCAGGTGGAAGGAGGAGCTGGTAAAAGTACAAGCACTGTGTAGAGTGCTGAAAAAGAAAGAAAAAAGTAGTTTCTCAAATTCTCATAAAAACAGGAGCAGTGAATTTTTACAAGTACTTGGTCCACGCTCTTGGGAGAGGGCTAAACACAAGAAGAGGCATGACCATCCATGCCAGGGACAAATAGTGACAAAGAATATGAGACAGATGATGGAGCAAGAAAATGGGAAGCCAGTGGGCGGTTGAAGCCCACAGATTAAACACGTCTCTTCAAGACAGCACATGCGCTGTCTATCCGAGATCTAATAAAAAGGGAGCGCATGAGCTCGTCGAGCTTTCCCAAAACAAAGAACCTCTATCAAGCAACACAAGTTGAGGGCATAACAGAACACAAACCCTTGCATTAGTTTCAATTAAAAAAGCCCAAGAACTTGCCCAATAAAAAACAGAAGGGAAGCACCCTGCATGATCCCAATAATTATATCAAAGGAGCTGAGGATAAAATAAGAAAATCAGGCAAAAGCACTGACAACCCGAAACAAACACAGGCCCTTGCTATGTGTGGCGTGTACTGACAGAATGCCCACACAAAAAAGAACAGGGCGTCTGAAGTCCTTGTTTCCCTTTAATAACTAATAGTTAAAGGGGGTGAGGTTGTTTTCCTTTGTTTATATTTTTAGGAGGTGCTTCATAGGAGTGACGGTGGTGATGCTTATCCTCACATAATGCATATAATAATCAATGTGGCGAAGAATTGATGAGGGGGTAATTCTCTTTTAATGATCCCAAAACTCTCCTTCAAAATTCTCAATTTTTGTTATTAATTGAGATGTTATTTAGCAGTTGTCTTTATTTAAATCTCTAAGTCCGGTTTTGCAGTTCAGCTACAGTGCAGCTACAAATAGTTTTTCTCCTGAATTGACTTTATAACTATCTTTTCTGACATTAATTTGTCATTCCTTTTGGATATGTGGGTATTCATCTACTAAGCTGTTCGTTATCTTTCTTAACTTCAATCTTAGTTCTTGCATTATTAGTCTGATACGCATTAATTGGGGTTCTTCCATGGCATCCTTTCTTCTGTGCTCTAGGACCAGGCAACAGGTACTGTCCCAAACAGCAGCCATCTTAGAGCCAGGCCTGACTGAGATTCTTCTGGATATGCACAAAGAAGAAAGTCCTGCTCTCATTTCCTATGTATCACTTTTTACTGCCCTGGCCAGTGAATGCAGCTAAAGTAAAAAAACGCAACTTTCTAGTTTGGACAGATTCAGGCCTGAGAGCAGCCAAATGACAGACCCAATGTCCAAAATACCCCAGGAATGAACAATTGTCTTCCAAGGGGCACCAACCTCTCCTCTTCCACATTACTCCTACCCAATCGGTAAGTATGATTCTATTCTCTAATGCACCACACATTTGACAAGATTGCAAACTGTTACAAATGTATGAGACCAGGCCAACGCAATTTACATTGCATAACACTATATAAAAAACAAAGTATTTTTTTTCTCAGAGTTTTATATAGCGCGAACTTGACCCGAAGGTATCAGGGCGCTTTACATGAGCACCAGTTGCATTACATAAGGGCACATTCATTTTTTGGTTAGGCACGGGAAGATTAAGTGATTTGCCCAGAATCACAGGATGTTGAGCGTCGTTGCCGAGACTCGAACTTGCCCAGACTTGAGGTCCACCGCCCTAGCCGATAGGCCACATCCTCTCACAGTGCATGAAGCGTTGTAGATGCAATCCGATTCTGGCCACGTTATTATCTGAACTCTTCTCGTTTGTACAGTTGGCTGTTTTACTATGTGTAATCATTGCTTAAGTAATCTACAAAATAACTTTTTGGTGTGTCATATTATACTCTCAAAGAAGCACACCACCAACCATGAATATTCTCCTGAAACACATTGCTCTCCCTAAAACTGATGGCATTTTCAACATCCACCGCTGCATACTGCCTCAATTCCTGACCTCTTCTCCACCTCACATCACTTC
Source organism: Calotriton arnoldi (assembly GCA_963921515.1). NCBI lineage: Eukaryota > Metazoa > Chordata > Amphibia > Caudata > Salamandridae > Calotriton > Calotriton arnoldi. Next base: position 67,871 of record CAWUFW010015645.1, on the reverse strand, counting down.
ACACACCATTGATGTCACCCTTACCCCCACACTCATCACCTGATCTATCCATGCAGGCTGAACACAAGACGGACCTCTGAGTACTTTTGCCTTAGCCCTAAAAGCTCACTTATTTCTCTGCTTAGTCAATGCCTGCTTTGTTGATAACAAAACATCCTTTGTCACTGATCATTTAGACTTTCGCAACACTTCACTGCCATCACTGAAACTCGGATTGACCCTAAAAGATTCTGCAGCCCACCACACCATCTACGCTATCTTCATGCACACGCCTAAATCCAACCACAAAGGGAGTTGAATCGGCGTTATACTCACCATTAACAAACACCCCAGCTCCTATGCCAACTGGACCTCCAACATCTTTTGACCATCATTTCTACTTTGGTTATAGCCCCACTCAAAACCAACATTCTAGCACACTGTTGCCCAAAAGGCACCTATGGCTTTTTCTTTGAGATATTTTGGAATATCTGGACTATTTGGAATATTGTAGGTTCTAGTACAATAAATCCTGATGGAAATAAAAGTTCCTACTTAGGAAATTTGAGTTTATATGTCAGCAAGAAACAGGAGTACTTGAAGCAATTGTATTAAATGGACATATTACATCCTGATGGGGATTCCTGAAGTAAAAGGTGGTGTAAGCGAGATGCAAGGATCTCGAAGACGCTTCACTCGGTGCTTTGGGGGCGACTCTAAATGGATGGGCCCCCAAGGAGCACATATTAGGTTCATAGTAGATTTTAACATTCACCTTAATGTTGATAGGAAGCATTATTCATAAATCATCAAAATCCAGGTAACTTACTAGCCCTGAATGTATCATAAACGTTGGGGTAACTAGGCAATGCTAGACAATGGCCAATAAAGTGAAGGCCCCAATGGAATTATAGCACAGTTAAGACATGCATAATGTTTATTATGATCCCTGTATCGGTGAGGCTGGGAGTGCTGGTGATCGAGGAAACAAAGTTATTCTGGGCCAATGTTCTTCTATAGCCACTAGTGGATGTACGCTCCCCTTTGATAAGGGCATGGGTGCCATATATGACTGTGTTAGTTTAATGCCAGCTGTGCCACCTTGAGGATGAAATTAGACTATAGGAAAACCATTAAAGCCTTTAAATCAGATTTGCACTTAAGGAATGGGAGAAAATAATTGTAGCCATCGGCATCAGAAATATTAGGGAATTTCGGACCTCAGTTGTCTGAAGATGTGCTAATTCAGGCAGGTTTAGTCCTGACTATAACAGTGGAATGGACATACTAGTTCTTTGTGTGGTGACGTTCCTTGTTCGTTTCTTTGCAAGGCAGGAGACACTATTAACTCAAGATATGTACTACAGTGCACCAATGAGTGGCAAATTAATTTTGAAATAACTACAACTGAGATAATAGATGTAATTTAAAAAAAGCAAGGGACTTGCGTGCCCCGAATGTTGCAGCCATAGCATTATTAAAACTCGGTCTAGCTTTTTTAGCAGCCTTATTACACTAAACCGTTTCTGTGTTCCTAGGAGGGCAGCCTTTTAGTACCTTTGTATAAAAATGTTACAGAATAACTAGAAAACTACCCCGTGATAGCCCTGCTCGACTTTGAACGGAACCTGTATGTTACACTAGATTTAAAAGGTTTTACCGCCTGGATTGAATCAAGCATTTTATGTCCAATCGAGCGTTCCTGCAGGTGCATCGATACCAGATGATGTGCTTATCTTTGTTCGGTTGGTGCAGAGAATTTTAAATTGTTCTCTAATTGATTATACCTCTGTCCTTGACAAGGTAGGAAGAGGAAAGCTGTGGAGTAAACTTTCTAAACTGGGGTATCTTTTTTTTTTTTTTTCTGAGCAAAGACAGGTTACAGCAATTAAAAAAGATTTATCATAAATATAAATACACTACAGATAGTAAATGTTTAGCCAGATTGATCATAAAAATACAGTCATAACAATTCATAATCCTATAAAAAGCGGCTACTATGGGAGGATCCCAACATCCTAGATACCATACATAGGGGTAGGCAGTTTAATTTAATAAAAGCAGTCACAGGCACATGATCTTAAAACATAGCTGATTCAGTTCTGCTGGGAGATCCAAGCTGAGAGTGGCCCCCAGATCCTATTCCCCTTGATCTTTCCCTTCCTGCCTCTTCGATCATACAGTGCTATCTCTAGCTTATAAACATGCAGGAAACGCCCTTTCCATTGCTGAAAGGTAGGTGGTAGCGGATCCAGCCAGACAGAAGCAACACACAGCCTATAGACTGACATAGCTATGAAAATTAGCTCCTTCCCATTTCCCCCAACTTGTTCGTCTGTTCCTAATAACATAATCTGGGGAGAGAGTGGAATGACCGTCTTCAATACGTCTTGTAAAAAAACAATTTTTTCCCTAGCTGTTGATTCGAGGCGGGGGCATGTGGAAAAGATGTGGACCAAGTCCGCTCCTTCCGCTGGGTATATTGATGCAGGATTACTAAAGCTTCTGCAGTCATTTCATACAGACACCCGGGGTTGAGATTTGCCAAGGTAGAGGGGGGGTCGTTTCTAGTTCATTTAGCGCTGCAAATAGGTTAAAGCAAGACTGTATACTGGCGCCAATCTTCAAGTTTTTTAGCTAACTTACCTGGAATCCCCCTGCAGTGTAGGAGTCACCGGGCACAATCCCTAACCAGCACACTGCTACAAGTGTGACAATTCAGACTGTTTTAGGCCCCCAAAGCTATAAGGATGGTTTGGGCAGTGGGCATTAGTTGTTCTTAAGGTATATTAAATTAATAAACAACTGTTGTTCTACTCATCTCTAAATTACACATGCAGTGCCACCATGTGGCAGGTGTCATAAGTGCTGGTGTTGACAATTAAGTGCTGGTGCCCAGCACTGGAAACCACCGGCTCAAATTAAGCACTTGTCACCCCCAAACTAAACACAGAGGGGTGACGTCATATGCAAATGACATAGTTCTACTGGACAGCACTCTTATTGTTCCACATCATGCTTCAGGCAGTGTGTGGGTGATTTAAATGAAGATGGTCATTTATACTGGAACTTAGACAAAATTCAGATTCGGAAATTTGGTAGAAAAGAGGCAATTTTAAGCATGAATATAAAAGGCTCGAAATTACAGCAAGTAAAAGAGTATTGCTGTTTAGGCGTTACTTTACACCGTTGGTGAGGTGGTAGAAACAAAGATCCATGTTAAAAGTAAAGTCAACACGGCATGTAATTGCTTGAAGCATTTTCACTCTTGTTAATGTCAGTTATCACTTGAGCACTCGTCACGTGCCCGGGCTTTCCCCTCGAGCGGAAGCTCCTATGACGTATGCGGCGGCTCGTGCCTACAGTGTTAAATTAACCGACAACTAATTACAATTTTCATTGTATGTGGCGTGGAGAGATACAGTAATTTGACACGATAGGGGTACATAATTAAATCTGTGGCGCCCAGAACACGTCTGTGTTTTCTCAGGTTCACCGTACGATGCCTGAATCTTAAGGCAGTGACATCCTGCAGTGCTTCATTTGAGCCGGTTGTTTCCGGTGCTCGGCACCGTCACTTCATTGTCAACACCGGCGCTTGTGACAGTCTGCCACAAGGTGGCACTGTCTGGCTAATTTACAGATGACCACAACAACAATTAATTATTAATTCAACGTACATTAAAATGACTGTTACCTGCCACCCAAGCCATTCTTCTAGCTTTGGGGGCCTGAATAGTCCGAATTGTCACACTTGCAGGATTGTGAAGATTAGTAGTTGTGTTGTTACCATCATTGGCAGCATAGCAGGGGCAATGTGTGGGCAAGCTGCAGAGGCCTCATGAGGAGAGCCCTGGCACTTATTTGTTTATTAATTAAGCACTGTATAACCAACACTTCCAGCAAATTAATTGCAGGCCCTATGGTACAGATTGTGATTCCTTGAAACATCTAATGCGTGCATGTTTGTACCGGAGTGTTTTCAGAAAAAAACATTAAAACCAAATGGGTAAGATACAGCGTGAGGAGGCACAGTTGCATTTTTGATGCAGGAAATACTAAAATTTGTGCCTCCGTGGTGCGTTTTATTTAACTGTTTATCAGTGGATTAGATTAGGCAGATGATTACAACATTTGAAATGGGAACCACCCAGTTGGCTATAATTTATTGTTCTGGGCGACAAAGGTTCCTTCTATAGCTGGTCACTTGCGAATTAGTATAGGAAGTCGATTAGTATTGGGTAGTCATTCATAGGAATAGGTGGGTGATTTCCTTATTAAAAAATATGTGTTCCAGCTAGTGTACTCTGTAGTCTTGGGTTTTGGTTAACTAACGGCAACCCAAGTTATAAGTATTGTGATTTTATTGTGTGTTTTATGTATTGTTGATCATTGTTATTTATGTAAAGTTATATTTGTAATTGATTTTATACTGTTAATAGTTAATAGTATTGGTTGTATGATTTTGTTCAATGTGTGCCAAAAACTTACAAGAGATTTCAGCATTCAGGAGAAGATGGTGCACCTATTGCAACCAGGCAGCATGTTGCTCGACGCTGTGTTCAGCACATGGTTAAGCGCCCTCACCACCAAGATCGCACAAGCATTATGTGCTTGTGGTCTTCTGGAGGGGTGTTACACGAGCCGTGTGAAGCATCGGGTGAGAAAGGAGGTGGCGGGTCTGCAGAGTACAGCCCTAGGCAAAGAATTTCAAACTATGGCTTCTTCTTCATGTGCCAACCAAACACCACGAGTTTCAGGAAAGGGGCATGGGCAAGCCATATAAACTGCCCTTTCCAAGATGGTGGTCTGTTCAGAGAATCTCTTATGAGCTGCCCGATCCAAGATGAAGTAGAGCCTTTACCTGTGATGCTAGTTCCTGGTTGATTCATATACAAGGAGGCATTTAAAAGTGACGACTGCACCACAATGAATTTGATCCCTTATTTTTAGTTGTGTTCTTCCACCTACTTGCTACTGCGTTAGTCTCTGATATTTGCTTCTTACAGTTGGAACCTCTACTAGATCTACTTCTAGATGTACTTGGGGGACTTTACTGGTGTGCTATTTTCATCTGTATTAATCTTCATATTCAGAAAAGAGCTACATGATTGCCAAGTAGGATTTTTTTACTCTTTGCATTGTTTTCCTGAGTCCCACTTAAGGAGACTCTTGACAGCTTTCAAGTGTACTATTAATCAAGAAGGAGACTAAACAGACCTTCTGTGCATCTAGACCTTGACAGAATTATGTGCTATGTTAGACTTTGCCTAAAAAAGCAACAACATTTAACAAAGTAGCTTACTTGAGTCCCCACACCCTTCATCCTACCTGCTTTTCTCCTGGTAGCTATCCCATCACTCACTACTTAAAATACACTTGTCACCTACACAGAGGCAAGGAAACCCTTTGGACCACATAATCATTTCTAGAACGTTACCATCTCTCCTCCCTTCCAGCTTTCCAACACCAAATATATATATTGACCTTCACCACACCACATCCTTCAACCAATTGAAAGAACCCTTCAACCTGCGTTTGATACACACTATCTTTTGCACTGTGCTCTCCTGCTTCTCTATATAATTCCATAGCTGCTTATTTCATAACATCATCTCATAAGTGCATGTATGCCTAAAGACATTGTGGTGCTGGGACTGGCAAGGTAGAAAGATAGAAGAAAAAGCTATTCGACCTCAATCAGAAACACAAGTAAAAAAATTAATGTGCCATTCAGGCCATTGAGAATCTTGAATAATTGACAGTGTGTCGAAGTGCAAGCGGAAGACTGCTCTATGACTGAGCTATAACAGAGATGGCTCACCCACTAAGATTCCAAGTGATACCCACTGATGTCTCTACAAATTTGTGCTTTACATGTCCTAGGCTCACTCATATTCTCTTTCTAATCCAACTCCTTTGCTGATAGTATCGCCTCTTTTAACTTCTTCAACCATCTTTACATTGTTGCCACACAAAAATGTTCTTTCTCCTAATAACTCCAATCACAGATGTCTGACTACTTTACTGCGCTTTGTCTCTTATGTTGAACTCCTCCAAAATAGATGTCCTGTACTTTCCTCCTCTTCTACACACATTCCTCCATGTAGTTCTATCCACTACTTCACAGACACTGTTTCTTTATCTTTATCTACTATAAATTTTGGTGTAGTTTTCACACATTTATTTAATTACTTATTTATTTATCGAGTTTTGTATAGCGCAAACTTGACCCGAAGGCATCAGAGCTCTTCAAAGAGTTAAAACAATAGCAGTTACATGAGTTACAAATGTAGTAAATAAAATACATACTGACAGTAAATAAGAGAAGTGTACCATAAACAGTGGAGTCTGTGGATGATAACGTTAGCTAGGCCTGAGTCATTAAAGCACTTTGCATAGATAGCACAGCCGCAAATTATACGAGATACTCTTTGGGTAAATACAAATATAAAATAACAGTAAATAACAGAAGCATATGAACGACAGTAGGATATGTTGACGATATAGCTCAGAGGTAGCTGAATACAATATACAGTAGGATATGAGGGCAACATAGTTCTGAGGTAGATATGAAAGGGTGTTGCAGATGTGGAGAGAACAGAGGCAAAGTTTTTCCCCGAGGTAGTGATGCTCAGATTTATTTGAAGTAAGTTGGATAGGCGCATCAGATCAGGCAGAGGGTTTAGGGGGGAGGGTTTAGGTATTTATTGAGAAAAAGGAGTTTGAGTTTCTTCCTGAAGTGAGGGAATGATTGGTTGTCATGTAGATCTTGAGGCAGTGAGATCCAGATTCTGGGAGCGTACCCGGAAAAGGAGCTGGTGCGAGGTTTGTGGGTACGTGGGTAATGCAGGCAGTTTTGAAAATACATCTTGCCTCAACTGGTAGCCAGTTGAGTTTCTTAAGAGTGGGGGTGATGTGCTGAAAGCAACTCACCCCAACAGTAGTCTGGCCGCTGCATGCAGGGTAGCTTTCAAGGATTGTACCACATTCTTTAGGTCTTCAATGGGGGTGAAGGGTTTGATTTTTTCAGGTGCATAAATGAGTAGAATACACTTTTGGATGACACATTGTTGTGCTCTTTCATGCTCAGGTTTGTAAGTGTGATCCCCAGAAATTTGACAGAGTTGGAGATGGATAGTTTGCAGTTTAGTGCAGTGAGGTTGTCGAGCCAGATATCTACAGGAAAGGACTTTCCTTTCGGTTGAAAGAAGAGGAGTTCGGTTTTGTTGGGGTTGAGCTTGTGCTGGTTGTTGGTCAGCCAGGCTTGCACCATGGAGAGAGTGTTGTTTAGCAGTTGGATGTCTTTCATTGATGAAATTTTCATGTAGAGTTGGGTGCCATCTGCATAGAGGTGGTAGTCAATTCTGGCTTATTTCACGACCTTTGAAGCATATGGAATTTTTATCACTACCACCGGTAATGCAGCACATATTGAACTTACTATTTAATTTACTGGTCCTTAGTAAATTGGATTATTACAACAGCCTGCTTGTGGTCCACCTTATCCACTTTACAAGGTTCTTAACCTTGATATCAGTACCAGTCCGGCACTTCATTTTGTAACGAAGCTGGGTGGGTCTCTGCTAAAAACAAGGCCCTCTAGAAGATGTTGGTAATTGTATTCAAAGAGATCCACAACATTTCTGTGCACTACTATGGCATAATACTGACATGCTACATGCTCACCAACAATTTATGAACCACCAACTAGAACCAGATCATGCCTAATCCACCTTGTGCTGCATTCAAATTCCTTTGTACACTTACGTGTGCCAAAAGACAGACTTACAAATCTAAATTCAACTTTGAGATTTAGCATTTGTAATTGGATTTACTCACCTATAAAAATGTGGACGTCATAATTGTACATGTGTGTTAACCACATTATGGGGCTGGATGTGTACGTTCCATGATGGGAACAACTGGAAATGGTGGTGAATACCACACATTTGCATTTTTACCGTATTCACTAGCATTTTGCAGGCAATTTCCCATCCTAAAAATGGTCAGAGATTTCCTCATGTCTAGCAAATTAATAAATCTATTTTTAGGGTGGGAGAATAGGATGGGGAAGAGAAGGGAATAACACAAAGTTGATGAACGTAGGGAAAGGATTCTCTATGAAGAGAAATGTTTTCCTCATAGAGAAAAGATAAAACGAAAAAAGTTGTCAAGTGCAAATGCGATGAGGCATAACGTATACCGTTTAAAAAATGTATACTTGCTGCATTTGAGAATAAATAAATATTTATGTGTGTGAATGCTCCTGGGATGCTGCAAGTTGAGGCATTAATGGAGTATTCCTAGAAATATTTGTAAATTGAAAAATGTCAGAAAATTGCTTCAAATATGGAAACAACCAATGGTGTCAAATTTCCAACTTTCTTTGTAAACTGGAAAATACAGAGGAAGTCAAACATTTATGATGAAAGCACTAGAATGAAACCTGAATAACAAACATTTTTACTTAATATCACATGTATTCTTAAGAGCAGTGCTTAGTATGAATCGTTGGTTGCAAATGGGGCCCACTGGCTCTCATTTGTTGGGGGGTGGAACTTATTTTCCTCAACAACAACAACAACAACACAAAAGGGGAAAGAAGGAGGAAGAGAAAGATGGGGAAACAGCAACAAAGGTAGAAAGCAAGGAAGAAAGAGAACCTACTAAATTGAGAGCGGTGCCTGGTGGTGGATTAAAGGGACATGAGGTGGGATCACGACTATGTAGCCTTGGTATTCGGCACCCCAACCTTCCAAAGGGCCAGCCACAGACTTCTGAAGAAAACTTTGAACCTATGCACAATCCATTATAACAAATTCTACTTTGGGAAAAAAAGCTTTTCATCTGCTGTGATCCATCCGAACCCTAACACTAATCCACACTTTAGCCATAACCCTAACCTTATCTCTAGCTGGTACCCTAATGCTAATGTTAACCTGTCCCCTTATATCCTAACTCTATCTCTAACTTGACCCTTAATTCGAATTCAGTATTATGAGGGAGAGATAGCCCCGCTGTTAACATAAGGCAGTACAACGTGCCCCTGTGGAATGCCAATTCAAATCCACTCCAAGCCTGTGGAGATCAAAAGTTGTCAAGTATTTATTTGTGGCCAAAGTTAACTGAATGACAACCTCAGCTCGTTTTCCAGGATACGGATGTTTTCACAATCAAAACTTGTATCATAATTGTAAATACGTGTGTGCCTTGGCTGTTCTCACAATCAAAACTTGTGTCACAATTGTAAGTATATGTGAGCCTTGGCTGTTCTGATAATCAAAATTTGCATCACAGTTGTAAGTACATGTGAGCCTTGGCTGTTCTGATAATCAAAAAGTGTGTCACAATTGTGCGTACATGTGAGCCTTGGCTGGCTCAGCAACAAGGCCAAATCATATAGCCGTTTCAAGTCAGAAATCCCTTATTTCTCTCCAAGAGTGCAGGCTCATAAGAATAAGGGATGAGGCTCATCGGCAAAAAAAAGTTATGTGTTGAGTGCCAAACCTACGTATGATGTACACCGCAGAGGCAAGGAGGTCTGTATTTTTCACATATCTCGATTTTCATACATTATTGAATTCTGTAATTCCACAGAGGGCTAAGTGGGCTTTACTAACCTCTCCAAGTAATTAAGAGAGCCCAGCGCCCTTCACCTTTGCGCATTTCCCTAGGCCCATACTCTAGGTGGTTTACGCAATGATGCATACCACTCCAAAGATGGAGGGTATCCATGTGCATGACTGCATCTGTACTCACACCTTTCTCCAACACCCTGGCGGAGATGGGCTACATGCTTGATACAGCATGGTTTGAGGAGTCTGCTATGCATACATGACACCGAAGCACTTCCCACATGTGCCATGATGCATTCACATACATTTTCTCCACCCATATACACGTATCTGATGTTTAAGCGCCCTGTCTCTCAATCCTTCTGGCTTCAAATTCAAACTTAGGAGCAGTGAAAAAAAAACACAATAAGGGCAGAACTTTGGTCCGCACACCTAAAATCATATACTACCCATAAAGGCCACATTGCCCACACACACTCTTCCATCCAGAGCAATGTCAGGGTCCTAGACGTCCGCAAATTTACTCTGGCACTTCGTCGGGGGTATGAAGTGTTATAGAAGTGTGACTACAACACAATATTACACAAATACACGAGAAACGCTTATTATACTTTTATTGCAAACAGGCCTTGGGTCACAGCGTTTACATAAATACATCTCCATTTGGGCCTGTAGAGAATCTCTAAAAATCCTGGTTTAGAAAACTAGGTATCAAAGTCTGTTAGGGGGCTGGTAAATCTAGAAAATCTAGGTTCATTAGCTTTCATCCACTATTTTTTTAAATAAAAATGCAGAACGAGGAACAAAAAATCCAGTAAAAGGCAAATTATAGAGGTGTTTCTAACGTTACAAAATGCCATTTATTGATTTTGACCCTGGACAGAGAAGTGCAAAAGCAATGTCTAGATTTCGTGGGCATTCATAATACAATTGTGGTAGCACTATGAATGAAAGCACCACAAACAGTAAGGATGGCTGTCTGGTACACACACACACAGGGCCCTCATCAGAAGGCCACTGCAGCCTATATCACCCATTGAGCCTGCCAGCACTGCCAATCAGTGGCGGCTCCTCCATTAAGGCGGAGGAGCGTCGCCCCACTGCTCAAACGGAAAATTAAAATGATAGTAACATATCGTTATTATCATTTTATTTTTCCTATGTCAGTCAGTGTGGGGTGGGCGGGGCTGGCCAGAGCAGGGGAGGAGTGGTGTGCACTCCCTAAGTGCGCATGAACTGTTTGGCCGGCCCTCTTGGGCCGACCAAACAGTTCATGCACACTTTGCATGTTCCTACCAGGTTGCATTTCACAGCCTGGTGAGGAACATGCACAGGGTCCCTGTTCCAGTCTGAGCGCCGATCCACAGTGTTCAGACCAATCACAACGCTGCATTGCAGCGTTGGTATTGGCTCAGGGGAGCCTGTGTGCCCGGGAGCTTCCTGCTGCCAGCTGGGACAGGAAGATTACGAAGACGGAGGAGAGGCGGCAGCCGGCCGTTAAAGGTAAGGTTTTTTTTATAACATTCCCCCGCCACCCCCCCAGCACCCTAATCCGGTAGCAGCCGCTACTGCTGCCAATGACAGTGCCAAACCAGCTTCTAACCATCACACTCCTACAAGTGTGACAATTCAGACTATTCTAGGCCCCCAAAGCTATAAGATTAGCATGGGCGGCAGGTAATAAGACACTTGTCCCACCATGTGGCAGACTTTCATAAGTGCCAATGCTGCCAATTAAGTGCCGGTGTCGAGCACTGGAAACCACCAGCTCAAATTAAGCACTACACACACACACAAATGCTCATACCTATTTTCGTGGTTCTTCTGGCTCCAGGCTTAGTGTTATAGCAGATCCTCTGTAGCTCACACCGTCCAGTGAGTTTCCTCAAGACAAACTTCAAGCAGCGCCACAAGCAAATGCAGTAAAAATACAGCCAAACTTGCACCACCATTCTGAAAGAAAATATCTCATTTAACAACAGAATATAGACAAAAAACGTAATGTACCTAAAATGTATAAATAACAAGCAGCATAATTGGTAACTGGTGTTAGATAAATTATGCAAAACAGTGAAGACTCAGATATCCTCTTGTCAAACCTTCTCACAAACAACCGAAGCTCAGAAATGCATTTTAATTACGATTACTCATAAGCATTTGGCGATATTTCACTTTCAGGCTAGTGTCACTGACATTTAATTTTAAGACATGTCCATAGTTTGTGAGTCCCTGGTGCGTTTTGCAGTGTGCATAAGTGAATCACCACCTTACAAGGATGTATTTTTTATTGTTATTGGAAAAGGAAGATGTTGTCACTTGTGTTTTAATAGATTGCATGGATGACCAAATATAGCAATTTCAAGGGGTGAAGTCATTATAAACATTCAAAAATATCACAACAGCTTGGTCAGAAGAACAATGTACAACTCTTAGCGGGTGATAGTGTACTAGATTTATATATTTGGTGCATTAGAAAAGGTGTTTGGGGCAAAAGAAACTTCATATTTACTATTAGGTCATCTATTGCTGGAACATACACAAGTGTCTTCAAAGTACTTTCCAGGCTTCATCCAGCCCTGGATCCAGCAAACACTGCCTAATGTTGGTTGCTGATCCCTCCAAGCATCAGACACTCACAAATTGTACTATTCTGGTATGTAATCACTAAAGGTGCATTCTACCTTCTGCAGTTAGATACACATAGAAATAGCAATGTAATGTACAAAGTCACTGGAACAACTGATCTACCTCCAATCACCCAGGTCCAGCCGATTCCGAATCGCACAAAATATTAGAATGTGCTTCAATATCATGCACTTTGACACTTTAGCTTCATGCATCAAATGATCTCTGCTTTTCCAGTTGTTGTTCAGTTGTTCCTCCGGGTGATTTTGCCTTTTCTGCTGCCACCACACTGTTGATAACTTTTGTCCATCACACTTTAAGAGCTGGAAGATGCTGCTGGATCCTTCCCAGTAGTAAAACTAGCACTCTCATCTGCCCTCCTACATCAAAAAGAGGTCTACCTCGACCCACTGCAGCTTATTCATAAGCTTAAATTCATGTTGAGTACCACTGAGTTGGGTAACAATAACCATCTGTTATTCAGAGCCATGATACCCTTGGGTGAACGTGTGCTTTACAAATACACATGTTATGTTATGTTGAAAATTCTTGGCTTTTCGCACACTTCCTGCTGATGGAATTCTTTGAATCTATATGACCCTATCCATTCAGGTTACAGTTTTGTACCAGATGGTCTTCTCTCTGGGGTGATCATAAGAAGTCCTTCAAGCTGCGGAGCTCTAGATGCTACAGTACATGTGCCTTGAAGTGCTGATCTCTAGAAAAACAGACTTTCTAACTTCCCTGAGATACTTAGTGTAGTGACTACCCTTTGCTTATGCATTTATTCTGACAGTCCATTCTATTGAGGGTAGGGTTAATATGTTCTTCTTTGTTTTATGCCATGGTTCTCCAGGAACGCCTTCTGCTTGCAAGGCATAAATACATCACAATTACATACAACATTCCCAGAGTTATTTATTTGTAGACACGTTTAGGTGCTAAGTAATGCTCGCATGCTTTTTTAAAGCGCCTTTTTAAAGAAACCGTCTTTCCTAAATTTGACCATTATACATGTTGTTTTATTATTAACAGAGTCTGCAGCCAGCTATTGCAAATATTCATCAGCTATAATTGTGACCATGGTAATTGTTTAAGACAGTGCAAACAGATCCAATATATCCATCACTCTCTTAACCTAAGGACCCCCTGGAGGCTCCATGTGGAACAAAGGCTGAAACTTGTTCCCATGTATCTTTCAGTTGTTTGTTCTTCACCACAGACTCCATATGCCACATGTAAGAAATTGCGTTACTGGGTGAGAGGGGTGATAGCCTACTCAAGCAGCAACAACAGTTCTCTTCAGGGTGAAACACAAGCAAATCCCAAATTAACTTGTGCTTAACCCTCCAGTAGCTTGGCACACAGGCAGTCAGGCGCAAGTTAGAGGCAATGTGTAAAGCATTTCTTCAGCACACAAACACTAATAGAGTGAAAACACAACACCAGAACATCACACACCAATTTAGAAACACAGAGTAAAATTTAATAAATTATTTGACACCAAAAAGACAAAAATCTAACTAGTAGAACCGGAGAAATGCAACTTTAAAGGTTTAGGAAAAAATAGTGCTTAGAAGCACAAAATGCCAACTGTGGCTATCTGGTCCCACTGGATTGGGATAAAGTCACAAGCTCAGGCCAACCGCAATAGGGTGCAGGCTGGATACAGGGGCCAAGTTAGTTCTTCTGAGAAATATCCCTTCAATCCTGATTGTGGAGCATTGGAGGATGTGTCACGCAGTGGCGGCTCTGATGAGCTGTGAGGGCTGCAATGCAGGTTTGCATCAAGGCTACATCATGCTGCGCCAGTTCTGATGAAGAGCTGCAAGGTCTGTGTCGAGGGATGCCTTGGGCAGCGGAAGTTCCGTTAAGCTGCGAGGGCTGCGATGTGAGCTGCCATTGTGGCTGTGTTGCACTGTTTCAGTTCCAATGAGGCGCTGCGAAGAGTTGCATTAGGTATGTGTTGCGCTGCAACAATTCTGGTAGAGACCCCATCTGGGCTGGCACAGCATCTTTAGCCCCACTTCCAAGGGTCCAGGACTGGAGGGGAACTACTTGGGGGTTAGGGCTTACAGCAGACAGAGTCCAGGTGCAGGGGTCAAGATGGTTGGAGCCTTTTCTGTCCCTAAGGCTCTGATCAGGACGCCAGCCAACTAGCCCTTGAGTCATTCTGGTGCTCCTGGGGTCAAGATGTCCAGTCCTCCTCACTCAGACAGCAGGGCACCAAGACAGCAGGGCAGAGCAGCAGGGTAGTCCTTCTTGCAAAAGAGCAGCACAGCAGTCCTTTTTCTGAGTCTTCCACAGGTCTAGAAGTGAACTGAAGAGTTGGGTTGGGTCAGGTGACCACTTTGAAGTGGGAGATCTTTCTAGAGTACTCCCCCCTACAGAGGGGCCTGGAATTAGCTTCTTCCCTGCTCTGGTCCCAGCTTGTCTGAAGGCACAAACAACTAGTGTGAAACCCTTTGTGAGTGTGCTGATACAGAGTCTTTGTGATGTTCAAGTGTGGTAGGTGACAGCTTCTCCCCCTCAGCCTGACAGAGATAGCCCATCCTGACAACATCTATTCTCCTTTTGTCTCACTTTCTGGGAGTAATACACAAAGACTAACTGCCAACACTTAGACATGTGACCCAGAATACAGGCTGCAGGCACCAAATGGTTGGGATAAGAAAATGCCAAATTGCTAAAAGTGGCATTTTCAGAATTGTGACTTAAAATCCAAATTTACCATTAAAGAGGGTTTTAAATAAAAAAACATTGAGACCAAACTTGACTTCCCTAACTGCTCCCAATTGAAAGTTATCACTTATTAAATGTAATAAGGTAACCCAATGTTATCCTGTGGTAAGGTAGGCCTTGCAGTAGTGAAAAACGAATTTAAGAGTTTTTCACTACCTGGACATGTAAAAGGTGAAAGTACATGTCCAACTCTTTATATACACCGCACCCTGCCATATGGGCTGTTTAGGGCTTACCCAAGGGGTGAATTTTATGTATTAAAGAGGAAGGTTTAGGTGTAGCAAAAGGTTTATTTTGCCAGGTCAAAATGGCAGTTCCAAACTGCTCACAGGCTGCAATGGCAGGTCTGAGACATGTTTACAGGACTACTGAAGTGGGTGGCACAATTTAGTAGCATTTAATTTACAGGCCAGGGGTACATGTAGTACTACTTTACTAGGGACTTACAAGTAAATTAAATGTGCCAATTGGGTGGAAGCCAATGTTACCATGTTTTAGGGAGAGTGCACATGCACTTTAGCTCTGGTTAGCAGTGGTTCTAAGGCCAGCAAAAACGAAGTTAGCAAAAACAGGAGGACTGAAGACAAAAAGTTTGGGAAAATCATGCAAAAGGATGTCAGGTTCAACACCGCAATGTCATGTTCTTTTAATTTAAATGCTCTTCCAAAGTGTCTTTCATGGATCAGGTCAATAATTTTCATTTGTAGACATTTCATTGGAATCTTAATGTCCACCCTAATGAAGATATCTTTATCGAAAGTCTGTTTCAAGGCCATCGGAAAATATGGCAAGACTACCTGATTTTATTTCGTGTATGACCACTCACTTTTAGAAAATTTTTAACTGTGAGCAATACTCTTACTTTCCCACGAATCAGCCAGCTTGTCCCAAGCTGCGTAATTAATCACATGGAGCACATACATAGAGTACATGAACCATCAAGCAATGTTTTCCATTGTGCACGATACATAAAGAATACATGTCATATCAAGCTGTGTTTTCTATTGCTCACCATACACGAAGAGTACATGGTGTATCAAGCAATATTTTCCATTGCTCAACATACATAAAGAGTACATGCTGTTTAAAGTAGTGTTTTCCATTGCCCTCCATACACAGCGAAGATGCACAATCAAGCAATGTGTTTTTGGAGGAAACAGATACATCGCTGTTTGTGATGTATGATATAAACTGTGTACCCTGCAAATTAAGAAACTACCTGATAATATACTATGGATTTCTTTGCTATCATACAAGTTGAAAGCTATTGTTTATTTTCAAATACTGCAGCCAGACGATCAAACCATGTCACATCATTGAATCTGGTTCTTGAGCCACACAGAGACAAACAGCAATGCTCACTCAGAAAGCCCATATATAAACAAAAATGGAACTCCAGGGAGTTCAAAACTAGTCTGGCTATGCAAACTCAGACAGCCCACGTGCTTAGATGCTACACCACCAATGGCAAATGTGTGCTATTGAAATAGAGCATTCATAACATAAAATGATTGGTGGTGTGTTTTATAGCCACATTTATCTTTCTTTACATTCTCTTCAGTGGCCCCTGAATGAAGCAACAATACCATATATACTTACGACTCCCTGAAGGAATCAGTACAGCAGAATGCAATCTCACACACAGTCATGTCTTCTTTGTAACCGCAGATCCGAGCAATTCCTTCAAGAAAGACAAATCCCTTCCTTGATGCCACTGATATGATGTAACTTGCTGAAATCTTTAAAGTCTTTAATAGATGTATTTATCCGTGCACCATCCACGTGATCTTTTTAGCACCTCACGGGCTTCTTCCAATTGCCTCACCAAATGGCACACCACACACATTCCAGATCTCTTCACACATACCATTCCACATTCTACACAATCTATTTTTCTGTGATGTATTAATGGGACCAAAGTGATATGCTGAACAGCATATTAGAACATTGGAATATTGGGAGTTCCATTCAAGGCAATGGAGTGCTGAGAGCAAATAATAGCTGGCATGTATCTTCTGATCTAACATTCCAATTTCTCCATCTTTTTTCTCCATGTGTCATTTAGAACAGTATACCTTTGATCCAGCGGGTTACTAGCAACAAGCATTCATACACAAAATACTCACTTGGGCCCATACATTCAAACTACGCTAGCAATTTCCGCTGGTGGGTCAGTTGGTACTCTTTATCAAAAATCCCTGCTACCAATTACTTTTCCAATTGAAGAGTAATGACTTACCAATGGACCCTGTTTAAAATGAGTGACGTTCCATACAATTCATAATTCTAAAATAATCGCTGAGTCAAGAAGTTTTAAAAATATTTATCTAAAGTTTTAGCAGAGTAAATTACAGAACCACATGATACATAGATCGCATATCAAGGTTGAAGCATAATAATCAATTATCGATCAATGACGGTCCCTTAGGAAAGGAGAAGATAGAGACAGCAGCGCAACTAAGGTTTGCATTTATATTTACCTAAAGTGTGAGAACCAAACCCCTTGGCCAAGGAGTTGGAAAGATAGGACCCTGGAAGGATGAAGAGCAAAGATCTCCTCCCGGATCAGGACAGGACCGGTGACCTCTCTATCAACGACGCCTGCGTCGTTCCCCTCTCTGGTACTTCGCTTCTCCTCGAATTTTCCCGTAACTTCCTTCTAATGGACTCCGCCGCCCCCTCCTCAGGACCTCTCTGGACAGCGGTTCAGTCTGCGACCGATCAGCTTGTACGTCTGGAGCCTAAATCGTCCTAATGCCAATGCTAGCTAACTTAGCTAATTCTATATCTATTATACCCTTCTACGCCCATGTACCTCCCCTAAATGTTGCAGAATTATGGGCCCACTATTTCTGATTGGAAAGGGACAGGGGTTGATCCTCACACCATATTGATTTAATTCATTTTTCTTAAAGCCCTTTGTTTTAAAATACCGCCCCTCACTTTTAATACATTGGCTTTATTTCCCACCCGTCTCATGACAAAGTTTATACATTCTTCATGTACATTGTTACAATTTTATAGGGACATTCATGAATACAGCAATATTGGCCATCAGGTCACGGCCTTGGACGACGTCCAGGTTGACTTCATCCTTTTCTTTCTGGGCAGTCATTCAAGGAGCATGCGCAGAACCATGGTCGCACGAGTTTTCAGTTCACCAACCCCAGGCCCATATTTACGAACTAATAAAGTCAAAAAAGAAAATATTAAAATCACAAATAAAACGTTTCACTGTATTCCCACTATTTCTATTCTATTCCCATTTACTCATAAATTCTATCCCGCATTAATAGCGTTAGAATACTACAGTTTAAGTAAAACATGAAAGCAAGCTGTAGCACGTGAAAACATAAAGCAGCCATTTTAAGGCACACTGCGCAGAAGCAAGAGTTTCCCTCCAAGCAAAGAAAGACGTCACACCACATGATATGGTTGAGACATGCGCAATAAAGTTCCCGCGTTTTAGCGGCCATTTTAGAATAGACAAGCGTTACTTGTTAGTTAAATCACATACGCAAGCTTCCTTGCTACTTATGTTTGTGTGTGCAGTTTTTAGTATGAACAATACAAATTTAATACATTAATACTTTTGAGAAGATTGCATCCGAGCAAGTCTCATTTGTGAGTCCTTGCTCCATCAATCCCCTCTCTGATGGCGTTTCTGAGCCATCAAAAATACTACCCACAACCAGATGCCAACTTTTAGCATAATATAGTTTCACTTTCATTTTTACACTTTCTATTTTTTCACGTCTCCTTTCAGTTTCTTGTATAATTCACTTCTTAAATCTTCAAGTTCAATTTCATCAAACGTTCGCTTTTTTCCTTTTTCAGTCACATTATACGATTCATTCCTTCTACAGCATTTGCACCATATTATTATTGAAAATACTATTATTGCTATCCCTGCTAAGGGTACCAATATTTGACCTATAAGTCCTTTCCCTATATTAGCAAACCAGGTACCAATTGACCTAATACTATTGGTCAATCTTTCCCATACACTATCAACTTCCAGTGGTTTTAGTTCCTTCTCAAGTTTAGTTATATTCTGTATATACGTTCCAATTTCTGCACTTTTATCAGGTATGTAAGTGCAACAGTGTTTCGTCTTCAATAATTTACAGACTCCACCCTCTTTTGCCAATATAATATCAAGAGCAAGTCGATTTTGCATAACCATAGATCTAATCGCAACCATTTCCGCATTAATCATTAGAAATCCTCCCGCAGTGTCAGTTGATAAACGATCAATCACTGTAGATCATTTACATATTTTCCTTGAATTCAGAATTATTCCCACTGAAGGTATCAATGCACCAAATATATCACCTATAATTTCTGAAAAACGAGCTCTTTTTCTACGTGTTAATTCACTAGTATTTTCATTGCTGCCAGTGTTTCTTTTTACGTGGTATATTTTTGGAAATACTATTCCAAAGTAGCAACTTCCATACCACCGTGCAGGAAGCCTAAAGTAAGCCTTATTCCCACACACATAATAGATTCCAGGAAAAACTGAATCTGTTCCTCCTTTGAGTCACCAACCTCCAATAATTAAGAAATTGTGTTCACATTCACTGGTACCGATGAAAACATTGTTATGCGCAGTCTTTAACCTATGTAGACAAATTTTCCCTGTCTTTTCAAAATCTAGAGCCATAGCAGCTTGAGCCTTGCCAGGTGTGTAACTACCTTCTTTCTCAGCCCAAGGTGTCAAATGAGCCTTATGCTCAGAAGCTTTCTTTTGGAAATCTTGTCTTCTACTCTCCACTAAATTCAAAAATATCTTTTCTTCCTCCTGTAAAGAACACGTTAAATTGCGTCTATGTGCATGTGTTATGTCTATTGATTTCATTGTTAAGAAAAATTCTCCCATAAACTGTGCATCTTTGCTACTAAGCACTGGATTCATATTCTTTCGAATTGGAACCTCAGAAAATATCACATCTATATTTGAATAATAATACTGAAGTCGTCCTGTTCTATAAAATAAACTAGTCAATACACTACATGATATGCCATAGGTTAATGGCAAGTGATGATACGTTAATCCTTCTGCTACTGATTCAGGTAATTTCATACAAACATAACAATTACTAACTTCCATAGTATCTACATATTGAAATAATAACTTTGTGAAAACGTTCAAACTAGTGTCGTTATCTGTTACTTCATGATGAAATTCTGGTTCGTCTTCTACCTTTAGTTCTACTCTATTGCTTTTCAAGTTATCTGTTCTTTCCTTAGTTTCGTTGTTAATCTTTCTATCTATTATCATAAGATAAGGAATTGCTACGATCACAACTAACCATACTATAAGCATCACTACCAGATTGCATATGCATATAGCACAACATCTTTTACAACCTTTCTGCTTTGGTCTCCCAGTAACTCTATCGTCAGGCATTTTTGACAAGGAAGATTGCTCTTCTTATCGTATTCTTCAAGTCTCTTTACGTTTTCTCAAGGTGGTTCTATTTCTTTTTCATAAGTCAGTTCTGCACTGGTTCCTTCGTCACCACTTTCACTTGATTCTGAGCTTTCGTAATCTTCAATAATAATATAAGTCCAATCAGGACCTTTGAATTTGTTGTTCACAAGTTTCAGTCTTTTGCTTCTTCGTTTTTCAGTTTTATTTTCTCGTCCCGTTTGGCTTGTTACTTCATTTACTTGTTCTGGATCTTCACTTCTGGTTGTTATGTGGTATCTTACTCTTTTAATGACACTAGGCCAATGATCACCTTTTCTTGTTTTCTTTGTTTGTACTGTTTCTTCTCTTCTTATTTCTTCTTCAGAAATTCTTTTATTTTCAAGTTGTGGCACAATTTGGTTTTCTTCGATTTCAGTATCTTCTACTTGTTCTTTTTCAGGTCTTATTGTTTTCTCTTCAGCTGCTCCACTGTGAGTTTCTAGTAACTGATCTTGTTCTTGATTTACGTTTTCATGCTCGAAATTCTCAGGATCTTCTTCTTATGTATACTGTTCTCGATCTAACTGGTTCTGATCAGGGCTTATTGCACTTTGTACTTCTGCAGCCTGACCGCGTTCTTCTAGACCTGTCTGTCCCTGCTCAAAATCTGTTAGTTCTTCTTTAATTTGAGCCCAGTTTCCTCTCCCTATCTGTTCCTGCTCAGGTTCTCTTATTATCTCTTCTTCTTCTTCCTGAGCTGCTTCTTCTTCACCTATCTGATCTTCTTCAATTTCTTCTAAATTTACTTGACTTCTTGTTCTGTTGTAGACTTCAGGTATTTCCACCACTGGTATCCAGACCTGACTTGTGCTCGGTTGTTCTTCTTCAGCTTCCTTCGAATCTTTTTCTTGAGATTCTTCAGCTGGGCAACCTTCAGCTTCCTCAGTTATTGATGCTGTCTGAGGATTTTCTTCTTCAGGGTCTGGTACTCTTTTGGTGTGGCTTACATGAATCCAATTAGGAAATCCTGCACACTTCACTGCTGTGTTCGTAATCAGTATGACCTGACAAGGTTCGCCCCACCTAGGTGATAGACACGTTTCTCTGGTGTGATTCTTCACTACCACCCAGTCTCCGGGACTCAGATCATGTTCTTGTTCAGGCTGCCTGGAAACTGCGTCTTCTCCAACCTGGTGAGAGACAGAACGCACTAGGTCAGCCAATCCTTTGCAATAATCCAGAACCATATCATCAGATATATTCAGCAGTTTATTCGTGGGAACATGTGCTTGTCTCATTGCTCTTCCCATCATTATCTCGTGTGGACTCAATCCGGTGTTTCTATCAGGGATGCTTCTGAGTCCCATTAAAACAAGAGGCAATGCATCTGGCCAATCTAATGATGTTGATGCACACATTTTTCCCAGTCTGGATTTTATTGTGCCATTCATTTGTTCCACCACTCCAGAAGCCTCTGGACGATATGCACAGTGCAATTTTTGCTCAATTTGGAATGCTTCACAGATTATCTTAATCACTTCACTGTTAAAATGCTTTCCTCTATCTGATTCCAAAGTTACTGGAAAACCAAATCTAGGAATGAGTTCGCGTAGCAACAACTTTGCGACTGTAATACTGTCATTCCTTCTGGTAGGGTATGCCTCCACCCACTTGGAAAACAGACACACTATGACTAGTACATATTTCAGCCCTCTACATGGTGGTAATTGAATGAAATCAAGTTGCAATCTCATGAATGGACCCTCCGCATTTCCAAATTTCCCAACCCCAATTACTGTTTTTCTTCCTGGGTTATGCATTTGGCAAGTTAAACATCTCTGGCAAAGACTCTCTGCTACTGCCCTAAACCTGGGATTGTACCAATTTTGTCTAAAGAGTCTAATCATTGCATCTCTCCCTACGTGTGTGTCTCCATGATACATCCTAGCCATTTGTGAAAGCAGACAATCAGGCATGACTGGTCTGCCATCAGCACAAATCCATACATCATCGTCTGTCTTTTGAGAACATCCCGTTTTAATCCATGTACTCCTTTCACTTTCATCAGCATCATCTTGCAATCTTTTTACATCATTCCATGTCTCAGGAGGTGCATACAGCATAAGTTGGCAGCTGATTCCCATTTTTTCCACCCTTTTATTTACTGACAATCTGTTTTTGGCACAATGTTGAGCCACAAGATCTGCGTATCTGTTGTCGACTACCACCCAGTCATCTCCTGACTGGTGTGCGGCACATTTCACCACTGCCAATTCTTTTGGTGATTGTATTGCTTCCAGTAGTTCTTTTACAAACTGTCCATTTTTAATGGGGGATCCTGAAGAAGTCATGAAATCCCTCTGCATCCATAGTTGGCCAAAATCATGCACAACCCCGTAACCATATTGGCTATCTGTAAATATAGTTGCCTTTTGATTCCTCCCAATTTTGCAAGCTTTTATCAATGCAATCAATTCAGCTATTTGTGCAGATTTGACTCCTGGTATATAGGATGCTTCGACTATTCCAGTTAGTTCACACACTGCATAGGCTGCAGTTAGTTTTCCATCTTCATGCCTTTGGCATGAACCATCAACAAACAGCTCCCGGTCTGGCTTCCTGAGGGGTAGTTCCTGAATATCAGGACGCGGTTTCGTGCACAACTCTGTGACTTGTAAACAATCATGTTCCTCTTCGTCATCTTTAACTTCTTCATGATATGGGTCTGGTAGTAAGGTAGCTGGATTTACTATTGTGCACCTTACAATGGTCACATTTTCAGCACCCAGTATTATTCTTTCATATTTAGTCAACCGACTAGGAGTAAGATGCTGAGTTCTGGTTCTTGTCAACAAAATCACAACCGCGTGTGGAACGAACACTTTTACAGGGTGTCCCATTACAATTGACTCACTTTGTTCAATGCTCAAACAGGTAGCCGCTACTGCTTTGAAGCAGCCTGGCAACGCGGCTGCCACTGGGTCCAATGTAGCAGAAAAATATGCTATAGGACGTCTGTCTAACCCATGTCTCTGGGTTAAGACTGAAAGTGCACAATTTTCTCTTTCATGGCAGAATAATGCAAATTTTCTCTTATAATCAGGCATGCCTAGGGCAGGTGCTGCACATAAAGCATTTTTTAACTTTACAAACGCACCTACGCTCTCATCATCCCACTCAACTGGGTCCTTTGCCTTCTTTTTTGTCATTTGAATTAATGGCTTTGCCAATAGGGAAATCCTAATATCCATTGTCGACAATACCCTACTATTCCAAGGAACATTCTTACTTCTCGTTGAGAGACAGGCATCTGCATTTTCTTTATTAATTTTATTCTCTCAGCTGTTATTCTCCTTCTGCCCCTCTCAATTTGGTGTCCTAGGTACTTAACTGCTGTTGTACAAAACTGCAATTTTTCAGGTGAAACTTTATGCCCTTCTTCAGCTAAATGATTTAATAATGCAATGGTGTCAACAACACAGTCCTCTCTGGTGTTAGACGCCACTAGTAAGTCGTCTATATACTGCACTAAGACTGAGCTTCCTGGCATCACTAGTTTCTCTAAGCACTTTTTCAATATTTGATTGAAAATGGAAGGACTTTCCGTGTACCCCTGAGGAACACGATTCCATACATAGACCTTGTTCTCAAATTTAAATGAAAATAGATACTGGCTATCTGGATGCAATGGTATGGAAAAGAATGCTTGGCATAAATCAATCACAGTAAACCATCCTGCACTCCAAGGAATTTGGTATAGAATCACTGCAGGATTTGGTACTATAGGACAACAAGGTTCCACAATCTTATTTATTTTGCGTAAATCCTGAACAATCCTATATTTTCCACTAGGTTTCTTTAGACCCATGATTGGTGCGTTACAAGGGCTACTCATCACTTCTTTTAGTATTCCTTGTTTTACCATTCTGTTAATTTCTTCAATGACTCCTGCTTTTACCTCTGCACTCATTTTATACTGTCGGGTGTTTGGGAAAATCGCACCTTCCTTTACAGTAATCTTAACTGGGTCTATTTTGGCCATAAGTCCTACTTCTTTTCCCGTGAAATCCCATACCATGGAATTCACTGTAGTTTTCAATTCTTCTGGTAATTCGTCTTTTGTTATCAAAGAAAACATCTCATCTACTTCTGTACCTTGCTTTGCAATCATAAATTTATATACATGGTCTTCATCTGGGGTCTGAACTGCCACACCATCCGGCGTGCAGAAAATTGTGCATAATAAATCCCGGCCCAATAAATTTACTGGACTGGAATCACACACTACAAATTGATGCATTTCTCTAAAGTTTCCGATTTTTACTTCCATTGGTTCGGTAAGAGGTGTTCTAATCTTCTGATTAGCCACCCCCACAACTTGGATAGCTTCTCCAGAGAGAGGAAGGTCTGGGATGTCTGCTGTTCTCACAGTAGACCTGGTAGCACCAGTGTCCAAAAGAAAAGTAATATCATTACCTTTCACATTCCCTTCAACATATGGACCTGACTGATCTACCGGTAAGGATGCACCAAGTATGCACTCCTTCTTCCCCTCTCCTAGGCACCGTCATTGACTATAGGTACAAAAGTCGTCCTGTAAAAGAAATTGTGATGTTACATAATCATTCTTACCACTTCCTCCTTGATATCCGACGTCTGTACCGTGCTTTGCTCTGCTTACAATACCCTGTATAGGTGCAGGTGGCAACTGACTCTGAGAATTTACACCCTGCTGTGAGTCATTCTGCGTCTGTGGATTTAAATTTTGATTTGGGCCATTATTATTCTGAATCTTTTTACATTCATCCTTCCAATGCCCTAATTTTCCGCACCCATGACAAGGAAACTTCTTTTTAGCCTCTTCTCTGCTCATTCGTCCTCTCATTTTTCCTCCGTTCCCAGTGTCACCATTCGTTCCAGAATCTTTTCCTTGATTATCATTTGCATTATCCAAATTAATTCCCTGTCGCTCAGCCATTTTCACCTGAGCCCACATCACCTTCTCTTGCAATTTCTTGTGCCTATCCTCAATGTCATCTCCACAATATTTCGCATATTTCAAAATCTCGTCAATCGGTTTCCCCTGCCAGCACAACATGTGCTGTTTAATCATCTGACAAATCTCTGGCTTCAGACCATAAACAAATCGGTAAACAAACTGACTCATGTTTTTATCTCCAATGTCCTCAAATCCACTATACTGCTTAAATATCTACAATAAACGCCCATAGTAGGCGTGTACCGATTCACTGGCTTCTTGGGTAGTTCTGTCTATTTTCACCCAATCTGTTTCTTTTGGTGGTATTTTCCCTTTCAGGTAAGTTATCACCTGCTGATACTTTTTCATTACATCATTGGACGGGGCACCTGTCTTTGGATCTCTAGGATACTCCTCACTGGGCCAATCAACTGTGATTTTGCAATCTGTCCACAAATCGGCAGGTACCACTATGTCGAACAAACCATCCAAGTCTTTCAACAATACCTTTGACACCTTCACAAACCTCCCAACCTGCTTGTACCATTCAATTGGCTTTTCCCTCAACTTTGGGAAATCATTCGTAAAGGACAAAATATCCTGTCTGCTCCATGGGACATGTACATATCCCCCTCCTGGAACTTCTCGCATCGGGTACATTTGATCTCCTTTCCCTGTCTCCTTCATCAAATATTCAGAAGTTGTTCTATTGTATCGTGCCTCTTCCTTTTTCTTTGTCCATCTAACTTTCCATTTATCTAGCTCTCCCCATTTCTGCAAAACTGTCATTAATTCTTTTACTTGTAATTTTCTTCCAGAGGCATTCATATTTTCCAAATCCTTGTCTGAAAAATCTGCTCTGTAGGGTTTTTGTAACACCTTTGACTTCCCTATTTCAATTCCCATCTGTTGAGCTAAATCTGATAATTTCTCATGAAATACTTTTGCATTTCTTGTGATGCTTCTGCATATGAACAATAATTCTTCTTCATCGTAAGTATTTAGGCGATCTACTCCTACATTTCCTGCTATAATTTCTTCTAACTCAACTTTTAATTTATAAATGTCCATGATCTTTGGGGGTGAACTCTGTTTGTCTGATCCTTGTGCCCATCTTTCTAAGTCTTCAGGTGTAACTACTGTGGCACTTTTCGTTCCTGATGAAGTTATTATGTTTACATCTTTAGAGCAACTAGGTGTTACTCTTCTTGAGTATTATTTACAGAATCTCGAATGGGCAAGTCCATTAATGAAATTATAGACTCACAATCACTAAAGTGATCCTCAACCATTACTACTGCTTCAGGTCTAGGGACATTCACGGGTGTAGGCATAACTAGAGGTTTGGGATAAGTTACTTTGTCACCATATAAGGGAACCACTGGACCAATCGTTACAGGTATGGTCAATGAATCTGGATGAACACTCAATTAATTCTGCTCTGTTTTTATCTATCGCTTCTTTTTCTTTATAATGAAGTACTCTACTAACTGGTGAATCATGTAATACTTGTGGTACCAAAGGTGTTCTTAACAAGGGTGCACTTGGAGTGCATCCACTTGTTCCTTCCTGATATGGTGGTGGATTCTTTAATATATCTTCCATAAATTCATCTTCGGAATCTCCAAATCTAGTCAGATGTTTTGTCTTTTCTGTGCATTTATTCCCTATTGATTCTTCTGCCATTAATATCGGATACAGACCCTCTGTAAGCATTGCTCTTCTCCACTGTTTCATCTGACCATCCCTTGACTCGTTTTGGTATCTGGGAAAAAATCCCCGATAACCCCTATTACTTCTGGATCGATCACGTTCAAATGCCTCGGTTTCCCATTCTTCTAAGGCTTCGTTTTGAGTCAATCTAGGTCTGGGTTCTAAGTCATTCATTCTTAATCTCAAATTTTGAAGAATCCTTCCATTGAAAGTACCATTCTCGGGAAAAGCTAATATTCCATCATTTTTGGTATATTCTATCCAATTTTCTATCCATTCGCAAGTATGATAACCTCTCTCCATCATCATAAATGAAGCGGGCGTTTTAGCTGGTGGAATGATAATTCCTTCCCTAGTTTTGATTGGTTTGTCCTTTTTAAAATAATTCTTAACCTTCTGTAGAAATGACATTTTCCTCTTTTCTCCGTACATTCTGGGTAAATATCTGTTTATTGAATTATATTCTGCCAAACCTAGGAATCTCCTATCTGGACGAGTTCCTATTAAAGTCGGATCGCGTTTTAACATATATTTTCACTGTCCACTAAGATTTCGACTTCTATGCTGATAACCAATTAAATTCCAGCTAACAATTGTCTCTGAACCAATCCTAGCACGGCTTTTCAGTGACGTCTTTTCTGACGACCCCTCCTTTACAATCTGCGCCTTTCTGTCCTTCGCTGTTTCAACCAATCCCAGCGCGACCCTTGCGACGTCAGTGTTACTCCTGACTACTGACCCCTCCTTTACAAGAGTCTTTTCACGCCCGCTGTTTCAATCAATCCCAGCGCGGCGTTTATGACGTCAGCTTCTTCTCCGGCAGCTGACCCTCCCTTTACAAAAACTTACGCAAAAATTTTATTCTCTCTATACTTCTTTAAAATTCAGTAACAACATAAAACATTCGTTATCGTGTCAGTTTCACTAATTTTGAAAAGATAGATTCTCTCACTTCTAAGTAAAACTCTTCCGTTTACTAATCATACACTACGAGTAAAACACTTCCGTTTACTCTTCACTTAAGCTCCGAAAATACCTGCTACTTCTTCAATGTTACCCTTTCTAGGTGATATAACATCAAATTTTCACTAGCATATTCCCTTGCTATTACTCACACACATAGAGTCCCTAACAAGTACTGATAGCCCTACTTAACTTTTCAGTACTATTTCTGCCTGACAGATAACCTCACTGCAGTATGGCTTCCACTTACCATCCGCTATTCAATTTTTCCCCGGGGATTCTAGACAACATAAAACAAACTTAAAACAATAACGGATGTTAGTTCATAAAAATAAAATTCTCATTACCCAATTAACAAAGTACAACCATCCTCTGATAACCAGAAAACTGATCCAGCGGGTTACTAGCAACAAGCATTCATACACAAAATACTCACTTGGGCCCATGCATTCATACTACGCTAGCAATTTCCGCTGGTGGGTCAGTTGGTACTCTTTATCAAAAATCCCTGCTACCAATTACTTTTCCAATTGAACAGTAATGACTTACCAATGGACCCTTTGCTAATTGGGAAGTTTAAAATGAGTGACGTTCCATACAATTCATAATTCTAAAATAATCACTGAGTCAAGAAGTTTTAAAAATATTTATCTAAAGTTTTAGCAGAGTAAATTACAGAACCACATGATACTTAGATCGCATATCAAGGTTGAAGCATAATAATCAATTATCGATCAATGACGGTCCCTTAGGAAAGGAGAAGATAGAGACAGCAGCGCAACTAAGGTTTGCATTTATATTTACCTAAAGTGTGAGAACCAAACCCCTTGGCCAAGGAGTTGGAAAGATAGGACCCTGGAAGGATGAAGAGCAAAGATCTCCTTCCGGATCAGGACAGGACCGGTGACCTCTCTATCAACGACGCCTGCGTCGTTCCCCTCTCTGGTACTTCGCTTCTCCTCGAATTTTCCCGTGACTTCCTTCTAATGGACTCCGCCGCCCCCTCCTCAGGACCTCTCTGGACAGCGGTTCAGTCTGCGACCGATCAGCTTGTACGTCTGGAGCCTAAATCGTCCTAATGCCAATGCTAGCTAACTTAGCTAATTCTATATCTATTATACCCTTCTACGCCCATGTACCTCCCCTAAATGTTGCAGAATTATGGGCCCACTATTTCTGATTGGACAGGGACAGGGGGTTGATCCTCACACCATATTGATTTAATTCATTTTTCTTAAAGCCCTTTGTTTTAAAATACCGCCCCTCACTTTTAATACATTGGCTTTATTTCCCACCCGTCTCATGACAAAGTTTATACATTCTTCATGTACATTGTTACAATTTTATAGGGACATTCATGAATACAGCAATATTGGCCATCAGGTCACGGCCTTGGACGACGTCCAGGTTGACTTCATCCTTTTCTTTCTGGGCAGCCATTCAAGGAGCATGCGCAGAACCATGGTCGCACGAGTTTTCAGTTCACCAACCCCAGGCCCATATTTACGAACTAATAAAGTCAAAGAAGAAAATATAAAAATCACAAATAAAACGTTTCACTGTATTCCCACTATTTCTATTCTATTCCCATTTACTCATAAATTCTATCCCGCATTAATAGCGTTAGAATACTACAGTTTAAGTAAAACATGAAAGCAAGCTGTAGCACGTGAAAACATAAAGCAGCCATTTTAAGGCACACTGCTCAGAAGCAAGAGTTTCCCTCCAAGCAAAGAAAGACGTCACACCACGTGATATGGTTGAGACATGCGCAGTAAAGTTCCCGCGTTTTAGCGGCCATTTTAGAATAGACAAGCGTTACTTATTAGTTAAAACACATACGCAAGCTTCCTTGCTACTTATGTTTGTGTGTGCAGTTTTTAGTATGAACAATACAAATTTAATACATTAATACTTTTGAGAAGATTGCATCCGAGCAAGTCTCATTTGTGAGTCCTTGCTCCATCACCTTCAGAAGATGGAATGTTCTAAAATCATTATAGCTCTTCATCCTTGGGCTATTCCTGTAGTTAAATGTTCTATTCGTAATAGGCCCTTGCCTTTGGCTTATGTTTATAACTTGGTTAGAGGGATCTTAACGCCCAGTATAGCCCTCTGCAGTGGGGTATAATGGTATATGAGAACAATGGAATGTTGAGAGATCCATCGGAGACAATATTGACTGGTACAGATGTTCTGCTCCAACATTCCAATGTTTGTCTTTTTGTTTCTACCTTTTTATTTAGAACTTTTTACCCATTGTAGTTAAAATTTTCTAATAGCAGTATAGCGTTAGTGCCTTGGGGCAGACTGATTGTTAAAGGTCCACACACTCATTATGGGCTCTTGCATGTGGCTCAGGCCTAGGACTCAGTTTCAGGGCCTTTAACAACTATTATAGCCATTGGCAGTTGGCTATAATACTATATTAGAATCTTGAAATTTTGAGGGCTCTATTGAATGCAATGAAGTGGATGAGGGCCAATAACTACTGCTATGGATCTTGTGCTTCAACATTTTAATGCTTGTTTTTCTATTTTTCCTTGTTTCATTTAGAAAATTCTGCCCTTGAAATTGCTATATTTGGTCATCCATGCTATCTATTAAACCAGAAGTGACAACATTTGCAATATAAAGTTTTTCACTATTGCAGGAACTCATCTGTGGCTCAGTCCTATAAGCAGAACAAAAGGGCCTTTTTGTACCTGATCCAGCGCTATCAATAACATTTCTTCTCCTATATGCTTTGGACGTCCAGGTGCAAATATCCCTCTTAAACACAACTATATCCATATGACGGTGGGGCCCATAACACCGCATATACATTCACTCACTCATTTATTCCCTGGATTTCATCCGTTCTTACCTAGGAGAAAACAGTTAATGATTTGCTGGAAGGAGACGGGATACCTTTTTATCAAAACGACATAATACTTCTCAAGCTCTAAGGTATTCCGCTCATTGGTCGATGGACCAACTAGTAGGAATCAGTTGATGGTGATTAAGATCAGCTCAATCACTATAAACCTTTAAACATTTACATTTATCATTGAGCTAAAGAACCACTGACTCATTGTTTTTAAAGATAATAAAGTTTATATAAATTTTAGAAGCATGAATAAGTTTCAGATTTATTATTCAGGTTATTACATTTAGCATCATTATAAGAATAAATTGAAATTGCAATGCATACCTATTAGATGGAAAAAATAAAGTTCGTCACAGCAAGAACTCCCGAAAAACTATCTATCTGTCCTGGAAAACAGGCCTTCTCGTTCCTTTCCCTTTAGTATCTCAAGAATTAAAGTCTAATAGTTTTAAATGGAAAAAATCTATTAAAGAAAAAAGGTTCTCCAATAGCAGCGTCTCATGCTCAATCAAAAATATAAAATAGCAGCAGCAGCCGTAGCATCAGTTCATAAAAACGGCAGCGCCGAAAATGACAGCATCAATAGCAGCATCCGCAGCAACAGCATCAACCGCATCCGCATCATCCGCATCATCCGCATCAATTCCCCTCCCTAAGAGTAGGTCTTCTTATACCCTAATACTAGCTTACTAAGTTAAAATGTTACATCTTTGTGGGCGAGACTCTCTCTAATTGGTCACTTTGGGTCAGTATACATCTCATTATGAATATCCTTGTTCCAACCAGTTCTTTGTGGAAAGTTCATACTTCTGTCGTTTCTCACGGGTTCATGACATTACCCCTTAGTTCATAGGTTTCAAACTGTATCCTTTTCTGATACTTTTCAGTTGAACAGTTCATTGTCCATTCATTTATTCACTGCGACTTCTCACGCTTTTCGCTGTCCTGCTTTGGCACACGTTTATGTGATAAGGTCATCACAGCCTTGACCACGCTTCCATCCTAGGCTTTGGAACGATCACATGATCCCTCTTGTTCACGGCCCTTCTTTCTTTCGTAACCCCTTTCGCGCCTGCATACTCTAGCTCATGGCAGCCATTTTTACATCGCGGCACAACAGGCCTAAGCGCACTATTATAAAGATAAACAGAACATAGTTAAGAATAAAGAATATAAACCTTTTCGTTTCCCTCCCGTCATTCTACGTACCCCAATTAGGTATTACCTAGCAAAAGCGACATATAAAGCTATTCCTTACTTACCAATGCTTCTTTTTGCCACTACACAGTTTATTTCCAAGCACAAATCATGCATTTATTATTCTAATTAGTACGCAATTATCAGACTTATGTTATCCACGTTAACAATTGTAAGTAAATTAGTTTGCACATATGTAGCGTGTTACCTTTAACCCTTTACATGTAACATACATGGTTGGTTATTTACTAAGTCGAACCTGTGTGTTAATTTATTCAACGTAAATATTAGGAGGTTAACATTTTTTCATTTACCCTGCTCCATCAACTCCCCCCTTTGGTGATTTTTAATATCACCACAAAAACCCATGTTACACAATTCTATCAGATAGCATATTTCTTTGTCCGTTTGTTTTTGTTAGTTTACACAACTGTATCTCTTTCAACTTGTCTCTTTGTCTTCTTATACATGTTTTCTTTTATTTCTTCTAGCTCTATTTCACCCATTTCTCTTTCTCTTTCTTTGTTTATCTTATTTTCTTTTTCTATTTTGTTCTGCCTTCTTCTTCTCTTTATACATGTAATGATTAGCTTCAGTACTAAAACTATTATGATTATCATGGTCGCTACTATTATGACTTTCCCTACTATTAATCCACTCATTTTAGTAAATCAATTTATTACCGAGGAAAAACTCTTACCAAGTTTTCCAAATGCATTTTCAACCTCCAGTGGAACAAGTTCTTTGTGCAAATTTGTAATATTCTTTATATACTTTTGTATATTTTCACTTTTATCTGGAATGTAAGTGCAACAATGTTGGACTTTCAGCATTCCACAGACTCCACCCTCTTTTGCCAAAAGAATGTCAAGGGAAAGTCGATTTTGCATCACCATAGCTCTCATGGCAACCATTTCGGTATTTACCATCAAGAACCCTCCAGCAGTATCTGTAGATAAGCGATCTACTACTGTGGATAATTTCCGAATTTTAAATGCATTCAAAGATATTCCCACTGCTGGTATCAATGCTCCAAAAATATCACCTACTATTTCTGAGAAACTTTCCCTTTTTCTACGTGTAAATGTCTTCATCATTTCGTGTGTTCCCCTTTCTACTCTATCCACATGAAAAATCTTTGGAAAGACCAGGCCTAAGTAACATGATCCATACCAATGGTCCGGAAACCTGTAATAAGCTCTGTTACCACAAATGTAATAGATCCCAGGAAATACTGGATCTTTTCCCCCTTTGAATCCCCATCCGCCTAAAATTATATAATTGTCATGGCAATCACTGGAACCCACGAAATAATTGTCATATCTTGTTCTATTTCTT
Organism: Calotriton arnoldi; assembly: GCA_963921515.1. NCBI lineage: Eukaryota > Metazoa > Chordata > Amphibia > Caudata > Salamandridae > Calotriton > Calotriton arnoldi. The sequence continues at coordinate 34,473 of CAWUFW010015645.1, read as the reverse complement.
CTAATGCACAACCTTCCCTGTTGGGGCCAATCCAGAGTCATAGCTGCATTTGTCTTTTCCTTGTCGTGATTTTCTTCCTCAAACGCCCACAGAGGTGTTTTCGTCTCTTCTATCACTTTTCTTTGAAATTTCACTCTTCTATCCTCGACCATTTCTAAAAATACCTTTTCTTCATTTCTTAACTCACAGGTAAGTTTGTTTTTAACTATATCATCTAATATTAGAATCTTGTCTTCTATGAAAAATTCACCAAATGTTTTTGCTTCTTTCACTTTGTTTAGTTCTGGAACTACAGGAATCTTTGCAAAAATCTTATCTATATTAGTGTAATAATATTCTAATCTTCCTGTCTTGTAAAATAGACTTGCTAAAACACTACATGTTATTCCATACGTCAAAGGAAGGTGATGATAGGTCACACCTTCTGCAACAGACGCAGGTAATTGCATACAAACATAACAATCTCTTACATCCATTGTTTCTACATACTCATATAATAATTTAGTGAAAACATTCTTTGTAAAATCTGTTATTGATTTGTCTTTATGTAATTCTGCACTACTTTTTAATATAGCTGTTTCGTGCACATTAGCTCCTTTTTCTTTCTCTGTGTTATTAGACGTTTCTTCTACAGCTAAACTAATTGGAACGGTGATCGCTAAAATAATCCATACTGTCATTAATAATCCTGTACAAAAGAAGCACATCTTACACCACCTGCTTAAGAACTCACATCTACACTTTCTATTTTTAGTATCTTCCATTTTGTTCTATAACCTATTTTATTATGTACAGGGAAAATGTGTCACCACACCTCAGAAATGACCTCTTAGTCACCCTGCACTTTCACTTTGTCTTTGTTTGGTACTTTCTTTTTAATTCTTTTCAGAACTCTTTCTTTGTCAAATCCAGTGTTTCGTCAAATCCGGTAGAATTTGTTCAAATTTCTTCAAGTTTGTTTCACTTCACCTTCACCCATTAGATTGCAGCTTTCTTCTAGGTTTTCGTGAGTGATCTATTCTTCTTTGATATCAGTCAAGGCAATGTATAGCCATTCAGGCGATTTATACTTCAGATTTGCTTTCTTTACTCTTTTTGTTTTCTGCAAGTGTTTTCCACCTTGTTTCTCTTGTTCTTTTTGACTTGTTATCTCATTTACTTGTTCTGCACTTTTTCCATCTAGCCTTATGATCTTGTATCTCAGTTTTCTAACTTCGTTGGGCCAATTGTCTCCTTTTCTTGGCCTTTTTGGTTCACTTTCTTTTTCCTCTCTTTCTGTTCTCCAAGTTCTCTTTCTCGACTCTAGTTTCTGGTTTCTTTCTTCTCCACTTTCTTCTGATTCTGTTTCAGTTCTTCCTTTATTGTCTCTTATCTTAAATTTTATAATTTCATTTCTTTCATCTATTTGTGGTTTTTCTCGTGTTTTCTTTCGATCACCTACTTCTGTCCCTCCTCGAGGTTCTTCCGAATTTGTGTCAATCTCTCTATCTGCGTCTAAATTTCCATGTTCTTTTGTTCGCCGACCTGTCCCTATTGCTCCTCGGGGATCTTCCGATTCTTCTATCTTTCTATTTGAAACTCTCCCTTCTTCGTCTATTAATATTGTCTCTGAAGGGTTTTCACCACAACTTGTACTTGGTTGCTCACTGTTACTGTCTTTTTGCTCAGTTTCTTCTTTTATACTATCAAATTTCCAATTTCTTTTCAGATTTTCCTCACAATCCGAATGCTCTGTATCAGATGCTGAACTGGTGTCTGATATTTCCAGATGTCGACTCACATGTCGATCTTCAGATTCTGGAACTTCTGCTATTTCCTCCACTCCTCCTGTCGTTGCACTTGTAGTTGGGTCTTCCAGATGTCGACTTACAGGTCGATCTTCAGATTCTGGAACTCTGTTCGTCTCTTCCTCTACATCCGATGCTGAACTGGTATCCAATACTTCCAGATGTCGACTTACATGTCGATCTTCAGGTTCTGGAACTCTGATGGTGTGACTGGCATGCACCCAGTGTTTTACTCCTGCACATTTGACTGCAGTTGTTGTTACCAGGATCACTTGTCGTGGTTGGTCCCAGCGAGGAACCAAACAGTTTCTTCTTCGGTGGACTTTTATGCGGACCCAATCTCCTGGATTCAAATCGTGAGCCGGTTTTCTTTCAAGAGTGGTCGCATCCGGTCCAACCTGATGAAACACAGAACGTACCACATCAGCCAATCCTTTGCAATAATCCAGCACCAGATCATCAGTTATAGTCAGTAGTTTGTTGACAGGTACATGTGCTTGTCTCATTGCTCGTCCCATAATTATCTCGTGGGGACTGAGTCCTGTCTTTCTTTCCGGTATACTTCTGATTGTCATTAAGACTAATGGCAAGGCATCTGGCCATTTGAGTCCTGTGGCTTGACACATTTTACCTAGTCTGTTCTTAATTGTTCCATTCACTTGCTCTACTATTCCAGAAGCCTCTGGTCTGTATGCACAGTGCAGTTTCTGTTTAATACTAAGTGCTTCACAAATCAGTTGAATCAATTTGTTTTGAAAATGTGTTCCTCTATCTGTTTCAATCGTTACTGGAAAACCATACCTTGGAATGAATTCACGCAATATTAGTTTTGCTACCGTAATTCCATCATTCCTTCTGGTCGGGTATGCTTCCACCCAACGGGAAAACAAACAGACGACTACAAGGACATACCTTAGTCTATTGCTCGGAGGCATTTCTATAAAATCCATTTGCATTCTCGTGAAAGGACCTCCCTCTCGTCCTATTGTTCCTAGACTCACTACTGTCTTTCTTCCTGGATTTAGCTGTTGACAAATAAGACACCTTTGACAAAGACTCTCAGCTATGGCTCTGAATTTTGGATTATACCATGTTTGTCTAAAAAGTCTGATCATTGAGTCTCTCCCAATATGAGCTTGTCCATGGTACATCCGTGCCATGTCAGAAATCATGCTATCAGGCATAACTGGTCTTTCATCCCTGTAAACCCAAACATCATTTTCCTCATGTTTTCTACATCCTGCTTTTATCCAGTTATCTTTTTCCTCATCATCTGCTGCTTCCTGTAATTGTCTCACCTCATCCCATGTCTCAACAGGGTTAGTAAAAAGCAAAGGACATGAAATATGCTCTCGTTCTTGGTTTCGGTTCAATGAGACCACATTTTTGGCACAGTACTGGGCTATTTCATCAGCAAACTTATTGCCAACAGTTATGTAGTCTTCCCCATTTTTATGTGCATTACACTTCACTACTGCAATCTGTTTAGGCAGCTGTATCGCCTCAAGCAACTTTTTCACAAACTCACCATTTCTTATCGGTGTTCCTGCAGACGTCAAGAAACCTCTCTGAGACCAGATCTGCCCAAAATCATGCACCACTCCAAAGCCATATTGGCTATCCGTGACAACTGTGATTCGAACATTCTTTCCCAACTTGCATGCTTGAATTAGAGCTACCAACTCCGCTACTTGGGCAGAACGTATCCCTTTCAAACAAGATGCTTCCATTACAGCAGCTACTGTGCAAACTGCATATGCTGCACTTAGAACTCCATCATCCGTTCTCACACATGAGCCATCCACGAATAGAATATAATCTGATTCCTTTAAAGGCTCATCCCGTATGTCAGGTCTCGGCTTTGTACAATACTCGAGTACATTCAGACAATCATGATCAACTTCATCCATTTCAATCACACTCTCTTCATCTGGCAATGATGTTGAAGGATTCACATTCATGCATCTGTCAATGGTCACATTGTCTGCACTCAAAATTACTTTTTCATACCTAGTCAGCCGACTATGTGTCATGTATTGAGTTTTGGTTCTTGTCAAAAGAATTTCCACAGAATGAGGGACATATACTCTCAGTGGATATCCCATCACTATGCCTTCACTCTGCTCCAGACTTACACAAGTAGCAGCAACTGCTTTCAAACATCCAGGTAACGCTTTCGCTACTGGGTCTAAAACAGCTGAAAAATATGCAATGGGTCTTTTCATGTTTCCGTGTCTCTGCACTAGGACTGAAAACGCACACCCATCTCTTTCACTACAGTACAACTCAAAATCTTTTTCATAGTCAGGCATTCCCAATGCCGGAGCTTCACACAGTTTCTTTTTTAGTTCTCTGAATGCTTTCATTTCCTCATCATTCATTTCAAAAGGATCTTTAACATCCTTCTTTGTCAATCTCTGTAATGGTTTTGCAATTAATGAAAATCCACTTATCCATTGTCGACAATATCCAACCATTCCTAGGAACATTCTTACCTCTCTTTGTGTCATTGGAGCTCTCATTCCTTGGATTATTTTTATTCTTTCAGTCGTTACCTTTCGCACTCCCTTCTCAATCTTATGTCCTAGATATTGGACCTCTTGTTGACAGAACTGCAATTTTGATGGGGACACCTTATGTCCTCTTTTTGCTAAATGATTCAGTAAAGCAATTGTATCATTAACACATGCTTCCTTTGTTTTTGATGCCACCAGTAGGTCATCAATATACTGAACCATCACTGACTTCTCTGGCATTTTCAAATCTTCCAATGATTTCTTTAAAATCTGATTAAAGATCGAGGGGCTTTCTGTATACCCCTGAGGAATTCGGCACCATGCCAAAATACGCTCTCCGAACCTGAACGCAAATAATGGCTGGCTATCTGGATGTAATGGAATAGAGAAAAATGCATGGCACAAATCAATAACTGTGTACCATTCTGCTTCGCGTGGAATCTGATATAGAATTACAGCAGGGTTTGGTACTATTGGGCAGCAAGGCACAACAATTTTGTTTACCTTTCTCAAATCCTGTACAATTCTATATGTTCCATTCGGCTTTTTCAGTCCCATTATCGGCGAATTACATGGACTGCTCATTATTTCTCTCAGAATCCCTTGCTCAATCATTTTATTTATTACTGGTGTTATTCCTTCAATTATTTCTGGTGTCAATTTATACTGTGGCGTATTTGGGTAACTCGTTCCCTCTTTAACAGAAATTTTAACAGGGTCTACTTCTTTCATTAACCCTATATCTTCTCCCGTAAAGTCCCACACTTCCTGTTTCACTGTTTCTTTCAGTTCAATTGGGATTTTCTCTACATCAAATATGGGAAATAAATCATTCACTTCTGATTCTAACTTTACCATTGTCATTTTATACAATACATCTTCATCTGGGGTCTGAAATGCAATTCCATCTGGAGTACAATAGATGGTGCAGTTCATCTTGCAAAGTAGATCGCGTCCTAATAGGTTCACAGGACTGCAATCACACATCACAAATCGGTGCATTTCACTAAATGGACCAATATTTACCTCCACTAATTTAGTAAGAGGCGCCTTAATTTGCTGATTTGAAACACCCACTACTTGGATATGTTCACCTGAGAGAGGAAGGTTTGGAATTTCCACTGACCTAACAGTAGAACGGGTAGCTCCAGTGTCCACAAGGAATGTTACATTTGCACCATTCACTTCTCCATCCACAAATGGACCTGCTTGATCTACCTCTAGAGTTGCGCCAAGCACGCACTCTTCCTCCTCTCCTAGGCACCGTCATAAACTTTCATCCGACTCATCACCATCCTGTCGTAACCAGTATTGAGATATGGCAGCTGCGCGCGGCAATTGTGTTACCTGCTCTCCACCGTAGAATCCTGTTTCTGCACTGTATTTCTGTTGATTAACACTCTTGGGAAGTGGTGGTTGTGGCACCTGACTTTGTTGGGTAACTACCTCACTCTGCACCTGTGGATTTAATGATTGATTTTCCGTATTAGGTTTTGGAGGAAATTTACACTCATTTCTCCAATGCCCTAACTTTCCGCAGTTGTGGTATGGCCACTTTTTCTTTGCCTCTTCTATGCTCATTTGACCTTTTCCTTTACCTATATTTGGTCTAAATCTAGTCGGTCCTGCCTCATTAACGGGATTACTCAATTGAGCTTCTTGCTTCTCTGCAACTTTCACTTGTGCCCACATTGCTTTCTCTTTCAATTTACACTGTCTACTCTCAATGTCATCACTACAATATTTAGTATACCTCAAAACCTCGTCCACTGTGCTATTCTGCCAACAAATCATATGCTGTTTAATCATTTCACTTATCTCTGGTTTCAACCCATAAACAAATCTATATACAAAATGACTCATATCCTTCTCATTTAGTGTCTCATAGCCACTATACTGTTTGAAAACTAACAGTAGCCTCTCATAGTATGCGTGTACTGATTCTTTACTTTCCTGTGTGGTTCTGTCTATTTTTACCCAATCCGTTTCTTTGGGTGGAATCTTATTTTTCAAAAAGGTAATTACTTGGTCATATTTCCTCATCACTTCTGGTCCTGGTGCTCCTGTTTTAGTATCTCTTGGATATTCTACAGTTGGCCAATCAATTGTAATCTTACATTCTGTCCACAAATCAGCTGGTACTACTATATCAAACAATCCATCCAAATCTATCCATAACACCTTCGAAACTTTAACAAATCTCTCCACTTGTCTGTACCATTCTACTGGTTTCTCTCTCAATTTTGGGAAGTCATTTGTAAATGACAATATATCCTGTCTAGACCATGGGACATGCACATAACTACCTCCTGAAGTTTCTCTCATTGGGTACTCCCTTACAATTGATTCCTTGTCTGTCACCGCAAAAGCCAAAGACGCTTTGTCTGTCACTTTCTCATTCCTTTTAGTCCATCTGCTTCTCCATCTATCCACATCACCCCATTTCCTCAGTAAAACAATTAGTTCTTTTATTTGTGTTAATCGTCCTGATGTGTTCAAATTTTCTATATCTTTCTCGCAAAAATCTACTCTATATGGTTTCTGCAACGTTCTCACTTTTACAAATTCTACTCCTAGTTCATTTGCTGTTTCTTCTAATTTGTCATGTAAATTTCTAGCTCTCCATGTAATGCTCTTGCATAAGAACATAATCTCGTCATCCTGATAAGATTTCAGTTTTTCTGTGCCAATTGTCCCTAAGATCAATACTTCCATGTCTATTTTTAACCTAATTACATCTAATGGTTTTGATTCTGTCTCTTTCGTTTTTAGAGTTTTCATCCATTCATTCAATTCATCTGGAGTTGGACCTACAGGCGTACTATTTAATTCTATCCAATTTTTACTTCTTTCTGGTGTCTCTGATGCAGACTCATTTACCATAGGTATTCTCCTAAACTCATTCTCATTTATCGTTAAATTAGTAGGTGGGCTTGGTCTATATGTACTGACCAAGTTTCTTGCACCTTCATTGTCTAATTCCATCCCTTCTTTCCTTCTTTGCAAGTGTGAATTCATAGGAATGACTAAAGAATGCTCTTCAATTTTCTGATTCTCAAAAACTGGTATTACTGGACCTATCGTTACTGGTACAGTTACAGCTTCCATATTCATTGTTAATTCTCTTATCTTTTCAGTTAATTCTCTTGTGGTTTTTGCTAATTCAGTTGTATTGTCACTTTCTGTCTTCTCATTTTGTGGAGTTTTCAACTGATCTTGTGACCTATTTATCTCATACACTCGTTCGGGATTTTTATTCCTCCCAGTTTCCATTGGCGGTGCATTAGGTGTCACCACCGCAGAATTCTGTTGGTATGGAGGTGGGTTTCTGTTTAAAATATCTTCCAGCAATTCATCTTCTGTCTCACTACCACCATACCCACACTTTTCAGTAACCACATGTTTCTTTTTCTCTGTACACTTTCTCTTTGCTTCTTCCTCAACTGTAAAAGCTGGAAACAAACCTCCTGTCATATTAGCATATCTCCAACGCTTTATTCTGTCCTCATGATTCACTCCCCACAACCTTCCGGGCACAAAATCATGATTCCTTAATCCTCTAAATCTTTCTCGTTCATACATCTCATCTTCCCATTCACTTAAAGCTTCAAACTGTGTCGGTCTAGGTTTAGGTTCAAGCATCGCCATTTTCTCTCTCAAATTCCGAAGTACAGCTACACTAAATGAACCATTCTCAGGAAAAGCCAATGCTCCATAATTTTTAGTATATTTTGTCCAATTTTCTAACCATATGCAGGTATGATATCCGTATTTCAGCATCATATGCGAAGCTGGTGATTTCGGCGGAGGAATTACTTGTCCCTCTCAAGTCACTACCTTTTTGTCTTTCTTAAAAAAGTTCTTAACTTTAGATATCCACGACGTTTTCTCTCTACCATACTCATAATAAGCCATGATTCACAATCTCTTTCTCTTCTCAAAAGTCCGCGATTCAACACTGTTCTCTATGCGTTATTCGGACCTATCCCAGCGCGACTCACACCAACGCTCCAATCCTAAGCTTCTACGTCACTGGTTTATCTGACCAATCCTAGCGCGACTCACACCAACGCTCCAATCAGAGCGGCTTCTGTATAACTAGCGCACTGTCCAATCCCAGCGCGGCTTTTGTCTACGTCAGTTTCTGCTCCTGACCCCTCCTTTACAAAATTTATCGGCAATTTACTTTTTAACAGTTCTTTGTTAGTTACAACATTAAAAACACATTTCCATTGTCTGATTTCGCTAAAAAAAAGTGACAGTTTATTCTAGCTCGCAAGAATACAGTTTTGTTCGATAAGTGTAGCACTTCCCTCTACCTTACCCTTCTTTCAAGCAAGGGGTAAACCCGTTTCTCTGGGGATAAAACACATGCGGAGACTACACTGCTCCTGAGAATTAAGGCCAGAGTTTCACAAGAAAACCGATTGCTATTTTACTCACACACCTTTTATACAGAAAATGTCCCTATCATAACACAACCTGTGTTATCACCAATATGAACTCAGACAATGCACTATTCCATGTGACTTCTCTTGTCACACGTGTTCCACTTCCTACTTCCCGGAAGCGTTAAAACTTTGACTTACATATAACATAACGCGACTCAGCATAGAATGTTAGGCATGAAATAATCAATAATCAATAATCACCAAACTAATCTATAGTAACCATCCTCTGCTACCAAGAAATCTGATCCAGCGCTATCAATAAAATTTCTTCTCCTATATGCTTTGGACGTCCAGGTGCAAATATCCCTCTTAAACACAACTATATCCATATGACGGTGGGGCCCATAACACCGCATATACATTCACTCACTCATTTATTCCCTGGATTTCATCCGTTCTTACCTAGGAGAAAACAGTTAATGATTTGCTGGAAGGAGACGGGATACCTTTTTATCAAAACGACATAATACTTCTCAAGCTCTAAGGTATTCCGCTCATTGGTCGATGGACCAACTAGTAGGAATCAGTTGATGGTGATTAAGACCAGCTCAATCACTATAAACCTTTAAACATTTACATTTATCATTGAGCTAAAGAACCACTGACTCATTGTTTTTAAAGATAATAAAGTTTATATAAATTTTAGAAGCATGAATAAGTTTCAGATTTATTATTCAGGTTATTACATTTAGCATCATTATAAGAATAAATTGAAATTGCAATGCATACCTATTAGATGGAAAAAATAAAGTTCGTCACAGCAAGAACTCCCGAAAAACTACCTATCTGTCCTGGAAAACAGGCCTTCTCGTTCCTTTCCCTTTAGTATCTCAAGAATTAAAGTCTAATAGTTTTAAATGGAAAAAATCTATTAAAGCAAAAAGGTTCTCCAATAGCAGCGTCTCATGCTCAATCAAAAATATAAAATAGCAGCAGCAGCCGTAACATCAGTTCATAAAAACGGCAGCGCCGAAAATGACAGCATCAATAGCAGCATCCGCAGCAACAGCATCAACCACATCCGCATCAACCCCCCTCCCTAAGAGTAGGTCTTCTTATACCCTAATACTAGCTTACTAAGTGAAAATGTTACATCTTTGTGGACGAGATTCTCTCTAATTGGTCACTTTGGGTCAGTATACATCTCATTATGAATATCCTTGTTCCAACCAGTTCTTTGTGGAAAGTTCATACTTCTGTCGTTTCTCACGGGTTCATGACATTACCCCTTAGTTCATAGGTTTCAAACTGTATCCTTTTCTGATACTTTTCAGTTGAACAGTTCATTGTCCATTCATTTATTCACTGCGACTTCTCACGCTTTTCGCTGTCCTGCTTTGGCACACGTTTATGTGATAAGGTCATCACAGCCTTGACCACGCTTCCATCCTAGGCTTTGGAACGATCACATGACCCCTCTTGTTCACGGCCCTTCTTTCTTTCGTAACCCCTTTCGCGCCTGCGTACTCTAGCTCATGGCAGCCATTTTTACATTGCGGCACAACAGGCTTAAGCGCACTATTATAAAGATAAACAGAACATAGTTAAGAATAAAGAATATAAACCTTTTCGTTTCCCTCCCGTCATTCTACGTACCCCAATTAGGTATTACCTAGCAAAAGCGACATATAAAGCTATTCCTTACTTACCAATGCTTCTTTTTGCCACTACACAGTTTATTTCCAAGCACAAATCATGCATTTATTATTCTAATTAGTACGCAATTATCAGACTTATGTTATCCACGTTAACAATTGTAAGTAAATTAGTTTGCACATATATAGCGTGTTACCTTTAACCCTTTACATGTAACATACATGGTTGGTTATTTACTAAGACGAACCTGTGTGTTAATTTATTCAACGTAAATATTAGGAGGTTAAAAAAATTTCATTTACCCTGCTCCATCATACCTACATCCTTGACATGGTTTTCCCCCCCAACGTTTTTCCTTTAATCCTCTTGTTTTTGCTGACTTCCTTTTTTCTGGCTTTATGACTCTGCACATCTTACCTCTGCTAACCAGTGATAACATGCCTGTGCTCTCTCCCTTAAACATGTAGCATTACCTTGCACACAAATGGCACATTTAATTTACTTGTAAGTCCCTAGTAAAGTAGTACTACATGTACCCAGGGCCTGTAAATTAAATGCTACTAGTTGGCCTGCAGCACTAATGGTGCCACCCACTTCAGTAGCCTTTTTAAACATGTCTCAAGCCCAGGGCCGGACTGGCTACCTGGCGTTTTTTGCTGGGTTGGCAGGGTGGGGCCCAGGTTCACTGCAGAGGGGCCGATTATGTTGCTAGGGAGCTGCAGGCGCTTCCAAATGAACAATGCAAAACAAATCGCTTTAAAGCGTACTTTTTAAAACATTTGTTTTGCATTGTTTATTACGGAAAGCCCGGTAGCCAGTCCGGCCCTGCTCAAGCCTTCCATTGCAGCCTATGTGTGCAGTTTTAAACTGTCAATTGGACCCGGTAAAAAAAACTTTTGCCAGGCCTAAACATTCCTTTTTAATACATTTAAGTCATCCCTATGGTAGGCTCTCAACAGCCCAGAGGCAGGGTGAAGTGCATTTAAAGGTTGAACACGTACCTTTAAGATTTACATGTCATGGTTGTAAAAAAACAAACTCTTAAATTGTATTTTCAATGCAGCAAGGTGTGCCTCTCCTACAGGATAACATTGGGTTAACTTAGTACATTTAATTCATGATAGTTTTCCATTGGGAGCAAGTAGGAATGTCGAGTTTGGTGTCTAAAGAATTGTAATTTAAAACCCTCTTTAATGGTAAAGTTAGATTTTTAGTCAGAATTCTGAAAATGGCACTTTTAGAAAGATGGCATTTTCTTGTCCAAAACATTTGGTGCCTGCAGCCTGTTCCTGGGTCACATAACCAGGTATACTCTAACTCAAAATCTATTTGTCTAAATTGGTCTGGGATTTTTTTCACTTTATTACTGTTTGAAGTGCTGCATAAATACTTTACACATTGCTTCTAAGTGAAGCCTGACTGCTTGTGTTTCTGCTAGCCAGTTGCAGTTGGCCTTTGTGTATTGCTCCGAGACAGTGAGACAAAGAGGAATAGGTGCTGGCAGAATGGGCCATCTCTGACTTGATGAGGGGGAGGTGCTGTCACCTCTCATACTTGCACCTCACAAAGGCTCTGACACTAGTCTTTTGTGACCCCAGACAAGCTGGGGCCAGGAGGCAGAAAATTCCAATCAGCTATGGGGGTGTAAACCTCCAGAACCTTCTCCTACTTCAAAGTGGGTGGGTATTAGGTATAAATAATGTACCCTCAGACCCAACTTTTAAGTACACCTCTGAACCTGTGGAAGACTCAGAAGAACTGCTGTACTGCTCTGCAAGACGGACTGCTGCTCCGTTGCCCTGTTGCCCTGCTACCCTGCTGCCTGAGTAAAGAAGGACTGGACCTGCATCTTGATCCCAGGACCACCAGAGTGACTCCAAGGGCTAGTTGGCTGGCCTCCTGATCAGACCCTCAGGTACAGAAAAGGCTACAACCACCTTGAACCCAGCACCGGGACTCTGTCTGCTGTGAGTCTTACCCCCACAAGTGGTGACACCAATCCTGGGCCCTTGGAAGTGGGCCTGAAGGGGCTTTTCCAGCCCATCTGTCGTCCTGTGAACAGAACCATCACAGCACAATGCATTCCTGATGCAAGACCCCGCATAGCAACCCTTAGCTTTCTTGGAACCGCTGCTGCATGATGCATCCTCGACCCACGCCTTCTCATCACAACCCCCTCATCAACAGCAGCCTCGCCGATGAAGCAGGACTTCGCATTGAAGCACTGCAGCTTCTTCAGAACCACCGCAGCTCAACACATCCCTGACACAGGACCTTGCATCAAGGCTCATAGCTACCTCTGAACGCCGCTGTGTGACCACCCTCAAAGCAGGCCTTTACATCGCAAGCCCCTTGTCGACGGCAGCCTTGCCGACGATGCTGGAATTCGCAGCTTCTTCGGAACCATGGGTGTGGGATGCATCTGTGGTGCAGGACTTCATATTGCAAGCTCCTTGTCGACGGTATCCTGGACGCCGGTGCAGGGCACTGAATCGCAGCCCTGCAGTTCCTCAACATGGGATTTCGCAGTACTCCACAATCCAGGATTTTCAGTACACCTCTGAACCTGTGGAAGATCTGTGTCGGGGAAGTCCTGTGTTGGAGATGCATCAGTTCTGCCAAAAACTTGGGGGTTAAGCTTGACAATACTTTATCTTCTAAGCCACATGTTAATGCTACTGCAGGAGCTTGTTTTTCCCCTGTTGAAATCTCTAAGACACTCAAATTTCTACCTGAACACACTAGAAAAATCATTACTCATGCATTGATCACATCTAGACTCAATTACACCAATGTGCTGCTTTTAGGATCTCCCTTAGCACTGATAAACAAACTGCAGCAGGTCCAGAACGCAGCAACTAGAGTGTTTTTGAATATTTCCAAATGGCAATCAATTTGAAATAGTCCGAAAAGCCTGCATTGGCTTCCCATTAATCAAGGTTTAAAGTTCAAAGCTTTGACAATAGCTTTCAGGGCCACCCAAACGAAAGGCCCGTTATATATCCGTGACAAAAAGAAATGATACCACCCTCGTAGAGCACTGAGCACTGCGCTCTGCCCATCTCATCTTGCTATGTGTCCCCAAGATCTTCATGGCTAGAGAGGGTGGCTGCTCCTTTTCTTATTAGCCCTGAAACTCTGGAACCTTCTCCCTGAGCACATCAGATGTGCAACCTCTGAGGATTCTTTTAGATTCCTCCTAAAGACCCACCTCTTTAAAGAGACCTAATTCATGCCTATCCTCTCTTATTCCCCAGTCTCCTTCTGTGCGTCTTACTATTACCTAGTGCCGGGACGCACCTTTTGGAGCAGCTGATCACGATTTATAAATTCTATTCATTCGTTCAGTTAAGGTTCTTTTTTCAGCTTGCCTAACGTAGCCCCTGTATTTGGCCCGCGCTCCATCGCAATCAGCCTGAACTTGTGAATCTGGCCGGGTCTGGCGTAACCAGATAACCACAGTTGGCGCTTTGTCCTTCTAAACACTATTTCCACTTAACTTTTTAAAATTGCATATCTCCTGTTCTGCTGATTGGATTTTTTTAGTTTTGGTCTCAAATGAAAGAATAAATGTAACTCTATTTGTCTACGTTAATGTGTAATTTTTCATGTGTTGTATTTTCACTTTATTCCTGTTTGAAGTGCTGCATAAATACTTTACACATAGGTTTTAAGTGAAGCCTGACTACTTGGATATCTGCTGACCAGTACTAAAGTGCTTGTGCTCACTCTCTGAAATATGGGAAAATTGGCTTACACTTGCTTGGCATATTTAAGTTACTTATATGTCCCTAGTGAAGTAGAATACTATAAATACCAACAGCCTGTAAATTAAATGCTACTAGTAGGCCTGCAGCACCTGTTGTGCTACCCACTTAAGTAGCCCCTTAAAACATGTCCCAGGTATGCCATTGCAACCTGAATGCAGTTTTAAACTGCCAATTCGACTATGTAAAATATATCCCCTTGCCAAGCCTTAAATGTCCCTTTTATTACATAATATCACCCCTAAGGTAGGCCCTGGGTAGCCTATAGGGCAGGGTGTATTGTAATTAAAAGGTTGGACATTAAATTTTAAGTTGTTTGTGCCCTGGTAGTGAAAAACTCCTAAATTCATTTTTCTCTACTTTGAGTCCTACCTCTCCCATAGGCACGGCCACTGGAATTATGCAGCAGGGGAGGGTCAAATTATGTTGCAGGGTTGTGTAAATTATGCAGCAAGAAAATGTGAATTATGCTGAGTAATCAGCACATTTTATGATAGTAATACTTCATTATTTTGTCATTTGTTAACGCTGTCTGGGTGTTGGTTGCACTTCATTAGTACCAGTTTAACACCCAAATATAGCAGAAAGGAGGCTAGTCAACCTTTGCAAAGGACCTTTACTGCATAGCAGCACATGTTGCTCCATTTTTAGTAACCTTTGAACCATTTGAACTAGCAACATTGTTTTTGTAAAAGTCTGCAGATTATGCAGCAAACAATGTGGCAAATGCGGCAGATCTATCATTATGCGAAAAATGCCACAGCCACACAATCGCATAATTCCAGTGGCCCTGCCCATAGGATAACATTGGGTTGCTTCTTGCTTTATTACATTTAATAAGTGCTAATGTTTGATTGGGAACAGGTGAATACTTCATGGTTGGTTTCTGAGAAATTGTCATTAAAATTCATCTTTAATGGCAAAGTCAGATTTTAGGTTACAATTTTGAAAATGCCACTTTTAGAAAGTTGGCATTTTTCTGCCCTACTTGGTGCCTGCAGCATGGGTTTGGGTCACATGACTGGTTGTAGTTGACATTTGGACTTTGTTTATTCCTTCCAGACAACCATGCAATAGAGGGATAGGTATGCCTGGATGGTCATCACCGGCTGGATGTGGGGGAGGAGCTGGGCACAGCCCCACTTGCAAATCAATAGGCTGTGCACTGCCTTCACACAAAGGACTTGTCACCACTGCATTGTTCAGGCAGACAGCTTGGAACAAGGGCAGGAGAGGCAGGACTTTTCAAGCACTTCAACAGGACTTCTCTTGAAACTTATCCTACTTCAAAGAAGGCACCGGTATAAAAATAGGACCCTGAAACCCACTCCTTAGTTCTCTTTCTGGACCTGCAGAAGGACTCTCAGAGGACTGCTTGTTGCTGTGGCCTGCTGTGTACTTCAGAATACTGGTTTGCTGCACCTGGAAGGACTGCTCTGCTGCCTGAAGCCTACCTTGAACCCTCAGAGGCCTGCCCCGCTGTTTGAGCCCTGTTCTTCAATCCAGGACTAGCTGGCTAATCTCCTGATCAGAAGCTTAGGGACCAAAAAGGCTCCAAACATCTTGAACCCACACCTGGACCCAGCTTGAGTGAGCCCTAACCCCCCCAATTGGTGTCCCTCCAGTCCTGGACCCTTAGTGGTGGTGTTAAAGGTGTCCAGATAGCCAAAATCCTAAACTTGGGACTTCGAATATTTTTGGCTAAAAACTGCTGAGAACCAAGAGAAAACTGAGACCAAGATGCATGACCGGTCTGCCTGACTTTGCGGCAGCTCCTGCTACCTTCTTCTCTGTAGCAGCAAATCCTATTCATAGGGTCCTTCTCAGAAGGGGTATCTGCCTGTTGGAGCCCTCATCCAGAGGCTACCCAATGACAACACCTCCTCCTTGGACACCACCTGCAGCCTTGCTCCTCTGAATTTCTTCTAAGTCCAAAGATAAGCACCGACCAGGCTCAATCCACTCTTTGTATCTGACTCACACTCCACGCCTTATTTTTAGACTTTGACCCGGTCTCATGAAACTAGATGTCTGTGGTTGGTGTTTTGATCTTCTAGGCGCTACCTTTTACCTTAAACTTTAAAAATTCCTAACTCTGGTTCTACTGATTGGATTTTTGTTGTTTTGGTGTCAAATAATTTATTAAAATGTACTCTATTTTTCTAAATTGGTGTGGGATTTTTCTTGTGTTGTGTTTTCACTTTATCACTGTTTCTGTGCTGCATAAATACTTTACAGATTGCCTCTAAGTTAAGCCGGACTGCTTTTGCGGCAAGCTAAGCACAGAGTTAAGCACAGGTTAAGTTAGTGACTTTTGTGATTCACCCTGACAGGGACTGTGGCTGTTGCTTGAGCAGAGTTAACACCTCACTCAACCAACTAGCCAATTTCTCACAATGAGGATTGGTTCTAAAGGGCTAGTCCTTCCACTTTAAATGGATTGGGTTGCTGTCAATATTTTTTTAATATTTTGTCTGAATAAGTAGATAACAGGACCAATAATCGCATTGTTGCTCACTAAGACAGTATGGCAGTATAAACCCCTTTGAGCGGAAAGAAATGTAAGCACGCCGTAGGAGTGGTGCAGGTCAATTGCTTGTGCTGGGGTGCCTAGTGGCAGGTACATACCTTAATAATAAATATCCAGCCTGTATATTTGAACAGCATTCCCTGATTCAAACCGTGTGTTCCAGGAATGCAAAAATGATGTGCGCACCTGCAAGACGTTTGCAGATATATGACCCATCGGTGTGCTTTTGCCCAAGGAATTTTTTTTCTAAAATGTGTTTGAGCTGCAAGACACCACACCATACATTCAAACAAAACTAACAAAACCTACATAGTGAATTTCTCGTGATATGGTCATAGCTTCCACTGTGCTCAAGGCATGGAGGGACAGATGGCAGTCACCAGGAGCCTCTCCATGTAACCACTATGATGCCCTGAGTTCGTTCAGCTTTGGCCAGCCACTGACCCTGAATTTTGTTGTCTTAAACTCACATCCTATTTGGAGTCTGTGAGTCTACAGCTGCAGGATTGTGCGGACTGAGAGTGTTGATGCTTGGTCTTACGATCCACAATTGTGACCCAGCACAGTCTGATTCTTCTTCTGGGTCCCTGAAGAATGTGCAGCTCTCAGCTAAACCATTGAAGAGACATAGGAAATAAAACTGCTGCGCCCACACAGAATTGGATGATATGTGGTATCTGCGCAGCTCCTGTGGTGTGGGACGATGCGCTGCGTCACCCATGTCTACCATTAGATCGTTGCTTGCTCCATCTACCAGCTCATATGCTGTTGGGGCACCATTGTCTATCAATGCCTATGACACTCTGCAGCAGTCCCCTGTAGCGAGGCCATTTTAGATGGCTTGGGAGACATATGGTTTAATTGGATGAGCTTTCATTCAAGTGGTAGTAGGACTACCTCAGCTAATGCACTTGTCAATGGAAATAGTTATAGAACTATTATAAGCTGCTGCACTCAGCCCATCAGGTCAGTAGCAAAAGTAATACTTACTCAATCGGAACGTTTGAAACACAAAACTCGCTTATGATAGTTAGAAGGATTCAACTACTTGTTTCCAGCTTCTGGTACTGTTTCTTTTGTAGGTCTGCATAGTGCAAGTATGCATAGTGCAAGTATTGTTCCTACATCTGCCACAGTATTATTGTTGTTTCTTTCCATCAGAAGGGAAATAGTTCTGTTAAATCTAGGGCAATTCACTTCATTTCTATCCAAAGGGGACAGGTCATTCTAGTAGAGTGAGCAGTGAAAGGAATCAAATCACCAGTTATCATTCCAGTACAGTGTAATCAATGTGTACATTAATCCAACCGACACTCTGATCAGAATTTAGTAAGTTTAATTACAGATTCAGAAACAAATCAATATAGATTAGTCTCAAGATAATCGTATAAAAAACAAAAAGATCAGAGTAAGTCCAAATCTCCTTAAGAGATGAACCCTATATAGTGCAAAGCAAATTACTAACTCTAAGCAATTGATCAAAAAGAAGAAATGAGGGTTACATTGCATCAGATGATTTTCTTTAATGAGTATAGTATGAGTAACCTAACTTTCCCTACACTACCTAAAAGGGCAACCCTAGCTAAAGAATATGAATAAGGACATATTCGAGCTAGAAAAAAAGAAAGGTGTCAGCCATCAGAGTCTTCAATAGAAAAACTCTGATAATGGGTCAAGTGGCTTAGAGCCACCCAAACAGTAGCATAGGTCTGTTCTCAAAGGAACGATGTACTCTCTTCCTAACTAAACACAACACATAATATAGTCTGCAGTCAACACTTACATGTGGCCCCTCCTTGGAAAATTTCCCTGGCTCCGGCACATTTGGAAACCTTCAGTACTTTTCCCAGCCAGATAACACATTATCTCTTCTCGTCCTTGGCCATTCCTTTCCCATGAGAGCTCCTCTCCCTACTTGTTACTGCGATTCCTTCGGCCGGCTCCTCCTTCTCGTGCTTTGCTATCTATTAACCCAAGATTCCTTTATTCTAAATAATTAAGCTTATCCACCTGCAATAGAAGCAGCTCAGCAACATATATTCCATAATGACGGCTAAACATAAATTACATTTCAAATCTCAATGTGAGCAGCAACTGAATTAATTTCTTCTCAAGGCCTAGTTTTACTAATTCAGTACGTGCACAGGGTTACAGAATATGTGCACCATCTTACAAATAAATGCAACTGCTTAGAGCATGAATAAGTGAATTGAAATGTAAACGTTTCAGTGTAAATGCATTCACACTTGATTAATTCAAATTATGCGTATAAACATTAAACATTACTTGCACACATCCAAGTTAAGGATCTCAAAATACGAAATTTCATGTTACTTTCTCCTGTCACAATAATACCTAACTTGTCACGTAACCATATTAATCACATTCTAAATACATGTATTTCAAACAAAACACCCTTTAGCATATGATGCTCTCCTCAATTTAGTGCTTTAGTCACAACAGAGTATATTTGAGTGTTGACTATTCGTGAGTATGGTGTATTCCTACATTATCGTCAGATGGGATCAAGATTACACTTCTTCCGTTCTAAGACTATTTGCAGCTCCAGCATTCAGCGCATCAGTTCAGAATTACTACTAGGAGTACCACACAGGCACTGCCAATGGTATGAATCACAAAAATTGCTTCCCATAGTCATGTGATATTAGCTATTTGTTCACCTTTTAATACACCCTACTGACAACTCTCACCACAGTAGTAATATCATTGTAACTTTCTGGTTTGATTTGACCCAGCTAAATTCATGAGTGGTACACTTTGAATCTAAATTGGGTTATTTCTATTTGCAGAACCCTCGGTGCACTGTGCTTGTGGTCTGAATTTGCCTCCTTATAAAAATCCCCTCTCAGACCACACGACCCCTATCACATACTTGAGAAGCAGCTTCCCTGGCTTCTATTGGTTCACTCTCTGGTCGCTTCTAGGTATGCTCCGCTCCTCGATCCTGCTCATGGCTCCTATCTCATCGTGGCACCCACTGACCATCGCTCCCCTCACAAACTCTAGATTCACTTGGCCCCAACTCTGACAAAATGCTACACCCACACAACCTCTCGAAATACGCTTTAAAAAAGCACATAGAAACCTGAGTTCCCTGAAACACTCATCAATACCACTGTGGTGGGAAGGGTAAACTTAAAACTGATCTTTCAACTTTCTTTATCTCCAAAACAGCCTTCCTTCCAAGTCACTTCTGTTCCTTATATTCCTATAAGGTGCAAAGGTCTGCTGAAAGGGGTTGATTCTCTTCTTGCTGCAGCCCCATCATTCGTGTCTTTCTTTTTCGCAAAAGGCCCTCAGAGACTCCACTTTTGGGTTCTAAAACCAGATGGAGATTTTCGTGCGATCTGTACTAGAGAGCAAGAGGACAGGTTTGGGAGACTTCCTAACGACTATGGGGTCGATTCCGATTCGGGCCGGAAAAAGCACCGACCGACTCGGAGCCGGAAAAATTACCGACCGACACGTACCAGTGGCGCCCGACACGCCAAGTACGATGCAAGCCGCGATAAATCCGACCGACACGTTAGGAAACCAAGCCGACCGACCGAGCCGCTCGGAAAATAGCAATCCGGACGGAAAAACACGCTAATCCAACCGACCGACACGCACCCGGAACAAATCCGACCGAATCGTACCCGCCAACTCCAAACCGCAAAGTACGATGCAAGGCGCGAAAAACACGACCGAGTCGGACGGAGGACAAGCCGTACGACCGACACGCATACAAAACCGAGCCGAAGCAACACAATACACCGCGACCGACGCGTACGCAGCATACAAAACTGCACAAACACAGCGTGAACGAAACGGAAAACACCGTACGAGACCAATGCAGGGTCCGACTCGGTCACAAGAACGTTTCCAACATACACAAACAGCACAAAGGAAAAATCAACCAAAAAAAGGCCAAACAAGCAATTACCAAGCCAATAAATACTGGGGGGGTGGGGACAGAGAACAAAGACACACCCACAACTCCACCTATATAAAGGACACAAATCACAACCATGAGCCTTTGCAAATGCCATTCCACTGCCAGCACCCAAGAGAAAGCAACCACACACCCACAGCTCATCCCTCACACAAGCCACACACCATCAGCACACCAACAAATACCTACCTCACATACACCCAGCAAAACACACACTCACACACCCTCACCTGCACACCAACACACACATCACTCACCATCACCACCCATCACCATGCCCCCCAAGAAGAATCACAAGTTCCTAGATTGTGAATTGGAAGTCCTGGTAGACGAGATCCTCAGGGTAGAGCCACAGCTGTTTGGCACATTGGTCCAACAGACCCCCATGTCGCAGAAAACCAAGATGTGGGAGAGGATCATCAACAGGGTGAACGCCCAATCACCATGTCGGCGCACAAAGACCGACATCCAGAACAGGTGGTATGACGTGCGCAGGAGGGTACGGAAACTGCTGAAGCAAGACTACATCAACAGCCAACACACCGGCAGTGGCCCTCCTGCCAAGCCAATATACCTCAGGCCCTGGGAGGAGAAGGTGCGGGCCATCCTACCGCCAGTGAGCATATATGGACTAGAGGACATCCCAGAGCCTGGTGAGTACACAACAAATGTACACAATATACTGCCACAAAACACACACACATCACTGTCAAGGGGAGAGTCAAACCATGCACTCATAGCAATCACACAGCAACCAGAACAGAATCATCC
This sequence comes from Calotriton arnoldi, assembly GCA_963921515.1. NCBI lineage: Eukaryota > Metazoa > Chordata > Amphibia > Caudata > Salamandridae > Calotriton > Calotriton arnoldi. The sequence goes on along the minus strand of CAWUFW010015645.1, from coordinate 13,100 downwards.
CAAAATGTGTATGTCAGTCAGAGAAACACAACACATGCCATCAAAAAAGTCACATCCAACCGTGCCAACACATGTACAAACACAACCACAACTACAGCTAGGCAGTGGCACAAATAGAACTAACAAACACATCCACACATGTAGCCACCACAACAACACCAACACACAGTGAAGACCACTCAAAGGAAGAAATTCTGTGTATGCTGGCCAAGTCAGTGTAGCCAATAGCATCATGGGAGTCGCAGTCACACATATTGCCCCCCCACAACTGTCCCATCAACACCACCCTGAACCATGCTCACATCACAGGGAGTGGAGAAGGACTCACAAGATGGCTGACACTGGCTACTGCTGTGGGGAGCACAAGGCCCTGCTGGCAACTGTGCACCAACAAACAGCAGGACACCACTGACTGACATCCTGAGAGACAACTTCCACTCCCTGCAATGCAAGCACGTTCCATGGTGGGATATCTGGCTGGCTGGCTGGGTGGGAAGGGGGACTTGCAGCACTGACTATAGTCACCAGCACCTCCCCTCACCCCCCCCCCAACACAAACTCCACAGTACCCACCTGGTAGAATGCAATGCCCTCCATCCTAACACAAGATCCCACAAAGCACCACCACCCTGGGTTATGTTGTGTGAAGCACAGGGACACTCTTGGGACTCTTAGCCAAACAACTGCCAGGACAACACTCCCAGCCATCCTGTCAGCACAGCCAGCCCACCCCACAGGGAAGCAGAGTCAAAAGGAAGGAAGCATGGGCATGCTGGGAAGGGGGTGGAGGCAATAGCATGATGGGAGTCGTAGTCACAGACATAGCTCACCCCCACAACTGTCCCATCAACACCACCCTGAACCATGCTCACATCACAGGGAGTGGAGAAGGACTCACAAGATGGCTGACACTGGCTACTGCTGTGGGGAGCACAAGGCCCTGCTGCCAACTGTGCACCAACAAACAGCAGGACACCACTGACTGACATCCTGAGAGACAACTTCCACTCCCTGCAATGCAAGCACGTTCCATGGTGGGATATCTGGCTGGCTGGCTGGGTGGGAAGGGGGACTTGCAGCACTGACTATAGTCACCAGCACCTCCCCTCACCCCCCCCCAACACAAACTCCACAGTACCCACCTGGTAGAATGCAATGCCCTCCATCCTAACACAAGATCCCACAAAGCACCACCACCCTGGGTTATGTTGTGTGAAGCACAGGGACACTCTTGGGACTCTTAGCCAAACAACTGCCAGGACAACACTCCCAGCCATCCTGTCAGCACAGCCAGCCCACCCCACAGGGAAGCAGAGTCAAAAGGAAGGAAGCATGGGCATGCTGGGAAGGGGGTGGAGGCAATAGCATGATGGGAGTCGTAGTCACAGACATTGCTCACCCCCACAACTGTCCCATCAACACCACCCTGAACCATGCTCACATCACAGGGAGTGGAGAAGGACTCACAAGATGGCTGACACTGGCTACTGCTGTGGGGAGCACAAGGCCCTGCTGGCAACTGTGCACCAACAAACAGCAGGACACCACTGACTGACATCCTGAGAGACAACTTCCACTCCCTGCAATGCAAGCACGTTCCATGGTGGGATAACTGACTGGGTGGGTGGGTGGGTGGGAAGGAGGTCTGGCTGTCAACCAAACACAATCAATGCAGACCATGTTCACACCCCAGAGAATACATAGAAATGCCCAAATAATGCAGGACAATGTGCCACACCAATATCAACCCCTGACTGTGACGACTTAGGACAATACAATGTACAGGCCCGCACCCCGAGGCACAGTCACAACTGTCAGGTGTGTCAACCACTGATGCCTGCAGAAACATGAAATACATTGTTTGTGTCTCCCAAAAACAGGTGATGATAGGGACACAGCAGCAGACGCTGAGGAGTCCCAGTCCCAGGCTCAAGAGGATGCCGAGCTCACTGGCGTCGTACAGCCTCTGTCCTCCTCGGACGATGAACAACCTGGCACATCCGGTGCAAGTCAACTTGCTGCACCAGCAGGACCACCAGCTGCAGCACCAGCAGGTCCACCAGCTGCACCCCCTGCACCCACCCCTCCAACGACTGTCACCACGAATACCATCCCTGCCGACATGGACAGAATAAGGAACAACACCAGCGCAGTGACCCTGGACCAACCTGGGGCCATGGACACCACCACCACCACCCCCCCAAGGTGGACCAGGGTTATCTGTGCGTGCAACTGCACACACTGCACATGTCAGCAGGGGTGGTGGGAGGGGTGGGAGACAGAGGTCGCTGCTTGCAGACGTTGCTGGTGTGCATGAAGACCCACAACTGGTACGCATAGCTGATGCGTACCAGTCCAGCACCGGAGAGCTCAGCCAGGTAGTGGGGCTCCTCAGAGACATCAAACAGCAGCAGGCTGCCCATCATGCCCGCTTGGACTCCCACATGTCCCACGTGGAGTCACACATGTCACGTGTGGACTCCCACATGTCCCGCGTGGAGTCCAAGTGGGATGTACTACATGAGATGACGGCGGTGCACAGGGACATTTTACAATGCCTCCGCCAGATGAACAGCAACCAGTCCACACCTCCCTGTGTGCCAACAACATCTGGTACCGAACAAACTGCAACTGCCACAGGGAGGGAGGAGGACTCTGGCGGAGAGTCCCCTGCACCGCAGCAGCCTGCACTTGAGGGCCCCCCCCCAAGAAGAGGGGTCGTCCGAGGAGGGGAAAGTGAGAGGCTGATGGCCAAGCGCAACTCCCAGGAAGCCTGAACCTGTTCTGGATTTTCGCCTTTGTGCACAGACTGTTCACCCTGTTGATGGCAACACTACTCCCACACATTGCATGGGGAGTACAAGTTGGAACAATGTGTCAGACAACTGTGGCCCCGATACTGGGGATCCTGTCTACCTGGACTTTCAATTCACCTAGGAACTTGGGATTGCAAGATTCATGTACAGCACAATCCATCCTATGCACTATTAACACAGATGTATCACAATAAACACACTAATACACCATACTTGCCTCTGTCGTGATTCCAACGTGGGTGCTGTTATGGGGATGATGAACTGCAAAATTACACTGTGTATGCGAACTGCAACAGCAAGGACAACACAGGCATGTGAGTACAGGCAACGTGACACATATGAGGGAGACACACCACCAGGGCTACACAACACATACACACCTAGGCCATCTGACTCATTGCCTACACTGATGTTGCCAGGGAAGACGGTGCAATGCACAGACACCACACCCATTCCCAGTTGTAGTCAAGTAGCCCACAGGTGCAGTAAGCAAATGGCAGTCAAATGTGTGACCACAGACAACGCACATCACTAAGTGAAGCACAGGTTTATTACACAGTAGCAACATGCCGTAACCACTACAGATGCAAGGTAACCCCACCTGGTAGCGGGCACACAGTCAACAACTGTAGACGGAAGGAAGTCCATGGGTGTGGCGCACATCACCTGTAGGGACACAACAGCTACCAGCCTGGATGTGCAATCACGTCGTCGGTGGACACAGTTGACCAAACGAATCTGAAAGTACCCTGTGAAGGACAGAAATGACACACAGTCAAAAGCAATGCAGTACAGGACAGATCAGCAAAACTCATGCACAATACATGTTACAAGATACCCACCCAGAACCAAGTTAGCATGTCAACACTGTTGGGGAGTACAGCCCACCTGTCACCACACATCGCAACACACATCCTGTCAAGTAGCCCATGGACACACTCCAACAGCACCAGAGCACCACCCACACATCATGCCAACTCACATCATTGACATGACACCTCAGGATACTCACATTCAGCTAAAGAAGTTGGTGATGAGCTGTGTGCGGACATCACCATCACCATCATCATCATCATCATCGTCACTGGCATCGTGGTCCAGGCCAGGATCCTCCACAGGTGGCGGATGTTGGTCATCGTCATCCTGGATGAGAGGCAACTCCTTCCGCACTGCCAGGTTGTGGAGCATGCAGCAGACGATGATAATCTTGCACACTTTCGCAGGGGCATATGGGAGGGACCCTCCGGTCTTGTCCAGGCAGCGGAAGCGGCTCTTCAGGAGACCAAAGGTCCGCTCAATCACTCTCCTGGTCCGACCATGTGCCTCATTGTAGCGCATCTGGGCAGGTGTCACAGGGTTCCTGAGGGGTGTCAGCAACCACGGCATGTTGGGGTATCCCGAGTCACCTACGGACAGACAAGTGCACATCAGCTGACTTGGAAAAGTGGGCGGAATACTACAGATCAGATCACACACAATGGCACAAAGTCAGTACACACCGACAAGCCAGGCACGCTGGTTCTGCATCTGTGCCATCAACCTGGGGATGCGACTACTCCTCATCACAAAGGCATCGTGTGCTGAACCAGGGAAACGGGCACACACGTGTGTGATGGTCATGTCTGCAAGACACACCACCAGTGCATTGACCGAGTGGTAGTGCTTGCGGTTCCTGTAGGCCTGCTCCTGGGCCTGTGGTGGTACCAAAGCCACATGTGTCCCATCAATGGAGCCAATGACATGCGGCATCCTCCCCAGGGCATAAAAGTCACTCTTCACGTCAGTGAGTCGTCGCAGTCTAGGGAAATATATGTACCGGTTCAGGAAGAGCAACATTGCCGCCAAGAAATCGCGGAGCACACGGCTGAACATGGTCTGTGACATCCCACCAGCAGACGCCACAGTATGTTGGAAGGTACCGGTGGCAAAGAAGTGTAGGGCTGCCATCACCTTCACCTTGGGGGTCAGCGCTGTAGGATACGGCCGGCCAGGCTGCAAATGTGGGGACAACTGCACTGCCAAATCCTCAATCAGCTGCCTGGTGAAGCGGTACCGTCGGATGCTGTCCCGTTCCACCATCGTTGCCAGGTCTGGGAATGGCCGATGGACAGCAGGAGCCCTGCAGTGCAGAGGAGAAGTAAGCAAGATCGTCAGTCACCCCACATATGCGGCATTGAACACACTCAAGTTCCCAACATACATCATCATGAGGCACAACTACATGAAGTGTGCAGTACCGGAACGACATGTATGGTACATACATGGCCAACATCTGTCAACACGGTCCTACAGGTGGCATCAATTTGTCCCAGGTTGGCCCATTGGATATCATGATGCTGTGTCAAAGTCACCCCCCAGTGACATGTGAGGACAGATGTGCCCCAGGCACCACAGCTCAACGACAGGCACATTCCCAGGGACCCTGTAATGCCACATGGACACTGGCATCACCTGGAGTATCATGTGTACACCACAGCAAAACAAACATGACCCCCACAGGTAGTGGCCACACTTGCCATGGCAGGAGAGCCATGGACGTCTGTGACACACACGCACAACATCAGAGTCCATGCACACACAACGTGGATGTGGAGACTGTCTCCCATTGTGCACATGAAATCAGAGACATTGTAAACACTACATGCACAAAGACTGTGGAGGGCCATCACTATTGTGCCACTGGGACACCCTGGCTCAAACATACCGTCCCACATGGGACTCACGGGGTATGTGACATGACATACACAAACACCACTGTGAAATGTGACCATGACACATGCACAGATATGAACAGTTGCACATCACAGTGGTCACGTACACGTAACACCCAGGATCCTGTCCCCATGAACACGTGCACAGCCTGGGGGTGGCTGCCCACAGGTGACACCCACAGGACAACATGTACACCAACATACACACAATAGGAAATGCAGCCTTACATGCCTTATGATAAGGTTTGGACAGGCTGTCGTGATGTAGGTGTGCCCCTCACTCCCTGGGAGCTATCTGTGGCTGGCATATGTCCATCTGAGACAGGCATGCTGACCTATGCCAGTCACATATACAGTGATGCGTTGAACAGCAATGGACCGATCGGTGCCTCCGGCCGGCCCATTGCTTTCAATGTGTGCGGGTACGCGTTGTACCCCTGTGCGCGTTGAACTGCAATGGACCGATCGGTGCCTCCGGCCGGCCCATTGCTTTCAATGTGTGCGGGTACGCGTTGTACCCCTGTGCGCGTTGAACAGCAATGGACCGATCGGTGCCTCCGGCCGGCCCATTGCTTTCAATGTGTGCGGGTACGCGCTGTACCCCTGTGCGCGTTGAACTGCAATGGACCGATCGGTGCCTCCGGCCGGCCCATTGCTTTCAATGTGTGCGGGTACGCGTTGTACCCCTGTGCGCGTTGAACAGCAATGGACCGATCGGTGCCTCCGGCCGGCCCATTGCTTTCAATGTGTGCGGGTACGCGTTGTACCCCTGTGCGCGTTGAACTGCAATGGACCGATCGGTGCCTCCGGCCGGCCCATTGCTTTCAATGTGTGCGGGTACGCGTTGTACCCCTGTGCGCGTTGAACTGCAATGGACCGATCGGTGCCTCCGGCCGGCCCATTGCTTTCAATGTGTGCGGGTACGCGTTGTACCCCTGTGCGCGTTGAACTGCAATGGACCGATCGGTGCCTCCGGCCGGCCCATTGCTTTCAATGTGTGCGGGTACGCGTTGTACCCCTGTGCGCGTTGAACAGCAATGGACCGATCGGTGCCTCCGGCCGGCCCATTGCTTTCAATGTGTGCGGGTACGCGTTGTACCCCTGTGCGCGTTGTACCTCAATGGACCGATCGGTGCGCACCCATTGACAATGGGCTTGCCTGGCAACGGACGCGTTTTCGAATTTTGAACGAGTCGGTTGCTGGAAAATCAGTTGGTCACCCACAACAATGTTGCAAAATCATGTATGTCATGAAGTTGAAGTTTTGAAGGATGCTGTGGGCGTGTTTTGGTGCTGCTATTCCATGGATTGGCCAGATTCAGAAGATGCAAACGACTTGGACCTATCACTTTGGACACAAGGGACAGTATCTGCCTCTCCAGCACATATATATTGCTGCCTGTTCCCCTGAGAGCCCACTTGCCTGCACTACATGCTCCAGGACGACATCTGCCACTGCACTGCTGCTGTCTCTGCCCCTCTGGACCCTGCAATGGCACGTACTGTGGAGAGAGCCCCAGCCTTCAGCCTTGAGGAGAACCAGGCCCTGCTGGACAGCCTACTTCCACAGTACAGCAAGCTGTATGGGACACCAGGGGAGCAGGTGAGTGTTCTGTGCACTGCCTTTCTGAATGTGCATTTTGTCTGACTAGCAAGGCTGAGAGTCAGCACACCACTGGCTAGCAGGCTCACTGAGTAGTTGTCACCCCCCATAGTGTGTAGTGACTTGCACTGGACAGGTATGGTGCAGTGACAGTGCTTCTGAACAGGGTTTTACTCCCCATGCAATGATACCATGTAGTGACTTCTGGAAAACTGTCCATGGGCAGCCGTGCACTGCCTGGGTACACCATGTGCCCCTGTGATTGCGACATGTATATGCAACTGTGTCATGCACGGATATGTTGCATGTGTAGTAATGGCCTTATCACTTTGTCATCCTGACAGGCTTCTGCCCATCGGAAGCATGAGATATGGAAGGACATCGTCCGGGCTGTCCGGTCCGTGGGGGTCTACAAGCGCCGGATCCGCAACTGCCAAAAGAGGTGGCAGGACCTTCGGGGCTGGACCCGGAGGATTGCACGGGTCCAGCTGAAGCTGTCGCCTCCTCGCAGGAGGGGCGGAACACGGACCCTGACCCCCCACATGCTCAGGATCCTGGCGGTGGTCTTTCCAGACCTGGATGGGCAGCTGAAGGCCAGAGAGCAGCAAGGAGGGGGTGAGTCAAAGACTGCACTGTGTACTCTGTCTAACATGCTATGTGCCCTCCTCGGGCCTGGTTAAACTGCCACAGTACAGCAGTCATGTTGTCCAGGAGCCATGTCCCTCTATTGTGCACTGCCCACTCCTCATCTGATACCCAGGTGTGGCCCTTACATGCAGGGAATTCTGTCACTTAGGACTGTGTCCTTGCAGTTTGCTTGACTCAAGGTGGGAGACAGCATCTGTTTCCCTGACTCTGTGGTGGGCATCATGGGTGGGTCCATTGCTTACACAATGCCTGTATTCTGACATGTATTCAGCGTGTTACTTTGATCTGTGGTCCAATTGCTGAGCTGATCCACCACATGTGGCTGGGGTACCTGGCACACACCCATGCTGCGGGTGGGAACAATGTTTGGGCCCCAGGAGTATGTATATGACGTGTGTCACACATACTTAGCCAGCTGCCTACAGTCCAGGGCTCATCCCTCATTCATGTGGGGCTGGACAGTCATGCCTACTCCAGGCCATACAATACACTCTGTACTCCCACTCCCGTGTATCAGCGGACACATTGTGCACAGTGATTTGACCCCTCAGGTGTCTGCCTCTGTGTCAGTGTGCTGTGGATTAGTCGCCAGGACTGCTGTGGAGTTTCTTGGTAGGGGCTCAGCATGCCACTGGAGATGTGACCATAGGAGACGATACTTGTGTGACACATAGGTGTCTGATCAGCTGCCCATGCAGACTGGGGCATGTAAATGTGAAGTTCAGGCAGCTGTTCCCCATGCACAGCAGAGTGTGAGGGGCTCAGGTTCAGAGGGTAGTGTCACAGGTCTCCCATATGTCCAATAGGTATGACCTGGACAGATGAGGGTTAAGAGGATGTGTTGTGGGGGGATGTACATGTGCACTTGTGCAGCTCCAGGACTTGCATTCCCCATGACCTACTATTGTGACACAGTGCAGAGTGTTGTTGTCTGGCTGCAAAGTCATACATCACTGAGCCAGTGATGTATGACTTTGCAGTCATGCCTCCGCCATGGCATGTGTCTACTGATTGGTGAGCCTGCAGGGGAGTGACATGTGCTACATGCACACCATAGTGGCGCTGGCTATCAGGACATGGGTGCATCATGGTGTCTGTCGCTGGTATGCATCACATGCATTTCCTATTTGACTCTGGGCATCCCTTACATCCGGAAACCTGTACTGACTCAGTGGCAAGAGCTGTGATGTGTCCACACCGTGTCCTCTGCACTGTCCAACTACTGTGTACTTGGTGCATGTGTCAACACTGGGGTGTTGCAATCCAACAGACACCAGACAGATGGGTGCAAGGCCATGTGGGATGTGAGTGCCATGCTTGGCATCAGACTGACAATTGACTTCTCCTGTTCAATTAGTGCACTTTTAGCAATGTACAACTAATGATGCCAGGGCTTGCTCTGTGATGTGCTGTGCTCACAGTGGTGTGTGCGTTATGTGCAGGTGACTGATGTCTGTCTGTTTCCCCATTGTTTGCAGATACATCCACGGCCACGGAAGGGGACAGCTCCACGGACCAGGAGGAGCCGGAGAGCCAGACTGGGTCAGCAGCCGAGGAGTGGTCGGAGGGACCCAGTGGCACGGAGGGCGAGGGGAGCCACACCGAGGAGTCCTCAGCAGCATCCACCTCAGCTGAGGACCAGAGCAACTCGGAGGATGACTCCCTTGTGGAGGCGGGTGTCAGCAGCCACCACACCCCAGCTAGTGTTGCTGTCCCCGCCACCACCAGCACCACCACCGCCCTCCCATCGGCTCCCATTCCCCAGGTCCGTGGAGGCTCCCATGTCCGGGAGCGTGTCTCCTTTGGGCCAGGCACCGCACCCCCTGCCCCTGTGTCCCCTGCTGCCCTGAGTGAGGAGTCTGTGTACCTCCTTCGCCAGCTCCATGTAGGGCAGACAGCCATGCTGAGTGTCCTCCATGCGCACACCGCGCTGTTGACTCAGCTGGTGTCGTTCATGGAGGGCATCTCATCGGGCATGTCTGACCTACAGAGGGGCAATAGGTCCATGGACTCCTCCCTGACGGCAGCAGTGTCCCTCCTCAAACGGTCCCTCACCCCTCCTGCCTCTGCTCCATCCACACTCCCCAGCACCTTACCCATCCCAGGCACACACACACCGGCACAGGCACACACCAGCACACACACATCCAGCACACTGACACACACGCCAATGACAAAACGCACACGCACGCACATTCAGGGGACTGAAGCCAGACTCACAGGGGATGGGGCCCTGGAACACACACACGCATCCACATGCACTGCGCAGTCCTCAGTTCCCTCTCCCTCCAAAGCACCCTCCCTTGCCTCACCTGCAACCCCAAAGTCACAGCAGCTCTTCCTCTGTGACCTCGGCCTCTTCCCCACCGATGAAGCTGCTCCAGCATCCCGGGGGAAGAGGAAGCCCACCCACACGGAGCAGAGTGCCCCTCGCCCCCGGACACCCTCCCCCAGGCGCAGACGGACTGAGGCCCCCACCCGCAAGTCCCCCGGAGTGGTAAGAGCAAGACCCCGCCACCGCCCTGCAGCTCAGGCACAAGGTCTCCGTCCTCCATCCCTCAGGCCCCCACTGCACAGGTGCCCCCACCACACCCTGCCCCAGGTTCCCCCACCCACAGATATACCATCCCCAAGATGCTCCGGCCTTCTCCCCCTGCCACTTGCTCTCCCAGCACCACACCCCCCGCTGCGCTTGTCTGTGCCACTGATGTGGTGAGGGTGTCCTCCCCCTCTGTCCAACCCACCTTGCCTGTTCCCCATTCTCCTCCCCTGGAGGTAGGCACTGCAGTGGAGTCCACTACCGCCCTGTCTGACTTGGGCACTGCAGTGGCGGACCTGTCCACCCCATCTGCAGGGTCCACTGCAGTTGTGCCGGCACCCACGACATCTGTGTCATGCCCCCCAGTTGTGCCGGCACACACCATGTCAGACACCTCCACTGCAGTTGTCAGTGGCTCTCCAGCACCCACCACCCCTTCCCTGACTCCCCCTGGTGAGCCCTGATCCTGTCCCTGCGGTGCCTGGCCTGCCCCCCGGTTGCCCCTCCTAGTGGATTGTCCCTGGTATTGTGCAGGCATGCGTAGGGTGACATCTGCCAGTGTCACCCTGTTTGAACTTTGACAATGGACTGGCCATTGGCCTTTGCTCTAATTTCTTCTGGACGTCGTTATCAAACAACACATATGCTGAATAAAGCAACTTTCTTTTCTCTAGTGCTCATGCTTCAGATGTACATGTTGTTGGTGCAGCTAACCATGCCCTTGCTGCAGTGATGGTGATATCTGGTCTCATGATTATGAAGTGTTACTGTGCAGGAACCCATGTGGTCCAGGGGGAATGTGTCCTATCATGTGGTGTATCCATGTCATCAATAGCAGCATCTGAGGGTGTCATGTGTTCAGTATTTGGCAATGGGTTTCCTACTTACATTGGCAATTTCATATCTGTGGCTTCCACCCCTGCACATCTGTTGTGCCTGCCATCGTTGCATTTGTCTACTTCCCTGACCGTGTTGCCATCTCCAGTGGACATGCAGGTTTGGGCATCAATGGGGAGGGACTCATCCGTGTAGTCAGTGCAACATTGCTATACAAGTGTGTTGGATCTGTGCTGATGATTCCGTTGGCACATCCATGACCAGGCTGATGTGATGGGAGCCCTCATTTGGTGCTAATTGTTGATTGTGTGACCAAGTGCTCAGCTGACATGATGGGGCCCTACTGAGGCAACATATGGCACAGCTTTCCTCACACAGGAGTGGAGTCCCCTCATGGCAGTGTGTACACGTGTGACATTGCCTGCGCCCAAGGTGTGTGTTGTATGTGCATGTCTGTGTGTTCACTTCCATTCATCTGCGCATGCTGTGATCCCTAGTGTTGTACCTGTTTGTGATGCTTGCTGACTTGAGCTATGTTCCCCCAAAGTCTTCTCCCTGTGTTCTCTGTGATGTGGGTGCATGGCACATTACTGGTCATCAGGGTGTCACCCATAGGTGTGTTTGCTGTCAGGGCAGAGTTTGTGTGCAGACGCAGATGGGTCACAGTCAGGTTTCCCTTTGGCACTTGTTGTTTGCCCCTGTCATGTGATTTCCAGTTTGTGTTATCTTTCAGTGATTGTGACACGTTGTGTGTGTGACTGCTGGCACTCCTTAGGGTCCGGGCTGCAATGTTGGTTGTTGTCTATGTGTGTTCTTTGTGGGTGACCTTGGCTTCTTCATTGGTGTGTGACTGTGGCTGGGATCCCATTGGTCGGTGTGGTATTGCCGTCATGTCCATGTACAGCGTAGTGTGCAGTGTGTCAGACATTCAGGAGTCTTGTTGAGTGTCCATGTGTGATGTGTTTCTACACCTTGGTTCCCACCCACCACCCTGGAATAGTCATGGGTGCATGTGCAATGTCACCAGTGCATGTGTACTTCACTGCTGCACATTGTTGGAGGTCGAGGGTGTGGTCTTGAGTGTGTGCAGATGAGAGTTGTTGCCCGGCTAGTCCCCTGCCTCCATGTTGGCCTTGGCTTACTGGCCATGCTGATTGATTTGTGCTTGTGTAGGTGTGATGGTAGTTTGTTGCTCAGGACACCTGACTGTGGTTCACAGTGTGAACGACATTTAGCTTTGTCATCACAGTGGTATTTTTATTCAGCCCAGGGTCACCACATTGTGGGGGCCCTGGGGGTGGTGCTGTGGTGTGTCTGTGACTTGCTGTGTCAGTTGTTGTTCCTACGTGCCTGTGTGACATGTGTGTTTTGTGCTCCCTCTCACCTGTCAATGCCTGCTTGCCCACATAGGGGATTTGGATCCATGAGTTACCTTAGTGTGGCAGTGTATGCACATCTGTATGATTGGTATTCAGCTCTCCTCATGTGTTGTGTTGTTGCCTGGGGACACTGGCACCCCCACCCCTCACCTGCTGTGTATGATGACAGTGTTGGTCTGCCTGTTTGTGTTTGTGCATCTGCACCACTGCATTGGCATATCTTGGGTGTGCCATTGGCTGTATGTTGTTTGGTGTGTTTCCCCTGCTGTCCCTGGGACTCCTAGGTCATCGGTCAGCACAGTGATCATGGTTTGTGTGTCCCATTGCTGCCATGGTATGGTATCTGTTCACCTCACATCTGCTGTCTCCACAGGGTATCTGCATTTGTGTGCCCATTGGTGCAAATATGTGGTTCTGCATTCTGATGGTCACTTCTGTCATTGTGTCATTGATGACTGTTGACGGTCTCAGCCCCCATGGGTGTTGTTTGTCTGCACATGGCCAAAGGAATGTTTCATTTGCACTGCAGTATTTGGCTCCCCCAATTTATGTTGCAATGGGACACAT